>JAOWAN010000005.1:1226887-1272006 GCA_028566635.1 Lobelia cardinalis | reverse complement strand
ATTTTCAAAAAGAATACAATTTATTTCAATTT
The DNA here is from genome assembly GCA_028566635.1 of Lobelia cardinalis. Taxonomy (NCBI): domain Eukaryota; kingdom Viridiplantae; phylum Streptophyta; class Magnoliopsida; order Asterales; family Campanulaceae; genus Lobelia; species Lobelia cardinalis. The sequence goes on along the minus strand of JAOWAN010000005.1, from coordinate 1,271,974 downwards.
TTTAAATATTTTAAAATTAATTTCATCCTAAATGAGACAAACTTAAGTCTATAGAACTTAATTAAATTCGAACATGATTAGGCAAAAAGCACACATAATTGTCATAATTTTTAGTGTTCCTTTTTATAACATTATTTTTCATAATTTTTGGATTATATATAGTATACCTTTATAGTATGACAATAGTATTCAATTCAAAATTTGTTGTGCACTTTGATTTTTATTATTTTCTTTCTACTTTTTTATTAATTTTTTTTTTGAAAGAACATCTTGATTTGAAAGTATTTAATTTGTTGAAGAATGTAAAGATGAATCGTTGTAAAGGAGTAGCACCGCTTAGTAAAATGTCATAAATAAGGATAACTTGTTTAAAAAAAAAATATTTCAAAATTTAAAATTTTTCGAAAGTTCCAAAATTTTGGATTTATGAACTTTTCGAAAATTCCGATAGTTTCGAAATTTTCGAAAATCGGAATCAATTTTTGCATTCCAAAATTTTCGAAACAAAAATCGAAAACTAATTTTGATTTTCGAAAAATTTTAAAAATTTTCCAAAAATATTATTTTCAATCCGTTCCATTCGATTTCCACCCTATTGCTAACGGAATAAACCCCTATATATATTCACACTCTTTTCGTCGGCAAGGATAACCATTTTCCAGCTTCACAAAGAAGAATCCCCCGATAGGCCCACGTGATCCTTGCAAGCAGCCGTCGTTTCGGCTAGAAATAATAACCTGTCACCTGGAAACCAATTGATGGAGGGGTATATTTGAAAATTATATCGAGCTCCTAAGTGCTCGGTGCTAGGAGTGCCTAATTTTTTTTCAAATCTACATAAAAAATATAATTAATGTACATAATATAAATATAAAATATACATGGTAATTACAAAGATGATAATGATATAACTTATATGCATTTTATATCTATGTTATGTACATAAATTTTATTCTTTTTTTTCAAATCTACATAAAAAATATAATTAATGTACATAATATAAATATAAAATATACATGGTAATTATGAAGATGATAATGATATAACTTATATGCATTTTATATCTATGTTATGTACATAATTTTTATTCTTTATGTATATTTTAAAAAAAATGGACGCTCCTAGCACCAAGTGCTTAGGCGCTCGATATACTAACCGGGGTATATTAGTTATTTTATTTAACTTCTTTATTACATTCATATCACCAAATACTATATTATCTACGGTAAAAAAATATCAAATATCTACATATCTAATTACTTATCGAATTCTTAGTATATATGATACTATTAAGATGAATTGAAAGCAACATGTAAACATGTTAACAGTAATTATTAAGTAGTATGTATTCTTTATGTAATATATATAAAATTATCAAATTGTTTTCACTTCGGTATGATAATGACATTACCATGGTAATGACATTACCGCGACAATGATATTCATTATCATTACCCTACAAAAAAATTGGTATTGATTGGATAATTTTTTAATAGACATTTTTGGGCAATTTTTAATAGAATACGGTAGGACAATTGAAAAAAAATTTTCACCACTAATCCTAGGATAGTAAATGTTTAAAAGTGTATATTTCAATCCAATCTCGTTAAACCGTTAAATTGGCTAATGGCCGTTAAATTATGGGGTCTCCCTAGCAAGTATCTAAACATTTTGGGAGAGGCGGTGTGATTTGGCCAAACCTCAGGGGAGGGCGCCATAATTAACCCTATTTATACACACAGAAAAGTATTTAAATGTCTTAAACCCTGAATTCTTAAACCCTGAACCCTAGCAGAGTAAGAGAGAACTGGAAAGACTTCGCTTCAAAACTGGACGTGAGGCCACTGCGATCACCTGAAACCCTACCAGAGTGAGAGGTTCAAGCGGACCGTCTAGCGTTTCGGTCAGTCAAATTTCAATACTTCATTTTTAGGTCAGAAATTCAGTTGGTCCCATTTCTATTAAATATCCCAAATTCGGGATGTTTCTACTTGTGTTTGATTTGGAATCTGATTTTTGATGTTGTATTATACTGTACAGAAAGTTAAAATCCTTGAAATTCATTTCAATTCGGATCTGTAATGGCGGTTGACGGTAGTTTCCGTCTTGAAAATGAGCTCAAGAGGTTTATCCGCCGACGTCCTGAGCTTGAGCACAATTCACAATTTGATGCTCTTTTAAAGAAGGTACAGTTTCAACTATATTAGTTTGGGAGCCTTTTTGCTCTGTATAGGCTTATGGACTGAATTTGGGGGGTTTGCATTGCAGGGACACATGTTGACAGAAGAAGAGGTGGTCAACGGAGTAGTGGAGCTGTTTTTACATCCTCGTTATACTATACCATTAGTTGGATGCTTCCGTCCAATAGTACGAAAGATTATAGACAAGGCTGTCTCTTTGCTGCATTTGGTACCCAATTTGAGGTCGGATTCAGATGATGATTCCATGGTTGATTTTGACGAAGATGATTTATCAAACGATGCTGAATGTTCTGGCTGTCCAGAAGATATATATGTGATTGATTTTTATGGTCGAAGTGGAAGGGGCTTGAGCCTTAATGATATTGCTTGCCTGGCCTTTTCTCGAGCCCTAGATTTGGTCCCTTCTTTACTGGGGTAAGCTTAATTCGTGCTTGTTCGCTGTGTTATATGTTATAAATTCATGCTGAGCACTGGCTTGAATTTTGATTAGACGTAGTCCGGAAGTCATTTTACAAATTAACACCTATAAGAAGCAATTAAGGTCATGATTGCTCACATTCTCATAAATGCATATTAATCTCTTCTCAATGATTCCAAGTTACTACTTACTCCCTCCGTTTCAAAATACATGTCATTTTGACTTGTGCACACAAATTAATAATTCATATAGGTTGACAAATTTACCTTTTTTCAATATTTACTTCGAAACAAGATACATGTGTAATTACTGATTATATAGTTAGTTGAGAAAAGAGGAAGGCAAATAAGGAAATTTATGGTAAAAGTATGCATTAAAAACCTAAAACTCCATTTATTTTAGAACATTTTAAGCTAAAATGACATTTATATTGAAATGGAGGGCTTATTAGTATACTTGACATCAAAACCGTGGTGTGCGCTTTATGGCAAATTGGTTTTACCTTGGTTCGCATACGCTATTTGTATTTTGATAGAGTGAAGCTCTTTCTTTTATCTGTTCATGCTTTTTCAGTGTTTAATTTCGCAATGAAGTACAAATGTGATTCTTAGTTCAGTTCAATTTATGGGATTCTTTTTGCACACCTTCACCGGAATGGGTTTCACTGAGTTTTTTCTTCTTCAGATTTTATCATTCCTTCCTTCGCAGCACGAAGGTAATCTAGTTAATTAGGTAGACGGACACGAAAGAGCAAAATGTGCTCAAACTAGCTGCATGAGAAAAATTAAGCAACAAAGCAAGGTGAGGTAGAGGACAAATGGAAACCCATCTAGACTCAATTTTTCTGATCTTAAGCATGTATATAGTCTACGACTAGTATACATAGCACACACTGGACGCATTTGCAACTTTAATTTTTATCATATCATATTTTATTTTATTTTCTTATTATTTTTGAGTTTCTGGATATATATAAGGACTTATTCCTCTACAAATCACTTTTTCGTACAAACCGTGAGAACCAGTATCTTAGTATATTTTTGTTGTATTTTAGTTATATGACTGCATTTTGTAAAACAAAGATCCAACAAAAGAATTTTTTTAAGAAAATCAATTAAAATACAACAAAAATATACTAAGATACAACAGGTTCGTAAATATACAGTAAAAGAACTAAGATATGATATATTAACGAAGATACAACAAAAATGTAATAAGATACAACAAAAAAAACTAAGATACAACAAAAATGTACTAAGATACATCATGTTCGTACGTTTGTATGATATTTGTGGTTTGTACCCGATCACTTTCCTATATATATATATATATATAATTTTTGAAAGTTTCATAAAAGTTGATAATTATTGAGTGTTAGTGGGTAGTTTTAAGTTGGAAGGTTAATGAGTAGTTTCAGCTTGAAGGTAATTAAACTGAAGGGCAAATTGTTCATCCTCCAAAGGGTTGCACGGCTTAGAATCCTCCCCATTCCTGTTATCAGTTTATGAAAGTAAAAGACACATACAGTATGCTACTTTATCCTTGTACTGCAGTCCGTGATATGGGCGACTGGTGTAGATGTTCTCATGGTCACTTATATAGGTTGTGCATTTATTTCAATGCCATGCTTATGACTGTGGTTTTCAATACTAATGAAACACTGCCAGATGTTTAATTGTTTTATTACTCCCATCACTGCATTTTACTATCATTTACATTGGTGCCTTAATCAATTTGAGTGTGTAGATACAGCATTCTGTCTTTCAAAATATGTGTCCCGAATTAATGGAGTTACCTGTCCCAGTTTGATTCTTGTTGCTCATACCTATTTGCTTAGGGCGTCTGTAGGATACCATAACAAAGAATTTCTGGTGGAATTTTTGGGGTTTTGTTTGGCTATATGCATTATGTCAGAGACCTATCTTTTGAGCATTCTACTTATTAAGAAAAAAAGATCCTTTGATTTTCATTTTCTATTGTGGGTAAGCGCGCTGGCATGTTACTATCTTGTCAAACGTAGTGGCTGCACTTTAGGCACCCAATTTTTTTGCTGCACATGCTATATCTTTTGCTGACACCCAAATGATTGTAGACTAATTATTTGAGTTGGTGTATTTGGTGCTATATGTCCTGGACCTAGTGCATCGGATAATGTTGGGTTTAGTTTTGATAGTAGTTATCTTCTTTGATAGCTTCTTAAAGACGGATGTCATGCAGGCTTAATTCTTTGAAATGTTGACAACATGTTTAGCAATGAAATTTGTAGTCAGTTTTAAAATTATAAATCCCTTGTTATTATACATGTACTCATTTGACATGGCTTAATTACTTGTGCAGGTCTATATTATGTTATTTCAAACTTGCTCCTCCCCCTTTTGAAAGGATTTTGCAGAGTGTATCAGTTGTGAAGCCATCAGCTATGGTACATTGCTAGTGAATTTTGATAAATTCTGTCCTCAATGTGCTTGTTTCTATTATGATGCATGAATATTCAAACATGTAAACCACTCATCTTTCTGTTGTACTGGTTATTCTATCTTATGATCAAGTTCTTTCCACATTGTTTTATGGTTAATATACTAGAGTTACTATTTTGGATCTTTTGATAATGGCTTGCTAGCTACATAGATGGATGTCTTCTGCTGTAATTTCCGCCTCTTGTTCTACATGTTGGCCTTCAGTTAAATATGCTTCTGTTTTATCAGGCAGGGAATAAATTATTAAATGCTGTGCGAGTATCATATCGTCTTCTTCTAGCAAAGCCGGAAGTATTTGGTACACATTGGAACTGGTCCTGCTTTTTGGACCTCATACAACAGTCGACATATCTTAACCAAGGCGATGCACTTGTGTCAGACATAAGATGGTGCTCAAAACAGATATTATTACTAACTCTGAAAATAAATGAGAGAGCATTGGACTTTGCTCTTGGTGCGGAAGAAGCATTTTCTTGTTTATTGCGGTTCGTATTGTTCACTCATTACCTCTATATTCTGATATGTTTTAGTTGTTCCTTTAGCATAAATAATATTCTGAGTCCAGTAATACTGATAAACAGGCAAAAGATTTACTCTTCAAATTGAAATCTAAAAGAATATTCCCTCAGTTCCATGTTAAGAGTACTTTTTGGGTTACACATTGACCAGATATATAAATAAATATGTATATAGAAATAAATAAATATACATACATGTACTCCATTTTAATAAAAGTACAAATAAAACAATCATAGTACTTTGAATATACTCCCTCTGTCCTCGAATATATGACCTTTTAGAAATTAATGTTGTCCCACAATAGTTGACCTTCTAGGATTGATTTCTAGGCTTTTTTTAGCCATATTTTCCTACTTTACCCTTCTATTCTCCCGACTACCCATGATTATTAATTACATTTACCTCTTTTATCATTAATAAAGAGCCATCATTTAATAAGGGTGAATTTGTCAATACATATTACTCCTTAATAAGTGTGCACAAGTCTAAAAAGTCATCTATTCCGGGACGGAGGGAGTAGTTTATAATGAATGAAATTTTATCACCTCAAATGGAATAAAAGGTATGCTATCTGATTTAGTCGCACGTTGACTTCTAAAGAATGAAAGTGGAGTCCTTTGTAGAATTGAGGGAGAGTGTAATACGACAAAGGCGATAGAAGTATTAATGTTAAATGGAAGATGCTATTTGTTTTGGATCGACTCAGTTGAAGTATTAATGTTAAATGGAAGATGCTATTTGTTTTGGATCGAGTCAGTTGACTGTGGCATTATTCTTAGATATGAGGAAACATGAAGTATTCATTCTTAAGCAGATATTACTAAAAATTTGTTGTTGTTTATCTCTTTAATATGACTTGTTTTAATTGCCTCTCTCTAAGTTAGCTTCTTTGCCGCTTTTAGCTGGGAGACATTTCTTCAGGACGTATCCTTGGAGAAGGCTGGCTGGTATCTTGAACCTTTCGAGGAAAATAAATCGAAGCCATTTAGCGAGGACTTTGATTCTAAACATGGCCTTGGGATCAGTTCTATGGTGGTCTCCCCTTCAAAGTTTGAAGATACCGGGTCATCAAGCTTGACCGACAGGGAGGTAGCATGGTAAGCATAAAATATATTAACCTACTTATTATGCAACATGGGCAATAAGAAATGAGGGAAGTTGCGAGGCAATCTATGAAGGCATTTTCAGTGTCTGTTGTAGAATAGCCATCTCTCTATCCTCCTCTCTCTTCCTAATATATATATATATATATATATATTTGCCAATAAGTATCTCAAATATTATTTATAGCAGTCCCTAGTCACAACTTTTGGAAATGATGATTTATTTAGGGATATGACCTCCGTGGCACAACCTTTTGTTCTGACTTCTGCCATGAAGAAAGGTTTTGAGATGGTCCTCTTGGCGGTGAGTCAGAGATGGCCTGTTCTTCTATATGGTCCTGCTGGTGCAGGGAAAACTGCACTTATTCGCAGGTTGGCCTGTGCTTATGGTAGTCAAGGTACACTTTTCTCCGTTTTTTTTTGCATTTTTTTCTTAAGCACATCTAAAGCTATTCTATCTTGGATTTTGGGTTTTCTTGGTGGGTTATAGTTCCACACATCTATTATTATTATTATTATTATTATTATTATTATTATTATTATTTTATATATGATAAGAAATGAATAATTATAGAATAACAGGAGATACACTAAGAAAGTTCTGAAAAATAAGCTACCGGGAAAAGTAAACTAAAGGTAAAAGAGCAAAGTTAGTCCAATCCCTCTGAATGCAAATAATGGTACCCCTCTGAAGAAGTTTTTACTGACACCCAAAGAGAGGTCAAATGAGCCACTCTACCCCACAGATGTGGTCATGACATACCTGATTTTTGATAGCTCTGTCTGCTTGGTCCACGTACACCAAAGAGCAGCAAAATTCATGCATTGCAGTACAAATTGCTGTAGTTACCTAGCCTGACGGCCCTGACCCATAAATTGATTCTGGAGAGAGAGGAAATCAGGCCAGGCAAACCCCACTCTCACCAGAAACTTTAAACAGCAACATCACATCGTAGAAGTTAAACACAAATGATTTGAGATTCTGCAGAACTCTTCTGCAACACCCAGTTTGTAATGTGTTTTCATAATGGCATTCCTGTTAGGCTTCTTATGAACCAGTGACATAACAGAGGCTCTAATCTGTGAAGGCATGCGAGCCTTCCAGATAAAAGGCGAAAGAGGAATCTGATCTGGATTAGGAGATGGAGTGAAATGGAACAAACTATAGGCTATAGCGAAGTGTACATCTTAGAACCGTCTATGACCAAAGAACGGGAATCTGGACAGCAAGTGAAATGCACTTGGGATTATAATATTCAAGCAGATTCACAACCTCCAGAGTTCTCATTCATTAAGATTCTGAAAAGGTGAAAATCCTGGAAAATGACAACTCCGACCTCATGAATACAACTCGGCTATCAAAGTTTGTAGCCATTTGCATTGAGGGAAGACAGACTATAGAGGTGAGGCAAGATAGAATGCAGCTACACACCCCGGCAGTGGCAAATCCAGAATTTGGTCTTCGTAGGGGCCAAATAGGCTAACTTTCCGAGGAATTCTCGGATTTTCAGAGGTTCCGTATTACCTCTCTCACTTTTGTGGGTGAAGATTTTTGTGCACTTCCCTTTGGGCTAGGAGTTTTGGAGCTTTCCAGGGCTTGTTTTTGGAAGATTTGTCTAGGGATCGGAGAGCTGCTTTGCACTATTATGTGTGCTCTTTTTATGCTTTTACGTGTTGATATTTTCTCTTTTGGCCTATTTTGGCTTTTTGTGGATTTCTTGTCCGCGTTCTTTGTAGTTTCTTTCTTTCCTTATAATATTCTTCTTTTATGTAAAATAAACTTTCCTTAACTGTAAGTTTGTTTTTTATTCTTGACTATCTTCGCTCATGGTACGGAGCCTGCAGCTAGCCTAAAGGAATTTTTACCTGTTGAGATTCGAAGATGGAACCTTCACTAAATAGATCGCTCCCACAAGGACTCAATGGTGAATGATTCCACGGAGTTAACCCTTTAGATTAAATGAATTTTAAGTTCTAACCAACTAGGGTGTTGAGTTTTCCTTTTCCTTTTATTGTGTTCATAGATAATATACAAAATTTCAATGAAAAATGATAATAAATTCCCTTCTGTCCAGCAGGGACGAAGCCAGAAACTTGGTGCAAGGGGGGCCAAGACAATGTCATTTAATTTAAGGGGCACCAAGACAATCTTATTTGTAAAGGGGTAAACTTTATTTTATAAAATACGACAGGGTTATATAGTACATTTGAAAAAGTTGAGGGGGGCCATGCCCCCCTTGGCCCTATGCTAGCTCCATGCTGTCCAGAATAATTATTTGCTTGAATGGACACACTATTCTATGTTATTCAGTTGACTCCCTTTGAAAGAAAAAAAATTGTTGTTGCAAACAACTTATAGGGATGGAACCTCAAAATACTTGTTGATAAAACTTCATTTTTATTCTGAAAAATGAAGAGGCTCTAAATATTACATTCATTGTGAATCATCCTAAAAGATTAGTAGACACCTATTTTGGTTTGGGAGAATAAATATTGTTACAGACTTGATAAAATAACATGGTGGAAAAAGATAAATGACAATGTCTCTCATTAATTTATTTGGCCAATTAACATACCCATAAAAATTGACTTGGCTCACTAACATACCAGTAGTAACAGTTTCCTTAATTTATCCTACTCCTTTTCCACTTTGTCTTATTTGAATGACAAGTTATAAGCCTCGTACCCGATTTTAACCGTAAAAAGTACCACAGTGGCCAATGTGTACAATCTCCACTAAACTTGCCCAAACTTAAGCATGCTACAATAGAATCTTGAAAATGGTGGAGGGGCCATGGCCCCTTGTGGTGGTATGCTGCTTTCGCCACTGCCCCCACCCAGACATCCTCCCTGCACCAAGCACAGGCAAGGTTTCCCCCACCCTTGAATGAACACGAGGAGGAACAAGGGGAGTTGATTAATAAACTTTTAGGGAACTTTATGAGTGATTGAACTTCCAGTGGATGGAGGAATCCAACCCATTGTTGGCATATGCCAAATTTTCTCCAGATCACGTTGTGCCTTGGTTCCACTGAAAAAGTCCGAAGCCACTTTCCTAGGAGGTAGATGTTCCTGTAGACAAGATTCTCAAGCGCCAAGCCCCCTTCCTCAGGTTTCAAACATTTCTCAAAGAGAATACATTTAAAAGTCTCATACATTTGTTATCGTCTAGCATTTATTTCCACCATGTAGTTTTAATAGATTGCTTTGTCAGTCACAGATTACAGTTTTAATCGTTCTTGGGAATTTTTTATATTTATGAGTAAATACTCAAAGAAATTAACTTTTGATGTTATCTTGCGGTTATGTGTGTGCGTGTGTTATCATGTATGTCTTGGTGTATCAATTGGCTGGTGCGACTTTGCTTCTCAATGACTTCCATTAGGATTGCCAACTTCTTACAATGGTTATTTTAGCTTATTTACCAAATGCGCTCGCTATTTATTGTAGTTATGTGAGATATTCCTTTTATGCTCTTCTTTCTGTCTTCAGTTGTATCTATTCACATGGATGAACAAATTGATGGGAAAACCTTAGTTGGGAGTTATGTATGTACGGGACCTGGTGAATTTAGATGGCAACCTGGTTCTCTTACTCAGGTTCGACTCCTGGGCAGATGATTTGATATTGTTGAACATGTTAGTTGTAGCTCTAATATTGGGTTTGTTGTATACAGGCGGTACGTGGTGGATTTTGGGTTGTATTTGAGGACATCGATAAAGCACCAGCTGATGTTCAATCCATCTTATTGCCTTTGCTAGAAGGTGTCAGTTCATTTCTAACTGGACACGGGGAGGTACTTGGATTATTACTTGATTATGTTTTCAGAAATCCTATATTGTGGTTTGGCATTATCTGAAAAAAGTCACACGTTTAATTTGTCTTGATCTTAAACAGTTCTGCGCCTTGCAAAATTTGTTCTAACAGTAGTGGACTTTATTAGGTGGCATCTAGCCAATTGTTCTTGAGGCAAGGTCTTAGAAGAAGGAAAACATTAGAGAAGATTAATGGGGAAAGAAGAAAACAGTAGATGTTACAACGGCTTTATGTTTTCTGGGTGGCTTCAGGCTCCACCCCCACTCCCCCCTCTTAGGTGATACAATAGATTTATTGTGCCCGTTTAGATAGTCAACTTAGATATGCTGTAAACCTAGAAACTATACCAGCCACGTCACTTAGTACGATTACCTAAATATTTTGGCAGCCAGGTTAGCTAGTATTACCTTTCACAATTCTCATTATAAAAGTTTCCTGGAGTGACATGGTTAAGAGTGGGCTTTCTTAACTATTTTGCTCTGTCACATTGCCTTGTTGGGAATGCTTGAATCATCCAAAACAAAAATGGTAGTGTAGTAATTTGAGAAACATGCTTTACTACCCACTTTTTAATATAGGAACTTGTGCCATCCTTTATGTTGTGAAGCAAATCGGAAATTATTAGTATTTCCAGAGATGTACTTTTTATAGTTTAATATGTTAGGAATTTTCGAATTTGCAGCGTTCTTCTTGGCACCAAGTTATACTTGTTTGTATAAAGGGTTTTCTTTTGATACATTGTAAATTTATATTTGTGCCTTGGATGCCTGTGGTCCTGTCCACTGTATTGAGTGATCTCAATGGTTTGCAGAACAACCTTCAATTGTTGGATCTGTAGGCCGTCCTGAATCACCTTTTAGCTTGTTAATCTGTAAATGCTCCCCGTGCTACAAAAAAAAAGGGTGGGAAATGAATATATAAAATCACGGGCATGTTCATGGAAGAGAAATGAAGATAATTCTGTTTCCATCTCCTCTCTGCCTTCATATACAATCCAATGTTAATCACCAGCTCACCTTTCATGTTTGAGAATTTACGTCGAACAATTGTGTGCCACAGGCAGTAAAGGTCGCCGAAGGGTTTCGACTATTTTCTACAATATCAAGTTCAAGACTGGATGCATCTCGCCCAACTGAAGGTTTGTGATATAACTGAAGCTCTTTATGTGATTTTTCATTTCTTTCCTTGTTTCACTCACGCCCACACACACGCTTATAATTTGTAACTACAACTTGTTTCTTTGCACATATCATGTAGTTTCATTAAAGAGCTGCCTAAAAAAATGTGTCTAATTACTTACATTTGTGTTGGATTATATAGCGTGTTCAATTCTGTTATGTTTTATTTTGTTTACCTTACTTCACTCGCCATGTGGATATAAGTACAAATACCAGCAGCGGCTTTATTAGACAAACATGTGGTCAATTTGTGGTATGGAAATTAGGTTGTTATGTTATTTATTTTGTTGTGGTACATTGCCGTTTTCTTAGCCATCTGTCAGTGCTTGTTTTATCTTATCACTAGATAATGGGTACACTTTGTTTTAGTCACCCAAGGTTACTTCTGTTTAGTTTTGGGAAAAAACGTATTTTCAATTTATGCTCATTTCTTTGAGAATATTTGTGTATATAGAATCGGTATTTTTATCTGTATTTGCTGGTTGGTACAATGCAAAAATCCATTGTCTGATTCGCTTGTTTCCTTTTATGCTCTTACTCTGCAGGTGGGAACTCACTTGGTGCTCTTTGGAGGAGAGTAATGGTTGGACCTGCAAGTAATAAGGACTTGCTAAATATTGTGAAGGCATGGTATCCAGATTTGGAGCTTCGTGTGGAAAAGCTCATAGGTTTGTAAATTCATTTAATATAGCCCATTCAACTGTTTTGGTGGAAACATTGTATTTAGCCCTTTGTTCCTTGCAGAAACCTTTGAACGAGTTAACCAGCTTGCTGGATTTCATTCAGGAGGTCCTGGAAGGTTTTCCTTGAGGTATTTACTATAGAATTAGTGACTACTAGACATGCTGAGCTTGTTGGTTGTCATTAAAATTTTCCTTTCTTCATAATGGCAGGGATCTATTAAAATGGTGCAAAAGGATTGCAGGTCTGGGCTTCCACTTTGGTTGGGATGGTCTGTCAGCTTATGAGTGTAAAAGCATCTATCAGGAGGTTTGCACGATTGTTGCTTGCTTGTAGATCATTAGAGTGATTTTCTTGAGAGTAACTGGTTGATGGGCATATAATATTGCAGGCTGTAGATGTTTTTGCAACTTATTCAAGCTCACCTGAAACCCGATTGACTATCATGAGAGAGATTGCGAATATCTGGGCTGTGTCATTAGATGTGCAAACTTTATACCCTGTTGATAAACCCGTGATTCAGGTTTATTTTCTACTTCATATCGCCTCCACACTGCAGTGCTGCATCATGGGCTTATCAAAATTTGATATTTTATGCAGGAGCTGCGTTCTGATTTACGTATTGGCCGAGTAAGCCTCCAACGTACCCAAACAGCGGTCAGTTGATACATTTGGCATTTTGTAACTAAGCTTAATCTCTTGCCAAAGCCAGTAACTAAATGATAGTTGTGTTCATTTTTCCTTAAGTTATTTTATGCACTTTCTGCAGTATTCTCCTGAGAAAAAGCCTTTCGTTGAGATTCGCAATTCCCTGCATGTTCTTGAGAGAATAGCTGGCTCTGTTAAGCACAATGAGCCTGTTCTCTTGGTTGGTGAAACAGGTACCGGAAAGACTACTCTTGTTCAGAACCTGGCCACGAGGCTCGGTCAGAGACTTACAGTTTTGGTATGTCTGAGATAAGGCTGTATGAGATGTAAAATTATCTGTAGCGACCATTAGAAGCCAGACTAATTTGTCAACTTTTTCGTATTTTCCCAGAACTTGAGCCAGCAAAGTGATGTTGCAGATCTATTAGGAGGCTTTAAGCCTATGAATGCACAGTTTGTATGCATTCCTCTCTACAAGGAGTTTGAAAATCTATTCACGAGTAGCTTCTGTTCAAAGGTTTAGTCTATTAGAACGTTACTTCCATGTGCATTATTCTTTTTTGCTGTTTCTGACTTCGGTTGATGAAATTAATTCAGGCCAATGAAGATTTTCTTGCTAGCTTGAAGAAATCTGTGAGCGAGAAGAAATGGAACATGTTATTTAGCGGTTTTCAGAAGGGTGTTCGAGCAGTTATTGGAGCAGGGAAACCTAGCTCTGGCTCAAAACGGAAGAGACCTTTGGCTGACGACTTGCTGAAAGCTTGGGAGAAATTTGCCTTGAAACTTGAAACAGCTCACTTACAAATCAGTTCCTCGGATGGAATGATTTTCTCATTCGTAGAAGGAGCTTTTGTCACTGCACTCAGAAATGGAGACTGGATATTGTTGGATGAGGTGAATTTAGCTCCTCCAGAAACTTTCCAGAGAGTGATCGGTGTTCTTGAAGAAGAGAGCGGGTCACTTTGCTTAGCTGAAAGAGGGGATGTTGATTATATATACAGACATCCCAACTTCAGGATATTTGCCTGTATGAACCCAGCAACTGATGCTGGGAAGAGAGATCTGCCCTTCTCTATACGAAGCCGATTTACTGAGTATTTCGTCGACGAAGTGATGGATAATGAAGATTTGATTTTATTTGTCAATCAATTTATTGATGACGGCCACTCAGATCAACAATTGACGAGTAAGGTAGTACGTTTCTATAAGGCGGCAAAGAAGGAATCTGAAGAGAGACTTCAAGATGGGGCCAATCAAAAGCCACAGTATAGTTTAAGATCTCTCTATCGTTCATTGGAATATACAAAGAAGGCAAGAAGGAATTTTGGGTTCCAAAAAGCTTTGTACGATGGGTTCTCTATGTTTTTTCTCACTTTATTAGATGAGCCTAGTGCTAAGTTCATGAACCAGTTGATATTGTCACATTTGTTGGGAGGGGTCGTACCACAGCTGGACCCTTTTGATAGGTACTTGGTGGTTAGAGGGAACCCCATGTGCAATAGTTTTGTTGAGAACTATGTTCTTACTAGGAGTGTAAGGGTCCATCTCCGGAACCTGGCACGTGCCATATTCATCGGAAGATATCCTGTTCTCTTACAGGGACCAACATCGAGCGGAAAGACTAGTCTTGTTAAGTATCTTGCTGCAGTAACTGGCCATGAATTTGTAAGGATCAATAATCATGAACACACTGATCTACAGGAATACTTAGGTTCTTATATCACGGATTCTAGTGGAAAGCTTGTGTTCCAGGAAGGTGTATTGGTTAAAGCTGTCCGTAATGGCTATTGGATAGTTCTTGACGAGCTAAACTTGGCCCCTTCTGATGTACTGGAAGCATTGAATAGGCTGCTAGATGACAACAGGGAACTTTATTTGCCTGAGATGCGTGAAACTATTCGTGCGCATCCCGAGTTTATGCTGTTTGCCACTCAAAACCCACCCACTTTCTATGGTGGGCGTAAGATGCTTTCTCGAGCATTTCGCAACCGCTTTGTGGAGATCCATGTTGACGAAATTCCTCAAGATGAGTTGAGTACAATATTGGAGAAGAGGTGCAGTATTCCTGAAAGTTATGCTAAGAAAATGATCGAAGTTATGAAGGAATTGCAACTGCATAGGCAGAGTAGTAAAGTATTTTCAGGAAGACATGGTTTTATAACCCCCCGTGACTTGTTCCGTTGGGCTGATAGGTTTCGGACTTTTGGTAAATCCTACGAAGATTTAGCAAGGGACGGTTATTATTTGTTGGCAGAAAGGTTGCGTGATGATGCTGAGAAAGTAGTTGTTCAAGAAGTTCTGGAGAGGCAGCTGCGAATCAAACTTACTAATGATGATATGTACAAGCAGGTTCAATCGCTTTCCACCTTTCCCTGTTATTTTAGCTACTCCTCCATCCCAAAAATGAGTCAACTTTTTATAAAATCTTGTCCCAGAATGTGTGTCAATCTTGGATTTTCTAATGGTACTAAATTCACCTTTGCCACTCGTGTGTTTCATTGCTCACTTGCAATGCCATGATGGTTTCATTACTCACATGCAATGCTATGATGTACATGCTCCACTAATATTGCTTATGTGTCAATTTCCTTGATTTCCACAAAAGTTCAAAATTGCCACTCATTTTGGGAAGAGGGGGAGTATACAATAAATATACGTTGATGCGGTTTTGCATTTATTGAAAAGATGAAGTTGAATGAGTGAAATTTTCTTCAGGTTTTGTTGAAACATAGACTGTTACTTCAATCTCCCTCGTGCATTAAAAATGGAGTTGCACTGTTACAGCTGAATGAATAATTCCTTCCAATTTGGCGGGGGTTACTGTTCAAGCATAATAATTGCCATTGACACATCTGTATAACTGCCAAAGCTTTTAGTGTAGTAGATGGTTTCAGTATTTTATTATACCTCTATCCTGCTTGCATCTGTTTATACACGTTTCCTTTAACTGTTAGTTTTTTGTCGTGCACCAGTTACATTTTGATTTTCCAGTATTGGTGATTCCCGAATGTGAATTGTGCAGCGTATTAATCGTATGATTCAGCACAAATTTTGTTAATATCTAAAACATTAAGTAGTCATTTTATTGGAACTATAACTCTATGACTTGATTTTGAACTTTGATGTAAAATTATGTTAGGAACATGCCAATATTGCCTATTAAGACTAATGCGCGACAATGGCCTGGAAGTCGGTCCGAGGGTCCGAGCCTCCACGTGATCCCACCTTCCTAAAATCAAGTCACAAGTCACAACCCAATTAATTCATGAAGTAAAGTCCATATATTATATAAAATTCGAGGAACAGGTGGGCTAAAGTCTGTTGAGTTGCTTGTCAGAAAACAGATCCAATTATGGGTTGGTATCCGGTGTTTGGATGAGGAGAAAGGTTACATAAGAAGAAAGATTGCGAGGAGACTCATGGGTAAGGCTGTCCTGATGCGAGGCAAGCATAGGGGTCTGGTCGAGACCCGAACAGCCTCCTGGACAGACGATGTTGATCACGAGTGATTTACATGGAGTTGGTGACTTAGGTTCAAGAACTTTTGTGTTTGTCGATCGGTTGAATTCTGTGTGTATATATATATCTGTGTGTGTATGTGTATAATGTGGTGGTATTGAGTTTATTTAGTGGTGGGGTAGTAGAACACTAGGATTGGTCGAGTAAGATTTTGGATCTTCTACTGGAATCATTGGCTTTCTGGAAGATGAAAACAGTGTATTGAGACCATGTAATGGTGTGATAGTAGAACATAGGATTGGTTGAATAAGATTTCGGGTGTTCTACTGGAATAATTGACTTTCTGGAAAAATTAGATGAAAACAGTTAGCTTTCTGCTGGTACTCGGGGGGGGGGGGTCACTGTTTCCTGACGGTGTTGGTGATGTAAGCGTCAGTTTTCTTGTGGCTGGAATTGGATGAAAATGTTAGTTTCTAGGTAGAATTATTAGAATGGGATGGATTGGTCATTCTCAAGGGTCTATTTCATTGTCTAATGAAAATTCTATGAAGTTTGAGGAGTGAGTTGACAACTTGATCAATCAGTGGGTAGTGGTAGGATGGGGTTTTGACAACTTAATCAAGTCAGTCGGTACCAAGAGGCGTTATGTTTTTGATTAGTCGATCATATCAGGGGGTACCGAAGATTGTTTTTAGAGGGTATCGAACTGTGCTTTTGATTGGGTGGTTAAATCAGTGGGTACCGGTGTATGGCTTATGGTAGCAAAATTTGCGTTGACGCCAAAATGCTATAAGAGCTGATTTTATTTGTATCAAGCTGGGTTTATGCTCCGGCTTGAGGGGAATGTTATGTACTTGTAACAAGCTGGATCTATGGTCCAGCTTGAGAAGCAGTGTTAGGAGAGTTGAATCCTACTTCTTTGCCGATTATTTTAATTTTTGTTTTGTGTCAGCATGAGAACTAGTCCTTTTGGGTTTAGGATTTGATTTTTTAGCCTATATACATCTGGTGCATTGCTTCAAGCGTGATGCGAGGTAATAGGTCTGTTTGATTTGGTTTACCAGTAGGTGTTTATGGTTTCCATATATACTGTTTTCAGAGTCTTTAATGTGGGCCATAAACTATAAACTGTGTACAACAATTCTAATGCACAGGAAAACTATTTAACTGTAGTCTGTGACGACCAAGCCTTGTGGTTCTTGATATTTATTGGAAAAACACCGGAACTGTAACCCATATCTGTACTTTCTAGAATTTTTATTTCTATCTCTTCATCCTTAAACACCTGATTAATAACAGCTCATACGCAATATTCAGCAGCTAAATAAATAAAACAACACTTTGGGTTTATTATTGGTCATAAATCATCAGCTATAAAACATAAATTACAGATTCCATCCAAATCAAACAGACCCTAAGATTATTGATTTAGTGTCTTTCCCCCTTTCCTCTCTGCCTTATATTTGTTAGTGTGAAATTACAGAAAGGATGAGAATGGGGCTTGGGGGGGGGGGGGAGGTTGCAGAGCTGCTCTAATAGTTTAAATGCTTGATTGCTGCCTCAATTTTTTAGATCTTTGGTTATTTGTGGTTGTAGATTCAAAATTTCCAGTCTGTTGTCACGATATCTGGGCAGTCTGTCTAATTACTATAGATTTCAGATGAGTTTGTACTTTGTAGCTACAACTATTTCTCTTCCTTCTGGCAAATCAACTTACACAGTTGACTACTATTGTGGGCAATGTTTTACAATATGCGGCGTATGCGTTAACGTAGTCTTGCATTATAAGACTTCTTTTACAATCCAAATTTTAACATAATATTTTGTTGTGTAATTTAGGAAGTGGCAGCTGGGGACGCAGTTATGAACTTTTGCGAATCTTCAATAGCTTCCGGGAGTCTTGGAAAGTATGCATCCAGCAATCATCGTTGTTTCTGGTTGTTTTTTATTATCCTAACGTTGTTTGCCTTTCCTGGTACTGCAGAATTATCTTGACCAAAAGCATGAGGAGGTTGTACTTTCTTGTCGAGCGTTGTTACAGGTTGCGTGAGCCTGTCCTCCTGGTTGGAGAAACTGGTGGTGGGAAGACAACTGTGTGCCAAATGCTTAGTGGTGTACTGGGGTCCAAATTACACATTTTAAATTGCCATCAATACTCGGAAACATCAGATTTCCTTGGGGTTTGTCTTTTTTTGATTTATATTTTCCACTTTAATTTCTCGTTTATGGCACTACCTTTATTTAGCATTTGTCATTTAACGATTTGAGAAGCCTATGACAGGTTTAATTGTTCTTTGAATTGTACATTTATTAGCCATTGATCATTAATCATTGATCAGGGTTTTTATCCTGTACGAGAGAGGTCGCGGTTAAGTTCAGAGTTCAAATGTCTGTGTGATCAGTTAATGCAGTCAAAAACTTTTATACATTCTCCTGGTGATGCAGTAAGTTTGTTTCTTTGTATTTACAGTATTGGTATTTTAAGGGTCCATCTCCTCTATTTGTGGAATATTTTTGGTTCTAATGAGGGAAATAAGTTATTGCAGGTGATTTCCTCCGACATTAATCATGCTCCTGCCACTATTGAACAAGTGGCTAAGATAATAAATAGTTACGGACAAGGTCTGGCCTCTCATCAGGATGTTGTTAGAGAAGAACTCGATTCTCTTGTACAAATTAAGCAGGATCTAACTCGGTTGCATCAGAGGTGGAACACCATTTTTATCTGGGAAGATGGTCCTCTTGTGCAAGCGATGAGGAATGGTGACCTGTTTCTTGTGGATGAAATTTCACTAGCTGATGACAGCGTGCTGGAAAGATTGAACAGCATCTTGGAGCCAGAAAGGAAACTGGTCAGTTTTTGCTTTTGGAGATATGAGTTTGGACATGATTTTATGCATGGTATCATCTATGGATTAATAAAGTGCATCTGTTATTGATGCTGCGGTGAAATGTATCAACCATTCTGCGAGTGAGAGTTCATCTCGCCCCTGTCAGCTATGCTAGTTTCAGTTTAACTGGATATTGTATGGGTGCATAGTTGACAATTTCTTGTTTGTTGATTTTTTTTGGCTTAGAGGCACAAGATCAGTAAGTTGTTCACTTGAAGATGAATACAATGTCGTGTATTATCTTCAAGAATTAACTTGTGATCAGTTTTGTCGTACGAACATAGACGCTATTCTAAAAGAACTTATGTCAGACACACTGCTTTGGCCTGATGGAAACTGGGTTTCAGTCGCATCGAGTTCTATAAACAGATTTTTTCTTAATTCTACTTCTCTTTGTGCCAAATACTGAGCTTGTGTTTGGTACTGTATGGTCGCTAAGACTTTTAAGGGGTAGTCGTTGTCTTGATCCCTCCTTTGAGACGTAGTTGTCTTTATGGTCTCCATATGGGCTGTAGCTCTTGGAGCTTCGGTGGATTGCCTTTTGATTGTTTTGAGAGACGAGGGTGCTTTCGTGTCCTATCTTTTGTAAGTTCTGTTCCCATGTACTCCCCTTGTTCCATAATGAGTCTGAAGTTTGAGCTTTTTGTGGGAATTAAGGAAGTGGACACATAAGCAGTATTATTGGAACATGTACATGATAACCTTTAGAGGTACTATCATAGCATTGCAAGTGGGGCAATAAACACAATGAGTGGCAAAGGTGAATTTAGTTACTTTCACTAGATTATTGACCTTCATTTTGGGACAAGTTTTTCTCAATAATTAACTGTCATGGATGAAGGATTTTATTTTCTCTTTGATGGAGATTTCTCACCTATAATTTGTATTTTCCCCCTCCATTACTCTCCTTATGCAAAAGTAAGAAAGAAACGAAAATAATCGGATGTTTAAA
Source organism: Lobelia cardinalis (assembly GCA_028566635.1). Classification (NCBI taxonomy): domain Eukaryota; kingdom Viridiplantae; phylum Streptophyta; class Magnoliopsida; order Asterales; family Campanulaceae; genus Lobelia; species Lobelia cardinalis. The sequence continues at coordinate 1,251,631 of JAOWAN010000005.1, read as the reverse complement.
ATTGAAACATTTTAGCTTTTGTTGGTGCTATTAAAATGTCAGTTTTTGGCAAAGATTTGATTCTCCTCCAGATCCAGCCATTTTCTTCTTCTAGATTTTGGTTTGCACTTGGAATGTAGATATGCCGTACAGAGATATTGCTCACTAGCTCAACCCTTTTAAGTTTTACTTGTTACTTTACATTAGTGAAGATGAGGATGATTTCCTTTCCATGCACGATAAATAATCTTATCACAGTATGCTTCCTTATTGGATATGTGCCTCTCTACTTCGTTCCTACTCTCTCTCTCTCTCTCTCACACACACACACACACACTCTCTCTCTCTCTCTCTAAATTCATGACGCTTAGCAACACAACACAACTTACTTTCTCGTTCCTTCTTGATCTTGACACCTTAGCGCACATGCAGCTTATTCATTCCAGAGCATTGTTTCATTTTCAGCCCATTTTCTGCCACACATTTCTCTAGGTCACTTCAATGTGGATGGTTTATTTAACTGTACTTATGCTTTGGGAATCTATGAGATTTTGGTAGTCAGAATTTTTAGTAGTGGCTGATCTGAATATATATGCATCTACAGTCTTTGCCTGAGAAAGGAGGGTCCGATCTTGAGCAAATAACTGCTCATCCAAACTTTTTCGTTCTTGCAACGATGAACCCTGGTGGTGACTATGGAAAGAAGGAACTATCTCCGGCGCTTCGGAATCGATTTACTGAGATATGGGTACCCTCCGTTGGTGAACTAAACGAGCTCAAAAGTATTGCCGTCAAAAAGTATGTTACGAATTTACCTTAGCTACAGAGACAATTCCTGTACATGAACTGATTTTATGTTTATTATTCTCTATTCTTTTCTACTTATGCAGAATTAAAAACCCCAAAGTTTCCTTTATTGCGGATCTCATGATAAATTTCTGGGAGGTATGTTTTCACCGGTATCATTTTCAATATGTTTGTTGTACTCAGCTATATGAGTTTCAAAGATCCTAGTTTGTTGGATGATGAAGGTTTTGCAATTGCACTGGTCTCTCTGCTATTCACTTGATCAAGTATCTATGACATTGTCATCGTCATAAATCTCACATGGCAATTTATAACTAAGAATCTATCTGTCAAGACTGGTGGTTGTAGTTATCACATGAAAAGTTGAGGAAAAAACCTGTTCTTCTAGTTACTTGTAGAAGTTGATAGATGGTTCTCTAAGGATTATCTTCTTCCTCTTAACTCTTTGATGCATCCTGAAGATGGTCAATGACTGTTATAATAGGTTAACTCAAATTTTTAGTTATGGATGGTGCATATGGTGATACAAACTCAAAGTTACCTTCTTCTTTTTGTTCCCTCCTTTGGGCATTGCCCTAGGTTGGGTGGATTTCAAATCTATGTATTCGTTGTTCGTGATATTGCTACCAAGGCATTGGCTGCTGTTAACGAGAAATAAATGCTATCACTACTGGCAGTCATTTCTCGTGTCTCACCCATTTTTTAATGACATTGCAGTTCTTGGTAACTCTTATGGTTATTAAGCTTCTTTATATCAATTTTTGAGGTTTGTTTGTTATTATCTGCACTGCAGTGGTTCAACCAGTTGCAGACAGGAAGGATGCTTACGGTGAGAGATCTCTTGTCTTGGATTGATTTTGTCAATGGGACTGTGACAAGTTTACAGCCAGAAGTTGCATTCTTGCATGGGGCATTTCTTGTTTTGCTTGATGGACTTACCTTGGGTACATCCCCTCCTCCTAGCACATTTTTCTACATATATATATATATATATATTTTTTTTTGTCTTTCCTCTATGGTTATTAAATACTATATGATAATGGATTGTACGACAGTTTCTGATTGACATCCATGATTTATGGGGATTTGGACAGAGGCTAAAAAAAAGATTTGGAGGAGAGGCTTAAGATGTTGAAACAAAAACCAAATCAAGAAGCCAAGTCGAGGGAAAAATAATGATACTTTGGATCCTTTGATTTTAATATGATTACTTGAGATTGGCAGGAAAGCTGTGATTCGTAAATATAGAATATCCCTATTTCATGTTGAAGTAAACTATAAATTGAGAATCAACAAATTCCGCAGCATAACCATTATTGTTTTCAACTGAATAGATATCATAGACTAGATTGTGTTTCGTGAATTTGACTAGCTCCTGTGAGGATAAAAGTTTTGACCTCTTCCTCCCTGCAGAGTACTTCCCATAAGTGTACGGCTACATCTGTTGTAATATACTATGACCGCTGTTGTAGGCTAACACTATGACGGTTTTTTTGTCTAGTGCAAAGGTTATCTGTGTTATTTTACCGGTTATGGTGCTGTGAGCTCTTCTATAGAAGACCCAGACAATATCTTAATTGCTCTTATCCTTATAGACCCTCTCTTGGGTTTTATCCATAAAATTCAGCTGAACATTTAGCGTGGAGAAAATTAGTAGTGCTTTGAAAATTATGATGTGCTTATCTATTGTTGTCCCTGTGGCAAGAAGCCTGCGAAATAAGACCTGTTCTGCTGGGGTGACACAGCTAATTATTTCCTTTTCATTTAATAAGAGAAAATCTGTTCTTATGCATTCATCAACCAGTCAAGACTCCATAGTCAAATAAAAAGCGCTTAGCTTTCGAGTACCAAAGCTTGCTGGAAAATGCTGGTCTTTATTCTCCTATACCAGCATAGCTTTTCTGCACTTTTTCCCGAAGCAGTAGTGGATAACTCAGAAGCACAATCTTGGAATTGAGATATGCAGATTGCAGAATGTCTTTTGGTAGTTTCTCAGATACTTTAGGGTCCAGAGGCTGTAACACAAGTTACTGCCTCGCTCTTGTGGTAAAGGATCTCTTTTCAGGCATCACTTTGTGCGCGGAGCTAGACGACTTCCTAGGATTGCCTGTTGCAGATTTGGCTAGGAGCTGGAGTGCAGTTATTGTTTAGCTTTTATCTTGTTTTTGCTCTTTTTTCAATTTTTTGTCTCTTGGTTAGTTTGTCTATTTCTGTTTTTTTGCAGCGGATTTCTGGCCCACTTTTTCTGTATTCCTTTCCTTCTTTCTAAAATAAGTTCTTTTATCCAAAGAAATAATAATTGGTATTTGTCGGTTGCACACTCGCAACATTACCAATTCGAATGTCTTTATATTACCAATTCGCAACACCTTTGACATGATCCTGCCACCAAAATTGGTTGTGCACCGCTCTCAAGGAGCACTTCTTCTCAAAGTCAATACTATAAGGGTGGTTTCCCCTACTCTTGATGAAATTCGTCAAAACTTTCCTATTAATCTCTTTAGCAATCTCCGGATCAATATCCTCATGCTTTGCGTCAAGCTCTTTGATAATTGCCTTTTGAGCAGTCTCAGTCAAAATAAGGTCATAATAGACGCATGTCACAGCTTTTCGGTGAAAGTCATTCTGTTTGCACAAATCAAAATACTTCTACGACACTTGCTCTAGTTTATGCAATTGGTTTTCGCTCTCAATAAACCTGAAGCAACTATATCTGACTGTAGACTGAATCTGCATTGGCTCTGATGGGTAATAATTTATCAATAGTCTTATGGTGCAACATTTCAATGTTCATCTAAAGGTACCATACTAGTCCGTGACAGCCCTTGTAATTAATTACATATCATCGTAGTTATGTTTTGCTGTTGAACATAGTGTCTGTGAGATCTAGTGTATACTTTATAGACGTGTTTCTGAATTTGACGCAAGGATGATGGAGACAATTTTGTGATACTATTTACTTAAGCTTGTATTTATTTTATTAGGACTTTAATTATGGTAGTAATTGTTTAGATGGTAGGAGTCTTCATTTATGGTAGATTTATAGTTCTAGAATCATAGTTAATTAGGAATTCTCTTGGGCAACAAGTTATTAGTTGCCTATTTAAAGACTTCTATAGTTTAGGGAGTTGAATTTGAATAAGAAAAATTTAGAACAATTTCGTTCTTTCGAAAAACTAGAATTTCTCTAGGAAAGAGAAACTAGGATTTTCAAACCATTATCCGGATCGTGATACAAATCCGGTGTCGGTTATATCGTATCCCATCATTCTCCAATCTTCCGAATCTTGACACAATTCGGAGGTGGCCTCGGTGGTGGTTCATGTTGTTGCAGATTATCGTTGGTGCGCCCAGAAATCTGCATCTGTTGGTATCAGTTTCCAGGTTGATTATCGTTGATGCGCCTAAAAATCTGCATCAGAATTCATACAAGCATGTACTCCTTCATGCTTAGAGCAAAAGTAGACTGAAATATTTAAATTGCTTAATGGCATGTTGAGTGTGTCTTGTCGGTCCGTTTTCCAGAAAGCTTGGTGATGTATTTTTACAGCTTTTGTTTGTGCATTCTCATTGAACTTGTATATTGCACACTCAAATTATCTATGTTTGTCTGCTTCTTGTTCTTGCTATTGGGACGAGGAACCTAGATTCAAATTTGCTGTCATGTGGTGCTGAAGTGATCTAACTTGTTTTTATAATTCTCTGTTTTGGGTAGGCGGTATCTATTTAAGAACTTCTTGTGGTTCTTTTCTTTGTTCATTAGTATTATTTTTAGTTTTCAAAGGTTCTTGTTTTGATTTTTCAGGTACTGGTATCTCAAAAGGAGAGGCTGCAGAGTTGAGGGAGAAATGCTTTTATTTTCTTGGGGAACAGTTGAAGGTATTACTTGTTTCAATTAATTGCTGCAACCCAATCCATATAGTCGTTATACTAGGGATCCAGATTTCTCTCTCTTATTCAAAAAAGTTTGAGTGTATCAATGTCAACCAAGGTAGAGATAGGGGAAGACCGAAGCTCACTTGTCCACAACTAAGAAAAGTATGAAGGAATGTGGCCTCTATGATGACTTACCCTTTAAATCGTATTGATTGGCGGAAAAATGTAGCCGACTCAAATGATTTGGACTAAGACCGAGTTAAGTTGAGATGTCATGCAGTCATGCTATTATCCTGAATGTCCCTGAGGGCCAAAAAGTTCTTAATTTGATGATTTTACCTTTTCGTTTAATTTCCAGCGTTGTTGATCGTTTGAAAATCACTTAATTGGCTTGTTCTATTCTTGTTTGTGAATTCTGATGTTCTAATTATCAAGCCCTAGTCCGTCTGTAGATGCATGATTCATTTACTTGTAGATGCTGAGTATAGAGGTAGTTCATGATTTCATATGCCTTTTGTTATCAAAAGTAATTTTCAAATTCTTGGTAAGCCATAGTGGACTGGTCAAGATCAGATTTTTTAATCATAAGGTGGAGTTGTCTATTGATTACCAGCAATCAACACGATTGATTATATGCACATGCTGTTGGGTATGTTGATCCTACGGGAAGGCAAATCCAACTCTTGCTTCAATCTGCTGACATATTGCCTCAGAATGTGAGGGAAAAAAAGTTGTTCTACTCAAGAATCTTTGCTTCTTTTGAAATCTCTCAATGTCAGGGGTAACTGGGTTGAGTACTCATTTATTGATCTTTGATAAGGCCAGATATTTCCTGACCAAGATTCATTTTTGCTCATTTGTCTATATGCATGCACAAACACATGTATATATAGTAGGGTTGCTCTCATGCTTGTGAAATATGAGAGAGAATCACTTAGGATCGTTCAACCACATATAACATAGGCCTTTAGTGCGCCCATTAGGAAGTGTGATTGTATCAATCTAAACCAAGATAGAGGTAGGACAAGGCCAAAGCTTATGTGGACATCCATACTTAAGAAGTATATGAAGGAATGTGACCTCTATGATGACCTAGCCTTGAACCGTATTGAACAGTGGAAAAAAGGATTCATGTAGCCGAACCCAAATGATTGGGACTAAAGCTGAGCTGGGTCTATGTCACGCTTGTGAAACCCCTACCTACAAGTAAAGACACGGGAAACAGCTCCCATTTTGCTCTTAGTTATTACATAATGGAATCCCTTTTAAGGTTCCCCAGCGGTTGGGCTGACACTCTAAACCCCCAGTGCAGTTGCATCTCCTATGATGACCTAACCTTGAACCGTATTGAAAGGCAGAAATGAATTCTTGTAGCCGATGGCTGAGTTGAGTTTATCTCATGCTTCTGAAACTCCTTTGTGCAAGTAAAGAAGACACGGGAAACAGCTCGCTTTCTGCTCTTAGATATTACATTCGTGGAATACCTTTATTCTCCATCAATCGGACAGACTGACACTCCAAACTCCTAATACAGCTGCATGTCCTATGATCATCTTTTAACCATACAGTTGATATCCTCTTACAAACCTACAAGATTTTACCTTTCTTGAGCCAATGTTATCCCTTCTGCTCAAGATTTTAATGAGAAACTCTTGAAGCCTAAAGTATTCTGAGTCTAGTCATTCAAGATAGACACGGACGGTTCGGTGGTGCACATAAAGAGTCGATTTGAAAAGTCTTTTTTTGCTTTTCTAGCATTTGCATGAAGGTGAAGCTTCCCACTTATGACAATAATAGAATCAACCATTGGAAAGAAAAAGACACCATTAGACATCTATAAACCTTTCAGGAATTTAGTTGAGAATTGACTAGTGCCACAACTTAATAAGCGATACCATTACCACTTCAGGAGACAACTTTATCAGTTAGAAATTAAAAAAAGCTCGTGAGGCTCTTAACCATCACTGGAGACCCAACGAGTGGACAAATGCCTCATCCAACAAAGTGTAAGGGGGTTGCTGTAGAAGTTAGTATTGGACGTCCTCCAGTGAACACTGTAAGTGATTTTTGATGATAAAGTTCTTCAGTTTTGAAAGGGGAGAGAATTGTGTAGCATAAGTGATCTGTGAATATACTTGATTTACAGTTGGTAACTAGAGCTAATTGATCATTTAAATGGAGAGGAGTAATGGCATTCCTCTTGGAAGTAGAGAGTCTAAAGACTGCCATCAGTTTTCCTCATTATCTAGAGCATACTTGCATACCTTGGGTTGCCCCTCTGAATACAGATCTCAAAATTCTATCGTAAAATTGATACATCACAAAGTGCTGCATAGGATCCTTTGAAGGCTAATGAACTGGGGAATTCACTAGATTTCTTGTTTACATTAGGATTCAAAAACACGGCTTCCTTTTCCTGAACATGGCCTAAGATATTTATAGGTTACTAAAGATTTGTGAAACTGTCTTACTTCATGCACTTAGGCTACCGATGGAAACCTGGGAAACAGTGAGTGAAAAGTTTACAACTTCCAAGACCTTAATCCTCTTTGGGCTCGTTTGGTAGGAAACCAGTATAACACTTATTACTACTCAAGTACTAATTTATCTTATACTGGATTAAGTTATACTAGTCTGTTGTTTGGTAGTTATCAGATAGCATTAGGTTATCCATCTTTTATTCTAATCAATTATTTGGCAGCTGGATTAATTCCCAGAATCCCAGTATTAAGTTATCATTCCATAATTTCCCACGTTCAGCAGAAGAAGGAGCTGCAAGTTCATTGTCTCAATTTCAGCCACTTTCCAGAACCAATCTTCACCAGTCAAACGGGAAGGCAGAAAAGAGAAATGCATAGAATAGCACTTGCTCATGGATAGAAGATTGTTTTACTGGAGACCTAACCAAATGCAAAACCACAGGGGAAAATTAAATATTCCAGCGAGAGGACAAAAGGCAAATAAAAACATGACAAAGATCAAATTGAAAAAGATCACAGAACAATCAACCTAAGAACCTCTTTCTGGATCCACTAAATTTTCTCTCAAAAACAGAGCAGTGCCAAAATGATTTCTATATCATTAAACAAACAGAGAAATGAATGGATTTCCAGTGGTTGTTAGCTTCAGCATGGAAGGAAACCACGTGAAGAAACCAAAAATCATGTGAGGCCGGAAAATAAGCTTCTCAGAAACGGAGGAGATATGAAGGTTATGCAATAGATCGAAAAATCCAAGACATGAGAGTTCCAGATATCTAAAGTTGAGAGGCAAACCAACATAAGACTCTTGATGATAAACTAGGGTTTTGGCAAAATTTCCAAAGAAAATATTAGATCTAGGGAGATTGAGTGAATAAGAAATCAACATAGAAGAAGATTTGGAATAAAATAAGCGGATAGGAACGGATAGAGAGAAGAAATCACAACAAACTGACATATTTCCGATCTCCGATGCCGGAAAATTGCCTCTTGAGACTTCTCTGGCATTGAGCCAAAGAAATGATGGAAAGGGCTGGGCTTCAAGTGTTTGGGCAACTTATATACTCAAGGGTAAATTCGGAAAGCGGAAAGAGCAAAAAGTTATCCCGCTTTTCCCTTATCTGGGATTAATTTTTAACAGCTATATGGTGGTATTATTTAGTCCTGAAAATGGGTGTTCTCCGGGTATGTAGATAATTTTGTCTAGACCTTAAAATGCTACTAAACAAAGTAATGATTCTTTAGAGTTATACCTCTCCTTATCCGGTTACCAAACGAGCCCTTTGAGAAAACCAAAATACATTAGCAAGACTTTAGCCAAAGAAAATGTGTCTGTAAAGTGAGGAACTCTCTTATCTATGGGCTTTGGTTTTGAGGAGGATGTAATAATAATAATAATAATAATAATAATAATTTTCACTATTATTATTGTTATTATTATTATCACTATTATTATTATGTTTTTCTAGGCTTCTTTTCTTTTCTGTTTTGGTTTTGGGTGAATTTTTCTGGTTCGCCTCCTTTTGTAATTTCTTCTCTTTCTTATTAAACCTTAATTTTTATCTATAAAATAAAATCTGAATAACGAAGCCTTTTGTCCTTTCTCTTTTTTTCGGGAGGGGGGGGGGCATGAAACGTTCCAGATTGTTTATTGTTGTTGCATTAAACATTGATGGACTGAATATGCCTCTGATTAAACCTTTTCGTTCCATGTTGTTTTGCTCATTTATTTTGCATGCTATAAGGAACTAGTGACTGAATGTCCTTTTTGTCGTAACAGAAGCAGACCCCTAGTTCGGACCTGTCAAATATTTTGACAATAGAGAATTATGGCTGGGCCAATCTTGTCAAGTCTGCAGGTTCTTCGTTAAGAGAGAGCATCGGAATTGATTCCCTCTTTGGATTTCATCCATTCTACATTGAGAAAGGTTAGTGCATTATTTCTGTATCCTCTTCAATCCTGTTTTGCCTGTATTTCGACAAAAGATCAGTGAACCTAATTCATATTAGAAGATGCAGTAACAAAAGAAGTATACTCAGCAACTCAACCCTTGCCCAATCACTTACGTCGACTCAAAATAAGAGTTCTTCTAGGAGAAAACGTAGTAATTGGCTTTTTCCCCTTAAACCTGGGCCTGCCAGACGCGATCCTGTCTGAGATTTACGTATCGAAGTTGTATTGTATGTGTCTGTGTATAATGAGATACATAATCCTCATTGGGTAGATACATTTGATGCATGTACTATCTTCGATTCATCTCAAAGATACATATCCTTATTGGGTAGATACATTTGATGCATATACTATCTTCGATTCATCTCAAAGATACGTATCGGAGGACGTCTTTGTCGTGAATCATACAATATTGACAATCATGAAGAACACGTGCAGGATCCTGCATGCGATAGCTTAGAAATAAACAATTCATGTTTACATTTACTATACTCCCTCCCTTCCACCTTTGGGTAAAGACACATTTGCTATCTTTAGTAATTGCATGGTAACAGGTCCTCATGGGCAGATATAAATATTTCAGTGTGAACATGGACCATTGTGTTGGCAAGTGCTCCACAACAGCAAATTATGTTGAGAATTTGTTGGTTCACATTACTATCTTCCTCAAATGAATGCAGAGTCTTAAATTGAAAGCTGAAACGGCTCAAGTTGGTGTAAAGAGAAGAGGATGCACCTCCAAAATCTTGTGAAAAACACTAAAATGCAATCAAAACTGTTGCAGAGATTGCTTAATAAGATAGGCTGTTAAAATGTTTTTTCAAAATTTAATTGCAATTGGTTGAAGCAGTGGAACTATGTAAGAGATACCATGGGTCAATAGTTTGTTGGAGCTCAATATACATCTGTTGGAGCGAGTATTCTCTTAGTAATATTTCCTGTTTTTTGTGTGTGAAGTAGTTAGTTTTGAGGTGACTAACTAAGAAAAGGTGTACAATGGTCGACTTTATCCAGCTTTGCTTCTTACTCTCGCCGTTTCGGATCAAATATACAACTATTTATGTTAGAAAGTCGACGCATGTCTATCAAATCAATATTTGATGCACAATATTTTGATTTAGGTTTGAGTTTCAATTTTGAAAAACTACCTTGAAAATACTATGGGTGCGTTTGGACAATGTATTTTTTTTGATGGTTTAGGAAAATTTTGGTTTCTGAAGAAGTGGTTGTTTTTTTACTGTTCATCTACCTCTTTGTGTTCCTAAAATACCCTTACTGTAAATATCATATTCTTACGAATGCCCCCATGTGAGCCATGTCAATCTGGCCTCTCTCCCGAACCCCTGTGTTCGTTTCCTACCACTTGTGGGATTATCTCTCCTATTAAATCCCGTTGAAAACATCTTTCTCCCAGAGGGATCCGCCGCAGTCTCCAGTGGCGCAACTGCCGCAGTCAGTGGCATCGTAGGAGCAGCCATGGCGGCCTCAGATACGGCTGGACCAGGTGGGTGGGAGATGTAGGGCGTTGGAGAGATTACGGTCTGCTGTGACCCAGGAATCTGTGGATCTTTCTTCGGGTTCTTTCCATCTCTTTCCTCCACAATATAATTCAAACCAGGAACGCCCTGTAGAAACATTGCAGTGTCAGAACCAGGAAGTGCACTTCCGTTAAAAAGAGTACTCTTTCTCAAATCCAGCCATGGATTTCTCCAATTCTACTGCAGCGAACCAATCAGCAAAGCTGTTTCCCCCCCCCCCCCCAATTGAAAATTGTCATTCTTGCTGTCCCTTCAAAATCTGACAACCCACAAGGCAATGGTGAGGTCACTAGTTGCATTGAAGAGAGACAGAGAGAGGGATCTCCGCCTGCTGTGGTGCCGTGGCCTCTCGACAGACACGGAAGACACGCCCAAAACTAAGGAAAAAAGCGAACCAGAGTTACTCGGACCAGTTCGACTCGCTCCCATGGAGTTCATCTTTGCTCAACACAGAAGATCCTTTCTCCCTGGTCACCGGCTCCAACGAACTCAAAGGAGGTTTTTGTTTCTTGAAGAGATTGACCAGTCAGAGTATGGGTTGGGCATTCCAAATTATGGAAGAGAAAATGTGAAAAAGTCAAAGGAAAATGACAAATTGAAGAAAAAGAAGAGAAAGAGGGACGGTACAGAAGGAGAGAGGAGAGGGTGTGATGTGACTAGAGAGAGAGAGAGAGAGAGAGAGAGAGAGAGAGAGAGAGAGAGAGAAGGAGAGAGAAATAATTATAAAAAAGTGTTATTTTGAATTTTGTGTATGTAGGTTTTGGGTATAAGGGTAGTGGTAAAATAGTAGGTGTGTAAGATAATTGGGGAATTTTCTTATGAAAACCTAGGTAGTGAACAAGAAGTCAAAGAGCTTTTTTTCTAAAAGTGAAAACATTGCTGGAGAGCGCACCCTCCGAGTCTATGACTTACAACTTTTGCAGTGTCCTAAAGATAAGTAATTTTGTATATATAGTCAAAAACTGAAATGGTTTACCGGAAAAAATCGAAAAGCAGAGTAAGGATGGAGTAATACACAACTACAAAAGGCTTATGATGCTTGCAGTATGCAAAATGTATAAGTTTAGTGGACTTGGATTGCTTATTTAGTTACTTAAAACATATTTTATTCAGGTTATGATCAACTTGAAGCTCAGGGATTCGAGTTTCGTGCACCAACTACTCTTAGAAATGCCACACGTGTACTGCGTGCTATGCAACTTTCAAAGCCTGGTAACACTCGTTTTAAGCTTCTGATTGTGACAGTTAGGAGTATGTATAGGTTTTAACTTTTCCCCAGTCAAATCCCCTCCAAAGAAATGGAAGTATACTGTCACAGTGGAAGCTTCTGACATTTTGATTTGTTTGTGTGTAGTTTTATTGGAAGGTAGTCCAGGGGTTGGGAAGACTAGTTTAATTGTTTCCATGGGGAAGTTTTCAGGGCATACGGTTGTACGGATAAACTTATCCGAGCAGGTTAGTGCTTCTCATTCACTTCTGTTTTGTCTGAGTTGCTACTATTATTTTTCATCTTTCTGCATCCTTGCATCTGTATTGATGCTTGGGATCTTGATCCTTTGATCTTATGCAGACTGACATCATGGATTTACTGGGGTCAGACTTACCTGTTGAGAGTGATGAAGGAATGCAGTTTGCTTGGTCCGATGGAATCTTGCTGCAGGTAGGATAATGTCCTGTTTTGAGTTCGTCGCTGTTTAATTTTAATTTGAAGAGTTCTTGACTGTGTTGGTTGGGTTCCTTTAGGCTCTAAAGGAGGGATCTTGGGTTCTGCTGGATGAGCTCAATCTTGCTCCGCAATCTGTGTTGGAGGTACTATGTTTCCCTGTTGATACACCATAAATACATTGCTAAGAACTTTATGTTTTGTAAATTGAACACTAACATTTTTCTTTACTTTAGGGTTTGAATGCTATTCTAGACCATCGGGCAGAAGTCTTTATTCCAGAGTTGGGTCTTACTTTCAAGTGTCCTCCATCTTTCAGAGTTTTTGCTTGTCAGAATCCTTCTCACCAGGGTGGAGGAAGGAAAGGCCTTCCAAAATCCTTTCTCAATCGCTTTACTAAGGTACTGCTTGTATTCCAATATGTGCAGCTGTTGTTACTTTATTTGCTTGTGACACAGCAGTACGTGGGATAATTATGACGCCATCCCAGAGGTTTGGCCAAATTAAAGTGCCCTCCCAAACGTTTGGATAATAGGCAGGGAGATCCTAAGAAGAGCCGTCAGTTCCGGTTTACCAGCAGTGTAGGGTGATATAGAAACTTCCAGATGCAGGTAATAGAAAAGAAATTAAAAAATAATAATGTGTGAGAGAGAGAGATGCCTTGCCCCATCCGTGCCATAAACGTATTTCTATTTTGACTATAGTTTTGATCAATTTTATCAAACTTTCACCAAACATTTATAAAAACTCGTTCTTGTGAATGTATAAAGTTGTCGTTTCTCACGAGCCTCTTATCAAGTACAGTTGATATAGTTGCCCATCAATGACCATAGCCCGGAGCAGACCTCTAAGAGCTACCATTCTTAGTAAAACACGACTTTTTTCTTTCTAATCCGGGACAAACTGGTTCAATTGGTCAGAGCACCACCCTGTCAAGGCAGAAGCTGCATATTGAGAATGCGCATTGAATGAGCAATTCATGACTCCACTTTTGGCATATAGTCCATACATCACATTAGATAGATCTCATATTCATGGAATACAAATCACTTTCAAGATATATACTTACAGTAAGTATGGGACTGAAATTTTGAAAATGAGCATTTAAATGGTTCCCAAACTGGGGGAACACCTCAAATTACATAAATTAACCATGTCACATACTCGCATGTCCACTTGTGTGGACACCTATGAGGAAATAAGAATATTTTTTTGGGGAAGGAATGAGTATATATCTTGAATAAAGTTGTGGTTGTTTAAGTTCTTATGCTTGATGTGTAATGCTGACATCATTTGTTGCTGAAATTTAATGTGTCTGCTGATGTGGTTATCAAGATAATTTTTCCCTTTATTTTTTTCTCCCCTTATGGAGTTTGAGCCAGGGCTTGGTTTTACCTTTTTATAATTTGAATGAGGTATTGATTTAGCTCTATGTATATCCAATTTTTTTTTTTTTTTTTTGCTTACTTTCCTTAAGACATCTATAAATACAATATATTTATTTTACTGTCTAACAGTTGAAGACTGAATTTCACTCTATATCTGGTTGCTTTCTTATTTTCCAGTTTAATTCTTTGGAATGTTGATAAAGCCTGTGTTGAGGTCATGTTCTGTTCAAATTTTGAACAATCTGATCATACACTAGCAAGCTCGATTATTAGAGGATATTACTAATGGAACAACGGCCACATACACCTAACGACAGAATCACAACCAAAAAAATTCTTACAATCGGTTGAATAGCAGCTCAGGATTGAAATTTCAACATTCTGTCTGGACCAAATAAAAAGTTTTTTCTTCATTATTTTTGTCCCAATAGTCCACTTTCCAATGAACTGTGTATCAACCATGTTTTATTGTCCACTTGTAATGACATAGTGGTACCACTAAGGGTGATCATGTACATGCACCACTAATCTTATTATGGTCAACTTTCATAAAATTACATGAAAAACTCAAAAGGGCCTCTCATTTTGAAACAGAGGGAGTAATATACTCTACTGTCTAATCCAAAACTCCAAAACAACTGACTACGAGACAGTTGAAAAAAATCGAATTATCATGCATTAGAAAGTGAGAAGGAAGTAACTAATTCTCTTACCAGAACCTTGAAGCTTGAATATATATTTCTTAAATATGACAAGTAGATTCTGAAACAGTGATTTTGTTTGTTTCCAGAGAAATGTGTATGCTATAACAGTGTTCTACATGGATCTTATGTATTTTCGGAGATGTCAGTAAAGAAGGTTATGTTTGCCTGATAAGCTGATTCAGATGAGCTTTTTGATCTATATGATGGGTTTGATTTGAAGATAATGTTTAACCTTTTTGAAATGGCAAAATGTTAAGGTCCAGTTGACTGAAATCTACTGGAGACAAAATTATCTGCTCGTTTTCCTTCTCTGCCTTCTTCCCTTAATCCACCTTTTAAAAGTTCTTTTAAAGATTCAATATAGTTGGTCAGTAAGATGGATAGTTCATCAAAAACTGAATGAAGGGTGATTGTGGCTTTTATGCCCTTTTAGATAGAGAGCGTTTTTAAAGTTGTAATGGGTAAAAATGTCATGCTTTTGGGAGGGGGGGTTCTAAGGTTCCGCAAGGATAAAGGAGATCATCCTTAAACCATCAACCCATGGGTCTCCTTGCCTAGTGTCCAAACTTCTTCTTTTACTTTTTTTTAGGGGGTTGGTGGGTGGGGAGGAGGAGGGGGTTGTAATTTGGCCAACCCTCAGAGAAGGGCACCATAATTATCCCAAACAGTAACAGAAAAACAAAAGCATTGTGTTTGACATGTTTCATCTTACAGGTATATATTGATGAGCTAGTTGAGGACGACTATCTTTTCATCTGTAGCTCTGAGTACCCATCAATTCCGAGTACTTTAATTTCCAAGCTTATTTTATTCAATAAGTATTTGCATGAAGACACCATGTTACACCACAAGTTCGGCCAAGAAGGTTCCCCGTGGGAGTTCAATTTGCGAGATGTGAAGCGTTCTTGTGAGCTGATGAAAGGTTCGTAGTGTGTTTCACTTGAGATTCTTTGTGTAAGTGAATTGTGTGTGTGAGTGTACATCTGGTGGTTGTTGATGTGGCTGGATTGATAAATTCGTCTATGGTCTTCAGGAGCACCTGAAAGTTCGCAATTGGACTGCTTCGTCAACACTGTTTATGTCCAAAGAATGCGCACATCTGCTGATCGGCAAGAGGTCATTCGGCTCTATGAGAAGGTCTTTGGACTGAAGCCATTTGTAAGTGTGTATCCACGCGTGCAGCTCAATACTCAGTACTTGATTGTAGGGAACACTACGATCAAACGAAATTCTCTCCAGCCGGCTGAAATAGCATACAGTGAACTTAAAATATTGCCAGAAATGCGTCAAAGCTTGGAAGCTGTGGCACAGTGTGTGCAACATCAATGGTTAGTCCTATTGATTGGTCCAGCATCATCAGGCAAGACGTCTTTGTTAAGATTACTGGCTCAGCTCAGTGGAAATGTCCTAAATGAATTGAATCTTTCATCTGCAACTGATATATCTGAGTTACTTGGATGCTTTGAGCAATATTATGCTTTCCGCAGTTATCGTCTTGCGATTGCTCGAGTTGAGAGTTACATAAATGAATACTGTTGCCTTCGAGAGGAATCTTCAACTGAGGCATTTACCAGAAGAAAAGATCTGATGAGCCGATGGCTTGCATTTTCATCAAGCACTGATTATAATTTCTCAACAGGTTCAGTATCTGAACACCCTGACAGTGGGAGGATAAAATCATTTGGTTCTATTTCACTGTTGGTTGAGATTGCTGAACAATTAAGATTGGAGCTGCAGATACATAAATTACTTGGATCTTGGTCATTCAAGGATTTAGATAGAACATTGAAGACAATCAGAAAGCTTCAAAATGATCACATGAAAAGGCTGTATTCTGCGAATTTTGAATGGGTAACTGGATTACTTTTGAAGGCTATAGAAAATGGAGAGTGGATCGTACTTGAGAATGCGAATCTTTGCAATCCAACGGTCTGTATGAACTTTCAAGTTCCTGATTTTACTATAAATTGTTATTCATTCCAAGTTTATCTTCATACTGTATCTCTGAATTTTGTTTTCTCCACCTGGGGCTTGTTAATAAACATTAACTTAATAGTTTTATGGCTTAGTTGTCTTATTGGTGACTGAAGTTTCAGTTAATTTACAACTGTGTGATGTTTTTATGAAACTCATGAAAATGGTGATCAAACTTTCAAAATGACCTCAAAAAAATGATCTCCCTCACATCTTTTACTATTTCAGTTAATTTACAACTATGTGATGTTTTTATGAAACTCATGAAAATGGTGATCAAACTTTCAAAATGACCTCAAAAAAATGATCTCCCTCACATCTTTTACTATTATTATAAAAAGATCACCGAGTTGCTAATGACCTGAAACTTCAGTCCCCAATTTGACAACTAAACCTAGTTTTATAAACTTGTGATTGTAACAATTTAAGTCTCTCTTTTCTTCAATTTAGGTTCTTGATAGGATCAACTCTCTAGTTGAGCAGTCTGGATCAATAACAGTTAATGAGTGTGGGTTTGTGGATGGAAGACCTGTGGTTCTGTTTCCCCACCCCAACTTTCGGATGTTTCTGACAGTTAATCCCAGCTTTGGTGAAGTATCCCGAGCAATGCGAAATAGAGGTGTTGAAATCTGTATGATGCCGCCTTGTTGGTTGCTCGAGGAAGAATCGAGTAAGGCATGTGACGAAACGGAACATAAAAATGTGAAGAGATTTCTTGTCCTGTCTGGTGTCCCTGGTGAGAAGTTCGTTGATTCAATGGCCAAAGCACATATTTCTGCGAGGCGCAAAGGGTTGCAGTTTGGTGTCAGCATTTCAAACCTTGAGCTTGCACGATGGGTGCAGTTATTCCAGCAGCTTCTCGTAAATGGCAATCAGCCCTTATGGAGCCTCCAAATTAGTTGGGAACATACTTATCTTTCCTCTCTAGGTGAAATAGATGGGAAAGATATTGTTGATCAGGCAATAGTTTCTTATCTCTCAGCCTCCCAGCTATATAAATTTGAATTATTCCCGGACTGTTTCTTAAGTTCTCCAGGAGGATGGCCTACACCTTTTAAGCTACGGGATTTTGTATGGTACTCAAAGGAAGCTTCAGTCAAGCAAAATTGCATGTATTTGGAGTTCCTAGGGGCTCAGATTGCATACCACACCTTTCGCATGGCCCTTGGCCATCACCCAGTGGAACAGGCTTTGATTGCTAGTGGTTCTCAACAGACTTACCTGATGGACATGAAGATGTTACATGTCATGATGTTCCCCAAGGATTCCCATGTGATGGATTGCAGTTCTACTGAGCAAGCTAAATTTGATTCAGTTTTATATAATAAAATGCTTCTCTTTGCTGCTAACTGGACGATTGAGCAGGCTACTGAAGGTGATCTTGAGCTCTATCTTTGCTGGTTCAATTGGTTTGGCGGTCAATTACAGCAAGTTTGCCCATTTTTTTTTTCTTTTCTCAATCTACTTCAGTGGGAAAGGGAGCATTCTATTTGGAAATGTATTTTTGAATGCCACCGTGTTCTCATGGGTGATAATCTCGTTAAAATGACGTTGAAACCCATACCATTGCTTTCACCAGAAATTGCCGAATTATCTGTGTCACTATCTTCTAAGTCTTGTAGCGAACGGCTTGTGAAAGCAATTGATTGTGTAGGCTTACTAAGGCGTAGCTATGAACAGTGGAATGCTGAGAGTGAGTTTGGTTCAAGTGATAAGACTCGATGTTGGATACACGTCTTAACCTCTCTTCAGAAGCTTGAAGAAAAAATTCTCTATTTACTAGTCGATTCTCCTTCTTTTGATGTGCTTTTCCAATTATTCAATAATCTCCTTGAAGATCACGTGTTGTTCTGGAAGGGTGTCATTTCATCTCAGCCTGAGTGCTTGCAAGTTTCTTGGCGTTCTTTGAGAAAGGATGTCTCCAGATTTCGAAAAGTGTGTCCGGTAGAGGTAGAAAACTTTCAGGTGAGCCTTCTTCTCCACCTCCCAATGCACCATTCTTCCCCCCATCTCTCTCACTTTCTTATTTTAATTTTCACGCACTTGACGGTACTACATGTGAACTCTGTCTTCTATAGAAGGAAAGCCAAGAATTCAATATGCTTCCCTCTTGGTCTTTTCGGTCTCAAAGGTCTTTGCTGTGGTTGCATGGAGGTCATCCTTTTTTACCTTCTTCTGCTGATATGTATCAAAAGCAACAGCAGTTTGTTAGGCTTTATAAATTAACTTGGGGGACAAAGAAGCTGCAGGAACTAGGTATATCTGTTTCATTTTTGAATGTTACTATGACCTTTTACCATGTTGCTCTTTTTGGTTATTATGATTAGAACTTACTGAAGATATTTTTTATTAGTTGTGAATGAGAGTCGTGTTGAGGCCGCTGTTTATTTCAATCCTAAGCTTCGGTTAATGGCAATGGAAGGTAGAATCTTCTTTCTTTCTTTTTACTTAACCAAATTGCAATAATTTGTATTCTGTACCCTATTAATTCTGATAAGTACAAAGTGACACAACATTTATTGGTGTCTTTTACCATTGAAAAAATCGACATATTTGAAACTAATTTAAGGTAAACGGTAGTGGTTCTGTCCAACTAATTCAACTGAAACAAATTCAGGTATTATGTGAACAAAAATAATTCAAGTAAAACAGTAGTGGTTCCATCCAATTTCAGCCAGCCATTTGTCATGGCACCCAATGTAATTTTATTCTTTTGGTTTATGTTATGAACTCTATGTATATCTGTTTTGATGAGTGGAACAGAAGATAAAGTGGGACCAAGTTCAGCAGGTGCTTGTGACTGCAGGATGAAGTCTCCTCTAGTGCAAGAGGGGCTTTGGATGCCTCCGCGGGGTGGGGGGTGGTGGGGATGCTGTAGCATGCGATTGCTGTGAATTAGGTAATGAAAGAGAGGACAGAAGAATGAGTTGTATAGGGACCGGAAAATGATTTTCAGTTACAAAAGAATCAAGTGTAGGGGTTTGTCGAGAGATAATTTGACCATTGTCGCTCTTCTGTTATTTGCTAAAATCTGGTCTCATCTTCTGTCTGGGTATTCACCTTTCACTTTGAATTCGCGCAAGTGTGTCCACACCCCCCAAACTGACTTGACTTTCTGCTTGTGTTCACAGGCATCTCCGTCTAGTAGGAATTCTTCCATTTTTCATAGAACAAATACAGATTCGCGTTGTCATTAATCATTTTCTTTCTATGAAGGGAGTCAATGATTGATCAGCAAGTTTCCATTAGCTTGGAAAAGATACCTTTTATGCACATTATGACTGTTTAGATTATTGAACGGTTTCTATGTCTTACCAAGAAGGGTTTGTAGTCACTTTCTCTCTTTATTGGAAACACAATAGAATCATGGTTCAGTTGGTTAGAATCCTTTGGTCATATTTGGCATCACTTCACATGTTATGAATTTGCTCCTATCTTGTTGGACCTTTGTATAGATGCATCACCAGTCCATGTAGTCTGGATGTGACTTAGCAAGGTATTATGTTGGAAGGTCAGATGTTCTCATTGAAGTATGATATGCACATTGTTAAGCCTTCTTCAATAAAGAAATCCCGGTAACTGAACATGTACTAGAGGTCTGTTATGTAAGTACATGTGTTCTAATCTTCCCGCGGGCATTTGTTTTGCCTGGTGACAATAGAGCACAAGCTGGTAACTTAAAATTCTTCTAGACACGCCATGATGTATCTCTATATTTGAACTGCGGGACGTTGTTTGTTTGTGTGTGTGTGAGGAAGGGGGGGGGGGGAGCGCATGTGAGCAGGATTGGGTACCAATGTTGAACTCTTTCCTAGCTCTCTTTAGATGCTTAAGCTTTTTGATGAGTTGGTTACTTTACAATTTTGATGCATTCGACGGTTTAGCCTGATCAAGAGTTTATCTCTGTACAAGGTGTTTGCAAGTCAACAATTATCATGAGAAAAGTCAATGAAGATGAAGCGGAAGGTTTACAGCAGCTGGAGGATATGTACCAGGTATGCCTTCATCATGCACAAAAGCTTTTTGATATCATTACTTGGGATTCAAGTAAATAACTTGAATGACAATCTGTGCAGATATTTTCATGTAAGCTTAATTATGAACGAAAGAAGTTGGAAGGGTTTACACGGAGTACAGGACAAACATCTTTCCTGCTGGACTTCTCCTCTTGCTGTGTTCTTTCTCCTGATATATTGTGCAGAAGCTCTGGCTTAAGTTGTTGGTTTGACATTCTACCGTTAAATGATGTGACGAGTTTTTACCTTGATATGAGGTTACTGAAAGAGCTATCGATGATATTCACTGCCGATGAGGATTTGGAATCGGTAAGGTTCATTAAATCGTCAGCTTATTATGTGCTTGCAAGCCTGGGTTGTAAACTTATAGTTGCAGGTTTGCTGGAAAATAAATTGAGTAATTCTAAATGGATTATTGTTGAAATTCAACCATTGGTGTGATCTCCCCCCGCTTGTTCTTAGTATTATGGCTAAGCTTATGTGCTTGGTTTTTGTTTGTTAGATAACATGAATCTTTGTTTGTTCCCTTGTCATACAGGCTTTACATAGATTATCTGGCCTTCTGGAATCCTCCTTGAATTTTTCATTGAACTTCTCATCACGACCCCCTACTGATTCTTCACCACATCAAGAAATTAAATGGCTTTTGGATGCTTGGGCTTCTGTAGATGCAGGTCAGTGCTAGACTTGCTAATAGCTGCGGTAGATATTTTTCACTTCATGCAAGAACAAAGCCTCATGTCTAAAAATGCATTATTTGTTTTTTTTTTTTTTTGCAGTAGGTGCAAAAATTTCTAGTTTTGTTCTTGAAATGTGGTATAAGTGGCATACATCTTTGTGGACCTATCCCTCGGTTCTTATAAAGGTATATTTTCTGCTGTGATTTGTTAATTATCTACCATTTTAACCCAATCTAGCAGGATCCTGTACTTGATCTATATTCCCTCTGTTCATGCAGAAGTCTTTGAGCGATGATGGCCATCACGTAATCCAACCTGATATGCTTTTTCAGCCTGTGAAATCAATGATCGTTAATAAAATTTTGTAAGCTATTTATATATTGGATGTCAATCATTCAGTCTGTTCTCATGCCATGATCTGTTAGTTATAATTTTTTCCCTCAATTACTCGTTGGATGAGATTCACTGGGGGTGACCACTTATCACTCTCACATGTTCTCTTGAATGCTCTGCCCCTGATGGACAGTGTTCATTTTCCTGGCCAGCAGGAAGGGGGGGGGGGATATGTTGAATATCTTATGAGAAGCAGACATGTTTCTGCATATCCGAGAGGAAAATTTCTGCCTCCAGTTTAATTACCTACAACCCCAATGAGTCATCGATATTTTCTGAAAATGAATATCAGAAACTTCCTTAAAGTTGCTTAGTCATATTTAGTGGATTATTAGTTGATTTATTTGTCTAACTTTCTTAGAATCTGTGCTTTTACTAGAAGTCATACTCATGTGGGGAAATCTGCCCTTTATAGTAGTAGTTTTTGAAGATAGTGCAGTGCTCTTGATAGCACCAGCTTCTTTGACCCATAAGGAGGCAGTGGAAATGACCTCACCAGGGTTAGAGGAATGTGGAGAATCTGCCACTTAAAGTCCTTGCCTTCAACTCCAGATACCCAGAAATTAGAAAAGTTCTCAGGATGATAAACTATGGTTGTGCTTTCCACTGACAGCCTCTAAGCTTAGCCAGCCTGCTTTCTATCTTATATGGCGCAACCAAAAGTTCTGAGTGTCAGAACATTGAAGGATGAAGTGAGATGTAGTTCTTTCTTTCACACCCACCCCTGACCAAAGGAGTCGTCATCTCCTGGCGTTTGGATACCAAACAATGACCCAACCTGTAGATTATGCTGCTTTTTTTTCTTTGTTATTATAAAAATCCCAATTGTGTTTGGGTTTTGCTGCGAGGTTCCTCCCTGATAATTACAATTTATATTCATCAGTTTTGCCTTTTTCAACTTTCAGGCAAAGTTCATATGCGATCAAAGATTATTCCATCCACAGCTTGAAACTGAAAGCTGCTTCACATAGTATTTGGCAGAGCTCTCATATGGCTGACACTCATAGTTTTCTTTTGTCAGCTGCTCAAAATATCTTCCAACAGGTAGCTATTATGAAACTTAATATGTATGTATAACACACACATATATCTCTATACATATAGATATGTGTGTTTTTTTTTAATTTTCTATAAGCATAACCAAATTTTTGATTGTGCATATGGTGTTTCCAAACAGATCATACTTGTCCATAGGAGGTCATTTGACACTGCTAAATATTCCTCATTGAGATCCATTTTCTGTTCCATTCGGGAAATGCTAACGGTAATCTTTTGCTTCCGTTTCTCTTAGATGAAAGCACAAGGCATAATTTCATAAATTCATAGATGCTTAATTGTTGACTCATTTTATACGTGTAATTGATTATCATTTAATTAACAGACCATGAACCGTGTTGAATTTTCACGTGATTTTAGTGTTATATAGGAATTAGTCTTGATTAATTGGTTAGCGATTATGAACAATGCATGCAATTTGATTATTGTGGCTCCCTCTTCCTTATTCAGTATTTATATTCTTTATTCTTATTGATAGCAAGACCATGCGAATGCTTTAATTTCCCTCATGGAATCGTCAAGCCACCATGTCTTGAAGTCTTTGATAAGTTCATTTATCAAGCCACTGCTAGATGAGCTGTTTCTTCACGACTCCTCTACTGGTGAATACCTCATGCTCCAAGTGATTTTTTTAATTTACTGACCTGTGATCACATGTCCCGGTCTTATCTTTCATAATTCTCTTTGTAGAATCATTGCATAGTCTCGGTAGTGCGTGGCTACATATTGGGGGGTTACGGTATAATCTCTTGATTTGCTGTGATGATTTGGATCCGACTGTGAAATACAGTATCAAGTATTCTCATCTGATGGAGAAGATTTCCGCTCTTGAACTGGAAATCGAGGTATCTATCTTGTGAACTGAAGTTGTATGTGGTGATTCATATACCCCTCTCTGTTTTACTAAAGGAGTGTCCGTTTTTTTTCTTTTCAGAAAGTCCACTTACGAAGTCTAAATTAAGCAAACATTCTTGTAATTGTGGAGTATTAGTTTACCCTTCAAATTCAGAATATTGAATAATAATGGATCTTGTTATTAATGGTTTCAGGGCTGTAATTTAACTATGCATTGTTGATTTCACATCTTTGAACATAAGGAAAAATCACTTTGCTTTTGCTTTCTTAAAGTACCCCCTTACCACTTGATTCCAAAATTCGGGTTGCACCGAGAACAGCCATCTGTATTTATTTTTACCATACATGATAGTTGGACAAACAAACTGGATATAGATTCTAATTTAGATTTTACAGAATAACTGATCCCGGATATTTTCGACACTAGACTCTCTTTTTGCTGTTTGCTTGATCTGAGCGAGTTGATTTCATTAAAAGTGGTGATTGGTTGGGTTTGGGGGGGGGGGGTTCCTAGAGCTTCCGTTTATTTCATCCTGCAAGTGTTTTATTTTCTCAGCTTTGATGATTGGGAAAGTTGGGTTTTCCTTGATGTTTTAGCTTCCTTTATGTATTAGATAATCATGCAATCAACTTAAAGCAGTTTAGTTACAGTATTAATTGCCAGAGAAAGATTCCGTTGCCGTTTACTTTTATAAATGCAAAATATCCTTCACCCTGTCTTTTATAGGTGCGAAACGAGTGTGTCCATTTGGCTGGAAGTTATCCACCGAGAGAGGCTGATAAGAGAAAGCCAAGGTTGCTAGAGAACCTTAAAGCCGACCTAAAAAGGCTGCAAAAACAGGTTTGGGAACTTGTATTCCTCCGAGTCCTCTTTCTGATTTTCAATTTTGCTCTACCAATATTTCAATATGGTCAATATGATTTGTTTTAATTTAGGCCTAACCTTGAATTTTGGTTAAGGACTGTTGTCACCAACAATATTTGTACCTTTTGTTTACAAGTCTTTTGGCCTTCAATTGATCCAAAATATAATTATGAACTCTTGTGAAGTAGAGAAGTTTTCTATGGGAAGCTAAGAATTGGAGTTCTCAGCACATCCCTTATTGGTTAAATAGTTTCCCAGAATCTGTTAAGGGAATATAGCATAAGGCATAACATGGGGCGATCCTCACCTATCAAAATTAAAAAAGGGCAGAAGGCAAACTATCGGTTACAAACCTTCGCAGCTCCACAATTTATCTTACATTGACGGGGAGAGCTTTTGAATTAAAATCTCCTTTAACTGCATGTTTCCATTTCTGTATATATTCCTCTCTCTCTCTCTCTCTCTCTCTCTCTCTCTCTCTCTCTCTCTCTCTCTCTCTCTCTCTCTCTCTCTCTC
>JAOWAN010000005.1:1196123-1212354 GCA_028566635.1 Lobelia cardinalis | reverse complement strand
GCACATATATTAAGAAATAATTTACATTGACAAATTTACCCTCATTAAATAATCTCTCTTTATTAATGAGAAAAGAGTTAAAGTGTAATTAATGATTATTAGTAGTTGGGAAAGTAGAAGGATAATTTAGGAAAATATGTATAAAATTTTTTTAGAAATTCTAAAAGGATAATTATTTTAGAACAAATTTAAACTTTTAAAAGGACTATTATTATGGAACGGATGGAGTATATTTAATTTGAGTTATCGAACTGTTGGAGTTTGAACTTGAAATTGGAATCAAAAATTTCTTATCGAATCGAATTTGAGTCAAAATTAATGCGTTTTTTTAGTTTAAATTCGAGTAAAAATAAATAATTTTCGAATATGATTGACACCCTAATTGTAAGTGCCAAAAACAATGTCCCACTAAAATCCAAAAACAGTGGCAAGTGGCCCCACTTTCTCGTAATTCTAAAAATTATTCTCTCCATTCCAAATTAGTTGAGGTTTAAGGTAAGATTACACAAACTAAGGAATGTATTAAATATACTTAAATTTTTCAATTTTACCCCTTATTTTACAAAGAATGTCTTTTCAAATTCTTCTCACCAACTCTTATCTTGAAATTGAATGCAATGGTAATTTAGAAAAATTGTAAAAAAATAGGCAAAACATCAACTATTTTGGAATATTTTTTGGTTTTCAAGAGGTCAACTAATTTGGAATGGAGGGAGTAGTATTTAGTGCACCATCGGGGCAAATTATATCGTGTGCCTAGACACATGGTGTTAGGTGTGCCCAAATGTACATAAATATATAAAATTATATACATAATGTGATATAAAATTATATAATTATTATGTATATAATTTACTGTATTTATATGCATTTGAGCACACCTAGACACATGGTGTGCATAGGCACACGGTATACCGATTGATCGGGTCGCCAAAAGCCCAAACTTCTATCACAGTGCCCGAAACATAGCCCGCCAGCAATTGACCGCCTCCAGCCCTCCCGTAACTGCAGTTCACTCCTCCACCAATACCTCTTCTGCCACGTGACATACACCAATTGTTCCGTATAATCGCCTATCGAGCAACCGGCCGCAGAGAATCATCACAATGGCTAGATAGGATTGACACGACGTGTGCACGTGGCAAATCCTCCCTGCCCTCCTGACAAACAAAATCAAAATTAAAACTAAAATTCACTTACCGCCAACCGACACGTGCCGTCCTGTCTCCACCTTCTCTCTTCCTTAATCTCCTCTCCGTTCTTAACCTAAAATTAACATTCTACACTCACTCTTTCTCTCTCTCTCTCTCTCCTCTCTCAAACTGAATTTTACCGATTCTTTCTCGATTTATTTCTTCTGTGTCTTGACTTTCGTATAATCAAGAAAATTCTTGATTTGCGTTTAACTTGATTAATCTATAGGTTTTGTGTGACGGTCGATCTCCCTGATCGCCGCTCCGAGATCCATCGGTCGACGGCGACGACGATGTATAACGTGATTGATTCCACGGTAAGAAGTTTCTAGAAATGCTAGATCCGTTTCAAGTCAACCACGTTCGATCCAAAATATGGCTTCGCAAGAAGATTAAACACCATTGATCCTTTTTTTTCTGTATATGTAAAGAACTAGGCGTTAGGGTTTTCGATTTGTTTTATTTTTCCTTTTTTGAATTTTTTGTATAGTTTGAAAGGATTGTAATATAAAAAGGTAAAAGTGGCGAAGATGAGTTTGAGTGCGGCTGAGGATGATTCAACCCAAGAAGTTCATTTACCTGCCGATATCGATTGGCAAATGCTCGACAAGTCGAAGTTCTTCTTCCTCGGCGCCGCGCTTTTTTCCGGTGTTTCCGCCGCGCTTTACCCTGTTGTGGTTTTGAAAACCAGGCAGCAAGTGACTCTCTCTCAAATCTCTTGCATTAGGACTGCCTTTTCGATTCTTAAGTATGAGGGATTTCGGGGTCTTTACCGAGGATTTGGGACTTCGTTGATGGGAACTATCCCAGCGCGGGCACTTTACATGACCGCGCTTGAGGTTACTAAAAGTAATGTAGGTACTGCCACGGTTAGGTTAGGGTTTCCGGAGCCTACTGCAGCGGCAATTGCTAATGCTGCCGCTGGTTTAAGTGCTGCGATGGCTGCACAGCTTGTTTGGACTCCGATTGATGTTGTGAGCCAACGGCTGATGGTGCAGGGGAATCAGAACCCGAAATTGCCTAATGCATCGGTTTGTAAATATGTCGGAGGGATCGATGCATTTAGGAAGATTCTCAATGCGGATGGGCCGAGAGGTCTTTACAGAGGTTTTGGTATATCCATATTGACATATGCCCCGTCTAATGCAGTTTGGTGGGCATCTTACTCTGTAGCTCAAAGACTTGTTTGGGGTGGATTTGGATCTTACATCTGTAAGAAAGACGATGACTGCAGCGAGAGTGGGTATAGGCCTGATTCGAAAACAGTAATGGCAGTTCAAGGTGTTAGTGCAGCAATGGCTGGGGGTGTCTCTGCTTTGATTACAATGCCTATGGATACAATTAAGACCAGAATGCAGGTTCTTGATGGCGATGAAAATGGCCGGAAGGGGCCGACAATGGGGCAAACGGTGAGGAATTTGGTCAAGGAAGGAGGATGGATGGCTTGTTACAGAGGGCTGGGACCTCGATGGGCATCTATGTCCATGTCTGCCACCACGATGATCACCACGTACGAATTTCTGAAGCGATTATCGGCTAAGAATCAAGAAGGTCTGACATCAGCATGAAAACAGATGATAGATGAGGTGACAATTGAAGGTTCTTTACTCTTTGGTGCCTTGCTATTTTTTGTTTCCTCTGCATTTGCTAATTTTCCTTCTTTTTTTCTTTTTGTTTATGGGGCATGTTTGCCCAGTGTCCTGATCAATGTAACTTATCCCAAGTTTTGTTCATATCTAATACCACAAATTATATGTTTCTTTCAGTGTGTACCCACCTTATCTCTTAATTATCTTATATAGATGTGTGTCATCCACAGCTAGAGATCAACTATTATTTAAAGTTGAAGATTTCAGTTGGGGGGGCCTCTACACTTTCATAGTGTTTCCCTTTTTAATCATTTAACAA
Organism: Lobelia cardinalis; assembly: GCA_028566635.1. Lineage (NCBI taxonomy): Eukaryota > Viridiplantae > Streptophyta > Magnoliopsida > Asterales > Campanulaceae > Lobelia > Lobelia cardinalis. Next base: position 1,209,253 of record JAOWAN010000005.1, on the reverse strand, counting down.
TTGTAATTTTATACTATAATCATAGGTCTACTGTTTGGGAGTAAACAAGGGGTTAGAATCTTTAAGTGTATAGAGAAGTATAAACTAGGGTTAATTGCATTCCCAGCTATTGATTAACAAATCGCTTCTTGTTTCTCTGATAATGATTAGTCTCATGCAGATGTTGATGGGTGGAAAAGGTTGGGGGGGCGGCTTCATACTTTAGTGGAATTTTTAGGACTTTTTCTGGTTAATTGGTGGGACTACCTAACCCTTGGAACTATATGTTAATACAAGGAATCGTTTAAAATCTTATATACAAGTGGACTAACCATATCCATCATTATTATAACTTTTGATTCCCACACAGGATGACTAACAAAACATCAGTTTCTGTATCCCATTAGATTCAGATCAACAATCAACGGCTCTCAGAAAATCTGACAATTATTAAGAAATTTAAAATTTAAAAAAAAAACGCAGGACTAGGATGTGTCGTTCATTTGTCTGGAAACTCGATCACCCAATCAAGAAGAATCTGATGGCGTTCTTGGGTGCCTCTGAGAGAGAGAGAGAGAGAGAGAGAGAGAGAGAGAGAGAGAGAGAGAGAGAGAGAGAGAGAGAGAGAGAGAGAGAGAGCATATTTTAAGGTTGGATGCTTGACTCATGATGGCCGAACCAAGGACCGAGTCTATGATGGAGGTCCAAAATACAGTTGAGGGTTCCACTGTTGCGGCTAGATCATGGTGTAATATTTGTTAAAAGATCCATTGCTGTTTATTGGTGACTAAATCATCACCGAATGCAGTGATGATGTATCAAAAGCATAAAGGTAGGTACTGGGCAATGTGAGTAGTTACCAGATGTTTGCAAAATGCAAGGAGGATTTGAGAGGAAATGCACAACTTTGATTAAGATGGGGATACTGGAGAAACTACAAATTAATAGTTAGTAAAATGAAATTGAGGTCCATCTGAATGAGATATGCATCAACAAGAGCAGCTAAGATATCTCAACAAAGAAGAACCTGACCAACAAAATAGCTAGCAGAAAATCTACAAATGGTACAAAACTAAGGAGATGAGATAAGTGCATCATATCAAGGGCGAGCTCTCTTGTTGCTGCAATTAGGGCATTTGTATTGTTTAATATGCTCAGCCCTAGCAGGGGTGATCTTCACGCACTTGCCATGGAACCACCTCTCACATACATCGCAGCATATCCAGAACTCGTCTGATGCATAGTTTTCGCCACATGATCCACATAGTGTCTCGCCATGCTCATCCTCTTCTTCCTCCTCCAAACCCTCATCTTCATCTGTTGGCAGTGGCTTGGAGTACTTTGCTTGTGGTTCGAGTTCCCACTGCTTGACACAGAGAAATTAAGAGAAATTATTAACTATATAGGTTTAAACTGTTCCTGGACCAGTGAGTACTTCATCCTTTCTGATCAGTCTTTTTGGAGATCTAGGGGTCAATGTATATCAGAATAGTAACATAAAAAAGTTCTGCTTTTAGGGGATTAAATCTCCATCACCAAGTTCTTTTCGTGATGAAAAATGTAATTCCTAAAATGGACAATTTTTGTCAATATTAATTTGACATGTACAAAAAATTTGAAAGGGTACTTTTTGATTGAAACAAATATAGTGTATGTACAAGTGTGCCCTAGCTGGCATAACTCCAAAATGTATGATATATTTTAAAACCATAATAAAAAGGTATAGGGACCCTAACATTCCAAACAGAGCTTGGGTGCTGTCAGTTAACAAGTGTCCAGGACTGCATATTAAGATCAAGCCTTGAACCAAAAGATCTAGGGTAAAAGAATAAACTTGAGAACAAAAGGCCTTTACCACTTTCGAGTTGGACTTGGCTTTGGTGCTACTGTTATATGAGATTGTAGATTTCTCCTTCAGTTGTTTCTTCACATTACCACTGACAACTTCAAATATAGTTGGGAGATCGTTTATCATAGTAAAAAGCCGCTTCCTGCGTCATAAAAGGAAAAACTCAAATAAAGCCAATAATATAGCAACAATAAAAGGGAATCAGAGTAAATTTTTCACTGCAGGATGATGGATATACAACTACTATGGTGGTTTCTACTTTTCACTAATAGTTTCAATCATAAACAATTGATTTCTCCACTATAAGAACTACATCTACACATAACTTTAATTTGTGTAATGGTTCATTTTCCCAAACAACTCAACCCAGCCTTCGTCGTAGCTCTTGTTGACGCATGACTCATTTTCACACTATTCCACTCTCACATAAGTATGCTTAAATCAGCTTTCAGCATTTTATGGGATTTGGCTTCTCTTTCGTTGATCAATCCACATCTATCACCCGGTAATATGCTTATGCTTTAAGGCAAGCTGCACCAGTCTTTGAGAAATTGGATTCAGCGACCCAATCAAATTCTTCTCACTCCCCAACCATCCGAAGAAGGCTCGACTCTGAGAGGCAAGAGCTCTACGTACAACAGATTTGGCACTTGTCTTGAGTAGTCTCCAAGTCCACAAATGTAAAGCTGAAAAAATCCCATCTTGGAATGCAAAATAAAAAGAGCATCTTGATTGGCTTTACTCCTCCTTATCAATATATAAGTATCCTTTGAAGACAGATATGAACCTTCAGATTTAAGAAAGACCAAGATAGCAGAGGCAGTCGACATGTCCAATATAGCTGTCAAATATACCCAAGTTGGTCATTACTAGTCATGAACCCAAACAAACCGGTCTGGGAACATAACATGTTATCTCTGATGATAAACCTTTCTAGTGCTCTAAAAGGACCGACTGCGTATTACATAAAACAACATTGAGTTAACAATATAATCAATTACTCTTCAAGTAACTCCCATTTCCCCATGTACTCAGTTAGATGTCAACCCAAACAGCAGGAGGCATACTACGGCTGTGACAAGAAGTTCACATAGATATTTAAAGTGGTTCATATCACCAGAAGATTCACCCTTCCTAATTTATTCTGCAATTTACAACTTTACTAGGATGACATTGGTTTCTACAGGTGATAACTTTTAGGCAACCCTTTCTTTGCATGCTTCCCTGCAACCATTGTTCTTTTGGCATCAGAGTAGAATTTGCATCGATAAGCTATACAAGAAAATCCTATTTGATTTCTTACTAATGTCTGCCAAAGCATTTAACTTAGGTGTTCACCAGAAGGAAACCACGCAACCCTTGTTCTCCTGCCAACACACCCAAAAGGGAATAGATGCTAGCACCTAACTTTTAGTCAAGAATATCATATCTTGCTTTGTTTGTATTCCACACTCGTACACTTAAATACATCTATCTTTCCAAAGTCGCGCTTGCTGACTTGCAAGTAAAGTTATTCTCCTCTGGTCAAACAGGTTCCCGCCATATACATACCAACTTATCTTGCATCACATTGAACTTTCCAGAACAAGTGACCTTAACTAATGAACCAGTAGTTATGTTGCATCTCTTCTATATTTGTAGTTATTCCTTCCTTCTGTTTTTTCCAACTCCTCTTTTGTGCAAACCCTGAAGCTCATGGATTTCTACATTCTACCTCTACATTTGTCGTACCCAGAGTTTAACCTTCATAACACAGCACCTCAAGATTCCTTAAGAAACAGGAGATTGCAATCTATTTACATGAATAACAATACCGAAAACCCATGCTGACGATTGAAAACTTTATACGCATGAAAGAATGCCCCCGACACATCTACAAATAACAAAGAGTGGGAAGAGAACACCACATTGCTATCTGCATCCAGAATCCAACAAACTAAAGCTAGATAGACATCTGAACTCCAAATACCTTAAGTAGGGATTGCTATCTGCATCCAGAATCCAACAAACTAAAGCTAGATAGACATCTGAACTCTAAATACCTAAAGTAGGGATAGTGAACTTCTATTTGAACGATCAACCAATGGTGTCAGGAGCATGCGATTCTGAAACATTCATCAAGGAGTGACCACAGCCATGGGTACCAAGATATGTAGGCTTGTCTAGTTCAGAGTCCAATATTGAAATCTTCTAGAACTTTTACCAAGACCTTCAGAAAATTCTCCAAAAGAGTAAGTTTCTATCACTTTAGTGTCTTTTGCAGCTAGAGAGGAACAATAAAATTCAGCTTTGTGAAAACATTGCCATCAGCAGTTCTTAAAATTTAAAATAAACAAAAATATTTCAGGGTTCAAAATATAGCTGTTTACCAAGTTTTATGACGTATTATACTACTCTTTAACAGTAATATAGTAGTATAGGGCGGCCTTGAGCCTTGGGCCTGAGATCCTACAAATGTTGAATTAGGATAAGTATAAACACCCTCAGCATGTCTTGAATAATACTACGTACTGTTTTCCTCAATTGACAGGCTCTCATTCTCCCTTTCTGACTTCATCTTCTTCTTCATTAATCTCTTCTATCCACTCTTTCATCTTATTTATTGTTGATTCAGCATTGAATGTAGAATAGTACTTTCAAGTTACAGGAAGTTGTTAACTATAAGTCAGTCCAGCTAATCTTTAACACACATTCAGACTTAGACGTGGCATGAAGAGATTGATTTCAAGTGACACTTGAATGAGAAAATGAATAACTCTGCAGAAAACTATAGTACAGAGATAATGACCACATTTTTTTTCTTCACATTTCTTTTGAGAGGCACGGAGATAGCAGGAACTACTTGACCAGTAGATAAGCAAAAATACCCTTTCATTTCTTCTCAGTTTAAAAGTAACCCACTTACAACAATATTTACCTGTCAGCTTTGTCGAATCCAAATCTGGCACCAAAATAGAAGGCAACTGAAAGTAACCAAGCATCACTATGAACAGCGACTAAAGATAACCAATCCTTTTCATTCATCCCGTCTCTAGCAAAATTGATGCCCAAAGCAGGCTCTGGTAGTTCAGGAGGTACTTCTTCAGCAGGCAAATTGACCTCCCATTGCTCACTTGGAAATCCATACAAGCACAAATTCTCCTTCTCTGCACAAAACAAAATGCATCAATCTCCACTCATTGAAATGACAAAAGAAAAACTTACAATGGTGAAATATGGAGGAGGCAGAACATATGTACACATCAGTTAATGCCATGTGAGATTTAGAGCAAAGAACAGCTAAATTCCACTAACAAGACTGGTACATGATGACAAGTATTAATTCATGGCGATATCACTAAAAAGTAAAGGAGATTTGCAAAATGTAGAACGTTATTTCAGGTTAAGACGGCACTGTTTTGTGATTTTGCTTTCGAAGAGTATTCATGGTTGTGTTAAATCTGAGGAGATCTAACCACATTGTGCAGTATGTATCTTCTCCTTGCACCCTGGAGGAAGGTTTACACCTATAACCTACATGCAAATCTAGTTTCTTTTTACCTGGTCAGGGCCAGGTTCAGTTGATAGTCAATAGATATCTAGAATAGGTAATTTAGTTGGATGCACTTAAAACAAAAGTATCATACAGCTAGATGACAATGAACACATCTAAAAGTAACTATTAGAAAATATCATTAGCTACTCATGGAGAGCAAATGAGCACACTGTAAAAGGCCAGGACACAAATTTTGAGCAAAATCATTGGCAATCTCCACAAAGAAAAGTGCAAAGGTAACAATCATGTGAGAGAATGCATTGACTGACTAAGGGCTCTCAATCGACTATAGTAATAAGTTCTATATGTTCATTAATATGAAACAGCCACAAAAGCAGAGTAAGCATGACATATATACATGCAATAATTACACGACTCTTTATGACGAACCAACAGCCACACCAACATTAAGCACACAAGAAAGGGCTAAGATAAAAGGAAATTATATGTACATTTAAATTAAAAATTAAACCACTATTAGATAACTGCATTAATATTGAATGGTCTGTGATATTACAGAGGAGCCAAAACTATGTTGGCAAATTAACAATGAAAAAAAGGCATTTGGAAGAAGATTGTGTCACATCAACAATAGATCAAGACATGGGTTGCACACATCAGGCCATTATGGTTGTTTGAAAGCAGAGGTGTCTGGTCATTTATACTTGTGTATAAAATTAAAACTCAAACTCAGGTGGCATTCACGGAAAGTCGAAACCATTAACGGGGTGCCACTATATGACAATCAAGAGCTACTCAAAAACTGGTGATTGATCCTGGTAAGATCGCATTGAGCAAAAAGAAAATTATGAAGTTCCAAGCCACCAACTTCCCACATGGTGAAGCACCGAGTGACCGAACACAGGCCAAAACTTAGTAGCTCCAGCAAACAAACTCAAAAGAGAATCTCTGATCCTGTACATATTACACAAGGACGCTAGCTGTAGTAGATACAACTTGATCTGCTATTGCATACGGGGCTATTAACTGGAAGAACTAAAACCTTCTGTAAGAGTCCTATCCTAAACAAGCAATACAGCCAAATGTGACAGGTGTAATACTTAATCTAGGAAGTGCACTAGTCATCATTCCTTTGCAAGCTAGAATTTATACCAAACGTTGAACAATCTCTATAGAAAAAAGTGAAGAGGAAAAGTTAGCAGGTCTATATTCGCTATTAGAGCTGTTAGATATATCAACGAACATGGTAAGTATTAACGAAATATCTAGTTGGCACCAAAAGCAATATCATATAACGGAGTTCCCGTAGAAATGAAACATCAAATATAGCCAGCCAACATGAGCAGCCAATGCATCATAAAATTAACTTAGCAACATGTCTCTGCACATTATGGTCAGTGAGTACCATCTCTTCGCATCTTAGTATTTCATCACCAACCAGGGTTTAATTAGCAATCACACATAATTGACTGTAAGAGTGCAACAAAACTCAATATATAAATTTCATATATGGTACAGCAGGACTTTCACAAAACCGCGCAATCATCAACATTTAGAGTCGGCACAAGTTATACGCAATCCATGAAGCCAGAAAATCAAGTAGTCATGTCTAAGAAAGCTAAGATTTAAAGCCAAAAACAATTAAGAAAATGGTATTATGATAGCATATCAAGAATTGCACGTTTCGACGAGCATCGAAGCTTTTAGTTAGCTTTTCAAATAACTTGGGAGAAATGAACTATTTTTTGGTAGTTGGCTCCAAATGGAAACTTCGAATTATGGAGTTTCAAAAGAAAACCAAAATATATATATATATATATATATATATATATCTGAATCGTCAATGTGAGCAGAGAGCAACCACTGCATCGTAAAACTTGGTAAGATATAGCCGCACGTCACAGACAAGTGGTATCCGCGTGTTTAGATACCATATATTTCATCGCACACCAGGGATCACTATTAATTACACATAATTGACACATAAGAATACAACAATGCCAAGATTTACACTCTATAGAACTTAACAAAGAAACTTGATCACCATCAAGTCGTGCCAGGCTGCCAGCACAGGTAATGCACCATAAGTAAAGCCCGAAAATGAACAATTCAAGTCTTATAAAGCTTTTATGAATTTATGCCAAAAAATAATTTTAAAAAAGAATGAACGAAGGGCGAGGGAAGCAAATATAGAAATGTGTCAAAATTCTGCATGAAATTGACATGCACGAAAAATGTATGTAAAATCAAAACAAATGCAGAGAAAAAAAACGTCACCAGGATCACACTGCTGGTAGAATTCGGTGACATCTGCAACAAAAGAAGAAACTTAAAATAGTCAGGAACTGAAACATTACATTATTTGAAAGGAAAGAGAAAGAGAGATGAAAATTGCAATAGAGAGAGAGAGGGAGAACTACCGGAGCTGAGAGCTTTGATCATGCCGGCACGGCGGCCTTTGAAATCCCTGAAAACCTCTTCGACGGTTCTAGGATTGTACGGTGCTCCTCCTTCCATTTTTTTTTTTTTTTTTTTTGCTTTCGAGAGAAAACGCCGTCAAAAAGACCGGCGAGGAAAAAGCTGCCGGAGATGAGGGGCCGGGCTGAGGTTAGTAAAATGTGGAAGGAGAGGACTGAAAGGAAATTGCGGGAAAATTGAGAGGGTGAGTTTTGGACTCGGTTAAAAAAAAAACACGTACTGTCAGAACAAGGAGAGAATTCGGAGGAGGGGAAGAAGAAAGACTACAGTGGGAGAGAGAAGATGGGGCGGATTTGAATCTGCTGATAATGGACGGGTTTAACTGAATTTGAAAGACGGGTGATGAGTCCGAAAACCATATTTGCCCTTTTGACCCCTATAATTTCATCTGCAACTCTTATCTCCCATCCCCAACTCTTTTATGATGCTTAAATTATAAATCTGATTTTTTTGATATTTGATATTTGATATTTAAAGTTACATCATTTTTTTTCTATCTCTCATATATTTTCACTTTATATATCATAGATCCCACCATTTTCTTTCTATCTCTCTCCTACTTTTTCACTTTACATATCAAATATTAAAATCAAATATCGTACGATATCGTATTCCTGATTTGAACATAAATAAAACTTACAAAACTATAAACTAATAATTGACGTGTCCTTTTAAAATTTTAAAAATATTATTAATTATTTACTTGATATTCTTACAAATATCAAGACTTGTAAAATAAAATATTATAAATATATTCTAATAATTTATTATTATTATGTATTAACTCATATTTTAAGCTTGAATGTTACTATAAACAAGATGCCAGTCATTTTCATATATTATTGAGAAAATATATATAGTATAAATGAGAGATTTAAGTGAATAATAATACTTTTTCCGTTTCGATTTAATTGTCTTCGATAGTGACATATTGTGAGAGCTTTATATCATTTTCAGGACAATTAAAACGAAACGGAAGAAAGGAGTAAATAATTTCAGTTCAATTCCAGCAATTTTTTTCATTATAATCTAATGATTGGAATTAATTCAAAGAAAGAAAGAAAAAAATGGACACTAAAAACGAAAAAATTGCAACAGATAAGAGACATCGCCTTCGGAAGTGACGTACGTCAAATGTACTGAAGATTCAGTGTTAGTGCAATGGCCGTTATAAATTGGTTGTGATTCTCACTTATCAAATGATTTTTATTTATTTTTTTTGTTCAAATCAGATTTTGTAAGTATTTAACAAGAAAAGATAAAATTATTCTTATAAAGTTAAAGTTTTTTTTACAATTATTTAATTAAATTAATTTTTTTGATTAAATTTATTTTACTTTTATTTATAGATGAAATATTATTTTAAAATATTAAATTAGTTAATTGTTTTGGCATGGGCTTTTTTTAATGTATATGTATATATACTAGTGTAAGTTCGTACTCTCGAAGGCACGAAATGACATTTTTTTGAATATATTTTATGTATTTTAATTTTTTAACTTAATTTTTTTATATAATAATATTTTATATTTAAATTTATAAATTTAATTTTAATTAGTTGTTAAATCAAATTTAGAAAGATACGTGAAAATGAAATTTTTATTTATTTTTAATATCTTAACATTATTTAATTAATGGATTAAATTAATTTACATAGAAGTTAAATAGGCAAAAAGAGGCAATTGCACCCTCCTAATGGGGGCCGACAATTTTGTGCGTATGCTGTGGCAGTGTATGTAAGAGGGTGTGTCTAGTCTCCTTTTTTCTTTTTCTTTATCTTTTTCCTTTTTTTCAACCATTAGATCAAGATAAAATGAATGGTGTATATGAATAATACTATTCATTACTATTCATTTCAAAAGTTCATTTATCAACGGGGGTTGGTTCAAGTGGTAAACGACTTGAATCTTAAGGACATAAGTGAGCAACTAAAAAAAAAATCTCAAAAGTTCATTTATACCGTAAATCATATTTTACCACAATCTGTCCTAGAAGGCTTTAATTTTATTTGACTTTTAAACACGAGTTTGGTTTTACATATATAAGAGTCACATTCTTACAATCACATTACAAGTTACGACCGTTAACTAACGTAGACAATTAGGGAACGTTTGGTAAGAGATAATAAGTGGTGAAGTTTGGTGCTGATAAGGGACTAAGGGGTCATTTGAATAAAAATATTTTTTTGGAACCAAGGGGGTATATTCTTTTTCCCGTTAAGCCTTCTTAAATTCATTTCATTTCCTATTTAGTTCCATTAATTTCCTTCTAGTTAATAATATAATTTATGACAAACTACACCCTGCAATCCGATCAAACAAAAAAATCATCGAGGGATAGTTTACGTACAAAATCATCATGCGTTGCATTGCTCCTGACAATCTAATCCATATTCATTTCAAACTTTAATTGATTGCAAGGGTAAGAATTTACCTAATGTGGATTTAAACATCAAAGGCAAAAGATGAAGTTCAAAAGCAGTTAAAATTTGGAACAATCTCAATCCAGAATGCAAACCATACATATTAGTGTAGTACTCATATGTGGTCATAATTCCCCTTTCCTCTTTCCCCTGCCAAAATGCAAAAGCATCATCACAGGGGGCTTGCATGTCAAGTTCCATGACACTACCATAGAACTTTAAGTAACTGAGCCAAGGATGACTTCCCTTTTTCACCAGCAACCCCTTTTTCTTGTCGGGGACCGCTGATTCACTGCGTTGTTCGCCTAGCGAAACACGGACAGATAGTGGTGATTTCCGCCAAGCATACCGCCGCCACCACTGCCTTGCACGTGCCCACCAACATGAGACTGGTAAACAGAGTACCTATGTCCTTGTTGGTGGAAGATACTTTCACCATGGGATGCACTTGTGATGTCAGAGCAAGAGTTGGTGGCTTCGGATTCCGAGGTGTTTTTGATTGTGCAGAGTTGTGCTGAGCTAGATTTGTCTTGTCCACCGACATCAGGGTTAGATTCTTGCTGCTTCTTCATATTTAGGAAGCGCCCACCAGTGCCTCTAGCCCTCTTGAGAGCATGTTGATGCCTCGACTCGTGGAGATATGGCTGACCATAATTAAAAACAAAATTAGACAAGAAATAGTGCTTTTGTGGTGGAGCTATATAGCATTGCAGCATAAGAAGTTGGACCCAACAGTAATACCTTTCGAGGTTTCGAAAGCTTGTTTTGAGCTTCAAGCTTGGCACGATACTCCCTTCGACGGAGAATTGCATGATACTGCTTAGCATTGACGTAGATAGGTTCATTCTGAGCAAGATCAAGGGGCAGTGGAACTCGAGCAGGCCCCATATCTATCATTTGGGGATGACGAACCTGCCAATACTTGGCATAAGAATCTCAAATGCCGTTTCTACTATGTACCAGCCCCAGGTTAATTTCAATATACTAAATAAATAAAATATTGGTCATTTTGCATATATGGTATGAAAAGCCTCCAAGCATTAGAGGGTTATGCAGTGCCTGAATGCTCAACCCAACTCAACTCAACTCAAGCACTTGGATCATATGCAATACACAAATGCTAAAATATGGAAAAGAATCAGCGTCCAAAAAACTGAGGTTGTTGATAAAAGAAATAAGTAAATAAAGAAAATCAACATTGATATACAGAACATTTATATAATATAACGCAAACCTCTTTTACGATTATTGAAAAATCTGCAAGATCAGAATGTGTATTAACATATACATCGTCAAAAGCCAAATTATGCACCATATGGATGGTCAGGGATGCTCCAAGTAATAGCATCAACTAATGGCAGCGTGGAGCTACTGCACAGAAGAACTCGAACAGAAAATTTTGAGAAAACCATTAAATTGGCACAATGTTGCATACTGATTCCCCAAGGGGAAAAATATGTAGTACCTATTAAATAAGCTTGTGTTCACAATGCATAAACTGGTGAGCAAAGAAAATTGCTGGAACTCTTCAATCTTCATAGTTCCATGCTCCCTCCGTTCCTAAATGAGTGTCTTACTTGGTTTCTAAGAACTCAACCTAATTTATTTACAATAATTACTTTATATATATTTATTGTGTTTTAGATTCTAAAACTTCGGTCTTTATAAAAATATTAAGTAAACTAACATTAACATTTTTCATAACTTCACAATAACACGTCAATTCTCATAAAATATCGGTCAAAATTTTAAAAAGTTGACCAAAAAAGTCAAAACAGGACACTCATATGGGGACGGAGGGAGCATTTACCATGGATTTCATTTTACAGTAGAAGCTAGTAAGTGGAAGAAGTAATAGGTAGAACTTTGTTCTCACCATAGCTTGTGTCCCATAAGGAGCAACCAACCCATGATAGTATTGATCAGGATATGCAAGAGGAATGCAAGCCTGTAAGTGAAGTGAGATACAGCATGATTACTCCCGGTATCAGACATTATTTAACCAGGCAAAAAGAAATTTACAAAGAATTAGTACATGCATTAATCATTATCAACTTACATAAGGCTGTCTACTATCAACTTGAAGAGGCAAAACGGAATCCTGAGTTCCCACTGACAGAACAGATTTAAACTGACCTTCTTCAGGCTTCACCTGCATCTTACCGTAACCTAAAAGATACAGCGAAAATAAAGGATAATTCCTAGGTGAATCTAGAAAAAAGATATACCAAATAATAGTAGTGGTACAATCATTTATGAGTGGAAAAGATTCTGACAACATTATTGCTGACTCCCCTACATGGCTATCATGGGAAAGGGTTTTGTTACAGAGTCACCAGCAGTCTAACATCAGAAAATGGAAGAGAACCATGAAAGAATGTTCGCATGACTTCAAATTACTAAAAATACCTGTCATACATTTACACTTATAATTGTGGAACATGCAGCTTTTTCAGTTGAATTTCAACATACATCTATCTATTATAAGCGAGTAAAGTTATACTATCAGAAGACTCGTAAATCTATTACAAACAAACACACAAGTGGATCGTCTGAAGTAAGGTGCAGATTCCTGAGTCTTCTGATATATAGTATAACTTACTTGTAGATACCTCACCTGTTACTTCAGATCATCTACCTTGTGATGTAAAAACGTGTATATATGTGTATATAAATATATATATCAATACACACACACACATATATATATATATATGGGATTAACTAATATCCCCGCTAGTTGTAGGAGGTTAGCAATGTCCCCATTTTTACTTTCTCAAAATGCCCTCACTTTTAATTTTTAATATTTATTTGGAGGAGTAAATGTCAAAACCGTGTATAGAAAAATATGCTTGTATTTAATGCATGTGAAAAGTACATATGCAATGATTGGAACATTGATTAGG
>JAOWAN010000005.1:1165331-1178978 GCA_028566635.1 Lobelia cardinalis | reverse complement strand
AATAGTTCAATCTGAAATTGAATCCGAATTCAAAACTTCATAGATAATCCAGGCTTTCTTCTGAAATTTCCCAACAGCGGTGGTCCTCTTCCTTCATTTTGATGCAGTCGAATTTGATGGTGGTAGTGGCAAGCTTGGTAATAGAAGGTGGTGATGGCAATGGGAGAGGGTGTGGGTTGTACGCCGGCGAAAAATTGGAGTGGTGTAAGGAAGAGAGAGATAGAGATGAGAGAGAAAGAGATCGAGACGGTGGGTTGTGTTCTGGGTAGTACTTAGGGTTAGATTTAATTTACTCAGTAGAAAAAATTACATTAATGCCCTTGAAAAAGTAACAAATTTTGCACGTGAGTCCGTTCATGTTAGTTTTTAACGAATTCCGTCCAATTTTGTCCATTTTGTAAGAAAAATTGAACATGAGGACCTAACTGGCAATTTTTGAAACTTGAAAACTTATTTTTCAATTTTACAAAAATTTTAGGGCCTAAAATAAGATTAACCTTTGTATATACAACAGTTCCTCCATCTCTAATGGACTAACACCCTAGTTGGGTTCATCGATTTCCCATCAAACAACACATTTTCCTTTAAGCTTCACCATGATCGTGCTAATGTGTATGAATGCTTTTACAAAAATCTATAAGCACATAAGCATACACATTTATTGTTGCATTCCTCGGCGTTCTTTTAGTTGGTAATTTGCTATAAGAAATTAAAAAAATATATAAAAAGCTTAAGCCATTTCTACACTCCCTATACCCAAATTCTTTCAAGAAATCAGAATTTCGATGCTCATCCGAGCACAATCCAAACACAAACATACCTAAAACAAGAACCCAAATTAAATAAATGAACAAAAAATATGATATATATATATATATATATATATATATATATATAAGGATTGCAGAGCTATAAATTACCAATTGGAATCGAGGGAATATAACTAGCTAGCTGCATTTTCATAATGTCCACAACGGATGGAATGCAACCCAACAAAAAATATCGTAAAATATTTACATAGATCACATAATGTAATCTCAAAGTAAGCATGATTGTTAACATTGACATTATAAACTCAAGGTTTGATCGAAGAAAAATATACACAATTTATTCGAAATGAAATAGGGAAGTTACAGGGTAAGAGCCATCAAATTGAGTTACTCAATTTGATGAGTTTTTTTTTTATGGGTATAGGGCAATTAGAGCGGAACCAAAATAATTTCACCCATTTAATTGATTGATAATTTTATGGGTGTAAAAACCAGGAAAAATTAGGCCAGTTTTGGTGAGAGAAGATAGAAAAAACAACATTGAAAAAGGATGAGAAATTGATAAAACATGATATAAATATTAATGTGACTCTCTCTAATAAATGAAGGTTTTAGATGCGTTAGTTATTTAATATGGTATCAGAACTCGTAGATGAGTTGGTTATTTAATATGGTATCAGAGCTCTTAGATGAGTTGGTTACTTAATATGGTGGAGGTATGGCAATGATTTAGGTTCAAATATTTTCGCTTATATTTACCCTATAAAAAATATTATATGGGTATGTATTGACACTTTATTATAAAGTGCATATATATTGATATAATTTGCACCTCTCCATATATGCACGTGAGGAGGAGGAGTGTTGCATGACATACATATTAATACGTCTCTCTAATATCTTAAGCTTTCAGATGAGTTGATTACTTAACAAAAATGCAGAAATTTGTGCGATTTATGTCTATGGCTTAGGCTAGGCCCGATGTTGTTGAAAGGGCGGGAACTGCGACAACAATTGGCGGATTTAACAGCAGCATCAATGAAGGCTCTAAACAGTGCATCATTGGAGGCTTCGAATGGCAATCGATGGAGACTCTAAACAACGATGACCAGACTGAAGGACGAGGCACGAGGTTGTGGTTGGGTGAGATGGAGGCTCTAAATGTGGGAGGCGTGAAAGAAGTTGAAGATAAGAGGTTAGGTTATTAAGGATATTTTTCGTCTCTTCACTATATTCTAAGAGATATATCTGTATTTGCAGCTTCATAAGCACCATTTGCTCGATTTTCCAGGTTTAGTAGTTTATGGGAGTTTTTCGTTGGGTTTAATAATACAAGGATACATCCCAAACATCAGTTAACTTAAGGGGGTTTATTCTATTTTACTCTTATAAATATGTCTCCTGAAGTTGAAGAGTCGAATAATTTGAGAGTCAAAATAATTTGGTCTCCATCCTAAATAATTTAAATATTTCAAAAACCCTAAACCCTAAATAATTTGAGAGTCAATGACTTAAGTGAATAATCCAGAAAAATTTGGCCTCCAACCACTTCGGCCATCCTAGCGCAAATTTAAAATTTGCACTAAGCTTTGCAACGTAACTCATTTTTCCCTTCCCAACCCTTTGTATCTCCTTAATTCTTTTAAATATTTCAAAAATAAGATAAAATTCTCACATAAAGGGGAGAAAATGCACTTAAAAAAATCCAAATGGAGTATTATCTTTGTACCAAAAAATTATTTCCTTCCAACTCACAAATTGGGTGTTGTTACG
Organism: Lobelia cardinalis; assembly: GCA_028566635.1. Taxonomy (NCBI): domain Eukaryota; kingdom Viridiplantae; phylum Streptophyta; class Magnoliopsida; order Asterales; family Campanulaceae; genus Lobelia; species Lobelia cardinalis. Next base: position 1,176,435 of record JAOWAN010000005.1, on the reverse strand, counting down.
TTAAATATAGTACAATACAATTAATTTGCTACTTATTTGACGCTGAATACGGTGTGGATTAAAAAAATATTGCGTTAAGTGAAATCGATGCTTGTATGCATATAATCAAACATGTAGATGATATCATTAGTCTACAATAAAATTAACGATAGAAGTACATAATTACTCATCGTGAATATCATCATTGTAAATAGATAACGAAATATGTTCAGACAAAGTGTGAGTTAAGTATCTCCATCAGTGTGAGTTAGGTTCAAATCACAAGTCAGATATATCACAATATTTGAATATTTTAACATCAAACATATTTTATATATTTTTAATATTTTAGGCTCAGATCACAAGTCAGATATATCACAATATTTCATTATCTCAATATCAAATATATTTCATATATTTTCAATATCTTACTCAAATATCACCCAACATCACAAATAAATATCAAACACTTTCCATCTACTACCCCTATCCAGACACTCTCACAAATTAATTCAAACATTTCACATCATATTCTCTCTCCTCTCTCCTCATATTACATTCAAATATTCCACATCATAAGGGCAATTTAGTCTTTTACTTCATAAATGCATATCACTCATATTATCTCATATCCAAATATTGAACAATGCAATATCAACATATATTATCATATATTGCATTCCTGATCTGACTCTTATTTATATGAAAATTTTATGTCACTTTCAAAAAACTTAAATTATTAATTAACATATATATATTGAAAATGATTTTACCAAATTTCACGGATTAAATAAAATATAGGAGGGGGGCTTTAGGGCATCTGCATCAGGGGGTGGAGTGAGGGTGGGGTGGGAGGTGAAGATAATTTTCGGAAATTGGGGCGTGGGGAAGGAGGGATGGTGGAGTGATAAGGTGAGGTGGAATTTAACCAATGGGAGTGTGACATTTGTCACATAATTGTAATTTTTTATTTTTATTTGTAGAATTATCTATTTTTTATTAAATATTTTAAAGTTATTTATTATTTTTTTAATCAGTAAATTATAAAATAAATGTAAAAATTAATATTATTTAATGTTTTTAATTAAGTTTTACTCTATTGTGTAATATATAATTAAAATTTAATTTATAACTAAACTTTTAATATTATATTAATAGTTGTTTTTTAATTAAATTATATTTTTATTTTAATAATTAATACTAATAATATGAATTTGAAATTAAAAATAAATAATAATATGCGTTTGTCGTTTTACAAGCTCGTTTTGCAATTGTTCGTGGTCCAGCGCGATATTGACATCAGTCAGACCTCGGTAATATCAATAGTGCTTGCATCATTATGCACAATATGATAATTGAAGACGAGCGAGACACTTTTTGCAAATTATTGCGACATTTTTGTATTTGACGAAGTTAATGATACGCCTTCATTACCGAATCTGAGCCATGCAACAATAGACACAAAATTCTATTACGCTGCGAAACAAATCAATTCATCGATAATTACAAGCGGATTTGATAGAGCATGTTTAGCATTTTAATAATTGAGAAGATTGCTTTAAATTTTAATTGCATGTATTGTATAATAAATATTAGCAGATGTTTAATTTTTAGTTTATTTTATTATTAATATATTTTTAACTGTCTTTTATTATTAATGTATTTAGTTTTTTTCGTTAATAAGTATTTTGTGTGTTATATATTTATTTTTCGAATCTAATATTTTTATATATATTAATAATGAATAGTTTTAATAGAAATAATGTAATAATAAAATAATAAATTAAAATTAAAATAATAAAAAATAGTAGAACTTCTAATTTAAATATAAAAATAAAGTAGTGATAAAATTGTATAAAATAATATAAAAATGGATGTGATGTAGAGAAAAATGAAGGTGAAGCTGATGGCCTTGGTCCCACTTATGCTAGTAGCACCGTACTACACTACACACACTAGCCTTCTGCATTTTACCTTTTCACTCCTCTTCCTCCTCAAGGCTGCACAAATCACAATACTGGAACCACACCTATCACTGCCTGTCTATATCTTTCTCTCGAGTCGACCTCACACCTCACGCTATATGGGTGGCGCTGTCACATCTCACACGCACGCTCTATTTACTTACCGTCACACCCCGCCCACACGCTTCCGCTTCACATTCTCTCTCTCTCTCTCTCTCTCTCTCTCTCTCTCCTAGTAGTAGAATACAAATATCATCATCATTTCATTTTCGTTCCCCCTTGCCATTTAATGCTCACAACTTGCAACACTTCCTCTTCCTCCCCCCACCTCAACGGTTTTCCCATTTCACCGATTGTATCGTCCCTGCATTTTCACACACACACACATAGATAAATTCAGTGTGTGTGTGTTTTTTGTGTGTGAGAAGGCAAATGCAAGTACAGTCTGTGCGTGTGTGTGTACAAGAGAATAATGTGAGTGTGTACTTGTTTCTCACTCTACTAGTGTTTATATTGAGTAGACCACAAGATTAGCATAGAATCTCATCCTTCACTTCCATTCGCATTCTGGATTCGGATTCCTTTTCAAACCTATTATAACGAAATCCGGATTGATTTGAGATCGGTGATATCCCTTAATTATGCTGACGTGCATCGCCTGTTCTAAGCAGCTCGGCGGCGGATCTCTCCCCGAACGTCACGACGACGATGACGACCCCACCGCCGCCGTCGCCACTCCCCGCACCAAACAAGCCATTAAAGCTCTTACTTCTCAGGTTACCTCGTTATTTTTTTTACAGCTAGATACTATTTTCGTCTCCTTTCATTAGCTCTGAGCTATAATTGTTTTTTTTTTTTTTTTTCCCTTTCTATTGTTGTTTTGTGTTTTAATAATAGATCAAGGATATGGCATTGAAGGCATCCGGCGCTTACAAGAACTGCAAGCCTTGCGCCGGCTCCTTTAACCACCACCATCCGAACCGGACCTATGCCGACTCCGAAACTGGCTCCGTCTCGGACCGATTTCACTACGGGTACCAACGGACCAACGCTTCCGATTCTACCCCTAGAGTGTGGGGTAAAGAAATGGAGGCGCGATTGAAGGGGCTATCCAGCGGGGAAGGCACGCCGGCTTCCGTCAGCGGCCGGACGGAGTCCGTTGTGTTTATGGAGGAAGATGAGCTCAAGGAATGGGTGGCTCAAGTCGAGCCTGGTGTGCTCATCACCTTTGTTTCCTTACCTCAAGGTGGCAATGATTTGAAGCGGATTCGGTTCAGGTATAATTGCATTGCCTTGCATTGCCCAGGATTGGATCCTTTTTCCGGAATATTTTGATCCATTTAATACTTTTTTTCCTTGCATTTTTGCTTGAATTCGGGAAGTTGGGGGGGGGGGGGGCAAGTGGGGTATTAATTTGCTTAGACAATTCTATTTAGCATTGTCACTTTCTGATTGAAACCAGATCATGTTGCATAAAACTTTAAAAAAAGGGTCAATGGGTGGTGTTCGTACCTTGTTTTGTGGGTCTAGTCTAGTCGTCTGTTTGACCGATTGCTTGTTCTGGGGAGCCAGTTGATGGACAAACTCGCTGAGTTAGGGTGAAGGGTATTTACGGTTTCTACCCTTGAATTGCACAAGTTCAATTGTTGAAAAGTGAGTATGTTATATAATAGAATTCCCACTGGTTCACTTCATTGGATCATGTTAAAGTTGGGATGCTGCTGCTGGCATCACATGGGGGGTTCAATTTTTTACTCATGGTCTTTCTAATTGGAAACATGTGGGTACTGGTCATGGTGGAACCCTGGGAACTTTCTAAAAGCTGAAATTTTAGGACAGTGTTTTGGATATATGAACAGCAGAGAAGCTGTAGGTTCTCTTGTTGATATGGGTAACCTGTTGGTACACCCACCCCAGTGAATCCTTAGACAATCACCAGGCAATCATCTTTGCTTTAGATTATATACTTAAAAGGTGACCTTGTCATTTATTCCAACTGTTAGTTGATGATTGGGGTTCGGTGATATGGTCCCGAAGCATTCATGAATTATCTTGGATCTTCCCCTTTGTCACTTCTCACGTATTTTGAAACTTTGATCAACGCCATGAAATATTTTGGCACATCCTTTTTATTTGGGATGGGCAATGATGATACTGTAACTTGGTCTTAGTTGTTTCAAGGAGATCTAAGCTTTTCACGGCCTGCACTTTTGGAAAGCTGCATAAATTCACCGTTTTATTCGTTTGTTTGTTTGTCGACTTCTCCTTTATCCAAATTATATTTTCTCGAGGGTTGGTAGGGGGAGACGGAAGACACGGAGATGGGATCAACAAACATAGCTACAAATTTTCATAATAAATAACCGACAAACTATCACAAAAATTAGTGTCGTCTTCCTTTTCCGTTTGCACCATAAAAGTGTCTTAATCTAAAATTATTCTTCAACCTTGGTGCAATTTAGAGAAGGGCAGATGTAACTATTATTTTGGGCCAGATGAAGTATCATGCTGCATTGAATATTGATGATCTGTTGGGAGCCAATTATGTGCATCTACTGTAAATATATCACGTTCGCAACTAAATCATTGAGCGAAAATGCACAAATATTTATCTATCTCTTAAAGGCAACCCTCGCTTAATTTTGTGATGTCAGATAGAGGTTACAACAATTACAAGGAAAATACTTGATTGAGAATTTCTTGTTTATGAACATGAGTTCACTGAACTTCAAGTTTTTGCAGAAATGAAAGATCCAAGCCTCCAATTTTGTTGCGAAGAATTTGGCATGTCTTTTCCTTAATCATGCCATTTGCATCAGATGTGGTTACAGGATAAGAGAGAGAAAAATCCATGTAAAAAGTGCTATTGGTTTTCTATAGGCACTTTTCGTTTTATACATCAGAAATTCTAAGCTTTACATTTTTTGTATGTTAAGTTGTACATCTGCTTATTTCCCCAGTGCGTCTCAGTCCTACTGTAGTGTTTCTTCTTAACCTTATCAACCTGTTAGATTTTTATTTTTATTTTTAAATGTACATTGATTAAGATACGTAGTTGTTTCTAATTTGAGACAAAGCACTAGATCCTCTTGTCTGAATAGTACCATAAACATCCTATATATTGCATATTATAGTCTAGGTATTTAGCTGATGATTGATATAATGTTATTCACAGATTGCTAGATAGAGCATTATATAACTGTGAAGGCTAATCATCAATCAATATTACATTCATAAGGAGGTGGTTGTCACGATATACTTGTTCAGAGTTTTTTTTTTTTTCGGTAAAGAGACTAAACGAGTAGGGAAAAACTTCTCTTGTGATTTCTACTTAAAAAGCAGGGTGAATTTGAAGACCGGTCATGTGCGCCACCTATATGTGCGAAATTTAAGCTGATCTAACCTAAATATCGAAGCACACTGAATTTATGGAGCTTCAGTTAGGAAAGCTTGAACAGTAGGCAGGTTCTGTTATGTTTCGTACCCTCTTTTGTCTAACTGGTTTGATATAGGAAGCTATGCTAGTGACAGAATAAAACACATTTATTTTTACTATAAGCTTTCCCTTGATTGAAATCAAACACAAATGTAATTCTAATGCTCCTATTAGTCACAAGCTTCTTGGTTCTCAGAACAATAGTGGCATTGTAACTAGTTTGATTGTCTAGCATTTTGATAAACATGTAGTGATCCTGATGATTTCCTCGTGTTCTCTTAATTTATCCTTTCTAATCGGTTATTCACTCTTTCTGGTGATAAATGATGGACTTTGGTGTTAATTATGTTTTGATGGTTTCATCAGCCGTGAAATGTTCAACAAATGGCAAGCGCAAAGGTGGTGGGCAGAGAACTATGACAAGGTAATGGAGTTGTACAATGTTCAAAGGTTCAATCGTCAAGCTGTGCCACTATCTACTCCACCAAGATCTGAAGATGAGGTGCGCCTTCGGACATCCACAACATATTGTATATATCTTTTTGCATCTTGTGATGGCATGGATTTTGTAATGATTTACATAATCTTAAATCTCGTGATTAATAATTGCGAAAGTGCTTTCCACTGCTACTTTTAGTACGTTACAAATCTAGTTCATCAAACGGAATATACATGATGAAAATTGCTTCTCCTAGTTTAAATAATCTGAATTTAATACTCTGTTGTGACTATGGTGGCTTTATCAATGATTGCTTTTATTTGGTCAAACTAATTCAAGCACGATGCTTGTATTATGAACTATATTCTGTATTGTAATGCACTTCGTTGGTTTTTCAGAGCTTGAGAGTTGAATCTGTTGAGAGCAGCCCAGTCACGCCACCATTGAGCAAGGAGCGCCTACCTCGGAACTTCTTTCGACCAATTGGAAAGGGCTACTCCTCGTCAGATTCACTTGACCAGAACCCAATGCAACCCCGTCGCTACTATGAGCCTAATGGTCTTGCTTCAACCCCGAAACTCTCAAGTATCAGTGGGGCAAAAACAGAGACATCATCATTGGATGCTTCTGCAAGAACTAGTTTATCGGAAGCTGATCATTCTGGAGAGCTGTCCATAAGCAATGCTAGTGACATGGAGACTGAATGGGTTGAACAGGACGAGCCAGGAGTTTACATCACTATTAGAGCATTGCCAGGTGGAGGTCGGGAGCTAAGACGCGTCCGGTTCAGGTAAATTATATGTCTCTTTTCACTTGGAAGGGGTATAAAAATTTTGATTATCTTGCCTAGAGAATTGGTACATTAATTAGCACTGAGGTAACCATTAAGCAGCATTCCATGGGGTCTGTAGTAGGCCGCCACCAACTCATTTCAAAAAGTAGCTGCAAAACTAAAATCTTTGGTGTGCGCAGTTTGACGATCCATGGTATTGGGATATTCAATTATGTTCGTAGTCTAGGAAACATAACCATTTACTTACCTAGATACAAGATTCCTTTATCAGTTTTGGAAGAAAAATTTTCCTTAATTTTTTATACTTTGTTGACTTGATGAACCACTATATAATAATGAAAAATATAAGCATTTTGTTTCAAGAATGTATTAGAAGCAATCACCATCCTTATTCAAAAGCTATAGTTAGCTTCGAGCATATAAGCAACACTGCAAATTCAGGCTGTTGGAAGCAGAACCTCCCCTTTTATTTTGGGTGGTCAAATGTTGGCCCAAGCTGACTTAGATTTTCACTCTTGAAAATGGTCCCCTGCCATAATCATTTTATGAAATGAAGGAAGCCTTAGTTTATTTTCCTCTTTATGACTTTGGATGCTGGACCCTAAAGTTTCTCAAGTTGGCGTCAGTTTTTTTAATTCTAGGACAGCTGTTTGGATCCAGTCTTTGTTTAAGTTGTTGCTTTTAAATAAAGGAGCATTTTGGTTCTGTATCTATCTTCCTGAAATAAACCTCATTCTTGTAATGGTATTGACATCGGGAGAAATGCTTGATGCAGCCGAGAAAAGTTTGGAGAAATGCATGCGAGGATGTGGTGGGAGCAGAACAGGGGCAGGATACAAGAACAGTACTTGTGAGTTGTGATTTAGAGAACTTTTCAACTGAGGTGGAGGCTATGAACAGCAACAGTATATTTTAGGGGCACTATGTGTCGATGCACATCATCAACTAAAATATTTGAAGTGCAAGAAACTCATAGCTACTTGATCATCCCGGTAATATGTTTTAATGTTCTCCGTTTTCCTGTAATTGGGGTTGAGCAAAGGTTCCTAGTGAGTTAACTAGTTCGTATATATGACATTTCCGGGGGAAATATAATGTTGACTAAAATTAAATAGCATACTGTTTGGAAAAGTGAGCCGCGGAATTGTGGACAATTTGAGTAACTTTTGGGCTTTACTAGTTACTGGCTTACTGCTCCCTTCTTCGGTAACAATGACATGGTGCTGTTTATCTCAAAATTAAACTTTCACCCATTTTTGTATCAATGTGTAGTCAGGATGACATTGTTCCTTCAAATGTTTGAGTCGGAGGGAGTACCATGTAGAAATGTTGCTTACTCCAATTTCTATGGATCGAGTGCTTCTTTTTAAACATTGTTTAGTTTCTCCTTATATTGATCAGAATGTTTGAAAAGTACTCTACCACCTAACTTGAGCCTATATTTATCATTTTTAGAACATTTGTATCATCTTTCTTGTTTCAAAGAGGTGGAATCGTCCACCCTAGGCATCCCTCCTATATTGTCTCACACCTTGGTTATTCACCACATTGAATGAATAACACTCATACACTGAGCCTGTCAGAAGTCAAATATTGATCTTTGCTCCAAATTTGCTACCTATTTTGTTACTTAACTAAGCTCGTGGGGACACATTTGTATCGTCTTTCTCTTTAGGCACCTGGAGGTGTTGTCTAACATGTGTATGTCAAAGGGTATGTGATGTGAGATTTATATAATAGAAATTTATGCGCTAGAGGACGCGGTCACACAAGTAATATAATGATAAGAAAAGTTGATCTCACGGAGACGGATGAATTAAAACTCAATAATTACTGATTACTCAATTTCAATCGTAATCTAAGCATATAAAATAGGATAATGGTTTGAATAAACTAATTAAAACTAATACTGTTAAACGAATTTAAGGTTGTCAATTTTGAGATCCTAATAACAATATATAACTAACAATAATTAAATAACTAAGTTGGGTGACGATTACGCGTCAAGAATTAGGGTTGTCAATTATAATTCAAAAACACACAATTCAAATTAACAAGCAATAAACGGGTAAGGAATTGAATATTAAAAACAAAACTTACTCGCGAAGATTGTCAAACTCCGTTGCTTGAATAATTTAATTATCAAATTAAGTCAATCCCTAAACTATGAATAAAGGAAAAGAGGAAATAAATTAACTTTCAAAATACTAATTTAGGAATAAAATTGGGTTCTCCAAAACTATAGGCAAAAGTCTTTATTCATCCTCAAAACTAGATCTAATCCTAAACCTAAAATGAAAAGAAATTAAAAAAATATTATAAAATCCTACTTAACTTGAAAATAAATTCCTTTTTAAAGAAGGAATTAATTACTTTCTAATTAATTGGCCGGGTCCGCACTTCGCACATAATTTTATTCTACCGGATGTTGAAAGGGCATCAGACATGGGCCGGCCCACTTGCTGCTTATACAGGGCTGCTAGCTACTTGTATGGGCAGTTGTGATCCGGTGCTTCGCGGGAGTTGGTGCAACGGCTGAAGGCTAATCTGGATCTTAGGATCTGCTGCTGCTTGTGGGCAGGATGCATGGGATAATTCTACTATCTTTTTTGAAAATCAAAGCTTTAGCCCTCTGTCTTCATTCTTTGCAGTGAAGCCCTTTCTTCCGTTAATAAATTAACGTCTGTTAGTTCATTCCTTTATAACTCATTGATAAATTGCTCATATGACTAACGGTCATTCACGACTTTTGATCCAAATTGAATAAAGATTCTAGATACTTAATTTTCAGTTCCAAAAATGCAGAAGTAATCATTTTAAGCTCCACGCTCCTGTAATCACTAAAAACATTAAAACACATATTAAATCACAATAAAACGCTCGAAATTAGCATCACTTATAAATGAAAAGGAGCCATAAATAAGTGTATATTATCAGTACGGTTAGGGAAAAATAAGTTTACTATAAATTGACTTTGAAGTTTGAATTTTGACTGAGTTTTATTTTTACTGTTTAACTTTGTAAAATGTTTGTATTTTTATTGGTTTGTAATATTTTTACATGAATTGCTATATTAAATGTCTGAGATTTTTTTTAAAGGATATAAATTTAAAATATATATTGTAGTGTCACTATCATATATATTAAAATTAATTTTACTTGATACTATAGATATTCTAGTTTTGAGATTTGTTCTATTTATTTCTCAGTTTTTTTAGGGTGCTGTTATTTACACACTCCACTTTTGATAAATCTACATTTTTTTAACTTTTAAAAATTATTTTAAATATAATTACTATAATACCCTTACTAGTAAAAGTCATACATTCACATTATTTTTAACTTACAAAATATTAAATACATATTCCTACGATTTGAGTTTTAAATGCTCACTCTATTTTCAAAGTGGTATATATGAAATTATTAAAATTGTGCAGGATCTGCTTAGAATTGCTATCCTATGATTGCAGCCTCGTTAAATCTCTCATGCCCTTGTTCAAACTTTGTTTCGAAACCTGAATATCTCATGAATTGATTAGCAGTCTTATCCCCTTCCTTCTTGGATCTACCACACGAGCTCCTAAAGTCTCCAATACAAAATTAGGATTCTGATCATAAGAAATGTTCCAATTGAATCGACTCAATAGTTGCTGCCTATCCTTTGTCCCCCTTTTTGCTAAATTCTCCAGAACTTGTGTGGTGCACATCGATATAGGTAACTTGCCTTTATGTGATTCTTCTCTACCCCATTCAAGAAACGCCATGATGCACAAAAAATGAGGAAGAAACAATTAAAAAAAATTGAAGAAACATAATTAGATGTAAAGGAAAACGGAGAAGAAGAAGCCAAGGTAACTCCGAGTGTAATCATTTGCACGATAAAATGTGTTGATTTTAGCAATTTTGAGCAATACTTAACACAATTCATACTATCATTTTGAAAGCGTGAGAGTGAAATTAAAGCCGTAAGAGTGTGTATTTAAGGCAAAATGGCCTTTTTGATCCCTGACCTTTGACCCAGTAGACGATTTAGTCTCTATCGTTCGTTAATTACCTTAGTAGTCTCAAACCTTTCTTAACCAAGGGCGATTTGATCCCTGCTCTAATTTTGACCTGGTCAGCATGTCATAGGCAACAGGGAGCATGTTTCAATTGCGGCAAGACGGGACATTTTGTTAGAGATTGCACAGCTCCGAACAGGAGGGTGGTACCGACGGGGAGTCAGGCTAGCTCAGGGGGTAGTGTTCAGAATGTGGCACCGAAGGGGCGAGTTTCAGCAGTTACATCTGGAGTTGCAGAAAATGGAGCTAGAGGTTCGACTTCCATCTTCTTCGAGTTTTCTAGCCCAAGTCAGTGCTCGACCGTCACTCTTGGAGAGGATTAGGGAGGCACAGAAGGTTGATCCTAGTCTGATTGCTATCAAGAACAAGCTTGAGCATGGTGAGATATCTGATTATAGCCTTGACGGAGATGGTATTTTGAGGATGGGTACT
>JAOWAN010000005.1:1152610-1165231 GCA_028566635.1 Lobelia cardinalis | reverse complement strand
ACTTTTAATTCTTTCCTGAGTAGAAATTCCCCGGTAGAAACCCTAATTCGCCGGGGGTCAAAAATGGGGTGTCTACAACACCAAGGTAGTACTCTCTCCGACTCTGACATATTCATCCATAGAATCAGCTGGTTGGCGGCCATATGCAAGCATCCTCATGGCTGCCGTAATTTTCTGAAGGGATGACAAACCAAGAACACCAACAGCATCATATCTTTGACGAAAATATGCATTGTGAGCTACCTCTTCAACAATTCGACAAAAAAGAGGACGATGCATGAGGAACCTCCTGCGGAATAAATTTTCAGATACACAGGATTCTCGGAGAAGTAGTCATGAAAGAGTCTTTCATGACCTTCTTGCCTACCACGATTGATCATTCGGTGCCCCGGAACAGAACCGCGATGACCCCTAGAACGTCGATGACTCGTCTCTTCCTCTTGTGCAGCTGCTATGATCGCGTCGAATTCATCATCCGACTCGTTGTTCATATGATTTAGGATATTTGGAAAAGGATACATTTATTTGAGAAAAAAGGATATAAATATTAAGAGTAAGCTAATGTGATGGTAATGATAAAAAATTGATGGGAGATGATAATATTTATAGTTGAACCTTAAAATTTTTAGGCGGTTCAATTAAATTTGAAATTTGAAATTTTGAAATTTTGAATTTGAAAATTGAAATTTTACTTGGCAGTTTAATATTTAAATTCAAATAGTTCATTTCAAATTTGAAATTTGAAAATTTTGTTAAAATTTTAAATTCAAATCATTTCAAAATTTTCATTTTTCTTTTTAAGTATTTTTTATTAATATTTCATAATTATATGTAATTATTATTGTTTATATTTTTAATTAGACATCTATTATTGAAATACAAAGAAATTGATACCTTTTCTTATTTACCCTCTCTCCATTGGAGTTGCACATTTTTTAAAGAGGTATATTCCACTTTTTGGAAAGGTAAATGGAATGTATACCTCCCCAATATACCCCTTCCCATTGGAGTTGCTCTTACTGTATAAACTCATATCACTTATATCATCTTATATTATATCATCTACAGTAGAAAATCATCAAATATCACTACATATCGACTAAATGATCCGAGCCTAAAATATAATTAACAGAATACTAATGCAATATATTATCTTGATATATTACATCATTATTTACATATCACGGTAAAAAAAATAATACATGCCTCTTTATTCAGCCAGTCGTACTAAATAATACAGTAGTGTATATATATATGGGTAAAATATTTTAAAAAAATTAAACAAACATATGAACAAATGCATGCATGTAACTGATGATATTAGTCTTACGAAACATTTTTTTTGGTACTTATTCTCAAAAATGGAAAGTTTTTTGGAAATATACATAAAACTCGCACATCAAATATATATAAATTTGATGTAAAATGAAAATAGAACAGATCAATATTTATAAATTAATTGGAAGCTTATCAATTTCGGTTAAATGAGTTAAAATAAGTTAAATTATAATAAATAACATGTTTTAATAAATTCAATTTATTATAATTCATATATTAATTGATCGACTCAATTGTGTAATAAATAAATGAAGTTAAACTCGAACTAACATGTTGGATTCTACAAAATATATTTTTTACACATTCTAATACACAAATTTGTAATTAAATATATTTAATTGGATTGAACTCTTTAACCGATTAAAGCGGGTAAAAATGAGTTAATGGATAATATTTTGACAGATCTAATTTACTGTATAATGAAAATTGATAATTCCATTATCATTTTATTTAAGGTCTTAATAATCAAGAAAATGTCATAAATTTTATTGAAACGCCGTCCAAGTATCTTTCGCTTGTAGAGAAAATTAAAATCTTTTTTGAAGAAGAAAGAAAAAGGAAAAAGGTCACTATAGTCAATTTAAAATAGTGGTAGTTTTTTACATAGAGTTAACACTAAACAATTAAAATAGGATTTTTCCCCCAAAATATTAAAAAATAAATGAAAATACCCGGCGAACCCTTTCAAAGGGCTAAACTAAAATTATAAGCAAAACCCTCGCGCCCTCACCCCCTTCCCACCCCCACTCTGTGCTTCTGCCGTTTTCTTCAAAATCCCCCCTTTTTATTCTCTCCCCCCATTCATTCATCTTGAATTTAACCGTTCTAGGGTTTTGATCGTTTCATTTGTTCATTCCAGTCAAATATAGGTTCTTTACTACCCATCCCGCCGTTATCTCTCTCTTTTTTCCGTTTAATTTTTCAATCAAATTAGGTCAGTGTTAGGTTGGAGATGGTTACTGGTTCGAGAATCGAAGGAGGAGCAGCAGCGGCAGGGGGAGGAGGGACTCAATTCATATCCGCACGCGTTCGCAAAACTATCCAATCAATCAAAGAAATTGTGGGGAATCACTCTGATGCTGATATCTACGTCGCGCTCAAAGAAACCAATATGGATCCTAATGAAACCGCCCAGAAATTGTTAAATCAAGGTTTCAATTTTTTTTTGTTTCTGTTTTCATCATTTTTTGTTCCTCTAATTTGTATTCCAGTATTTAATTTATGATTACTTCTTGTCTTGTATTCTTGGCTTCTTGCATTCTTTCCACGCGGTGGATTAAATTCTTAGTACAAGTGCTAGATAGAACTCAAGACTCCATGTTGTTAATTTATCAGAGTCCTGTTTCATCGTCACGCTGGTTATCTACCGAGGTAAAATATTGAGGCTGGGATTAGGAGATAACTTGAATGTCAACTACTGAGTAGAAATATGTTGGGATTCATCTTTATTTCAAGAAAAAGAGTACAATGTGCAATTGCTTAGTTCGTGTGCATTTGCATGTAGGAAACTTTGCACATTGGTGAGGCATTACCATGCAGGGTGAAATCACAGTTCTCCAGTCGACCTTGCTGGGTATTTTAGTTATTTCAGATATGCTAGGGTGGTACGGTGGGTAGCCTTTGTGGAGGATATTAATCAATGAGAGTTCAAATAGTGGTGGAATGGAAACACATATATAAAATAGAAGAGAAATGATTGGCAATTCCACTGACCTATACTGCATGGAAATGATATGTAGTTACGGTTGATGTCAAGTGGTGTTATTGGGGGTCAAGTTTCTGAATTGGTTTCTTTTCAGTCTTCACAATTGCTACAAACCCACTGTCCCCATTCATTTCAATACTGCGAGTCAAAGATTGAATCAGAATTCCTCCGCAGATGACCTTTTACAAGTAAGAGTATTATGTCGATGCCTTTAGAAGAATGCAGTTGAAAAGTTCTGGTTCCTGTCGGCTCTCGGCTCTCTTATGATATTATTTAGGGGTTCCACAATCCACATTGCCCTTCTAATAGGTACTTGGAGGTCTAGTGCTCCTCTGGATTCACATTAGTTTTCGGAATATAATAGAGTTGTTTCTGCAACAGATGGTTGCTGGACATATCTTTGTCAACTTGTGGTAGAGGGTGGGATATTTTACTACATTCTGATATACTCAAGGTGACCATACTAACTTTTTCTGTGGGTGGTTTGAGTTTCAGTCAGTGTTGTCATAGACGTGTAGCAGTTACGACTTACGATCTTCACAAATCCTAGAACCCGAGAAATGGCCGGATTTATAAGATATTGATGAGTTCAAGTACTCCTTTTGTTTTTTTTAAAGAGGATTGTTAGTGGTTCCCCACCTACCCCCACTGAGACTCGATCCCGTGACCTATTGAAAACAGGTGAGGTGTCTTACCACTAGACTGGACCTCGTTGTCACGAGTTCAAGTACCCCTAACAGCTTCAGTAGTTACTTATCATGTTATCAATACTAAACACATCTCCATTTGAGTTGCATAACCAAAACTATAAGTGAATTTATTATATTAGTATACTGTATAACGATTGATACTATCTTACTGCTTCTCTAGAAACCTTTATGTGGGCCAACATGTGTGCGTGTTTAACATGACTGTTCTGTGTAATTTGCCTTGTTCATCAAATTATACAATTTCATATAGTTGTAAATGTTGGGTGTACCTCTTGTTTTTGTATTTAAATGTGGGTTCTGACTGCAGATACACGGAGATTCTTTATCCAACTGTGATTACTCGTTAGTTTTCAGAATGTGTTTTTTCTAAGCAGATCTTCACTTGATATGCATAATTTAAGCTCCGAGTTAATATACTAAGTTAATTGGCCCATAATGAAGCAATATCGTACTGAATTTTTAGAAACCGTATTTTTGTGTGGGGACACACATCTTAGGCAGGTGTATCTGTAATTTGTATTGTCCCTCTAGTTTTGGGTTCAGGATAGCTGTGCTATTGATCAAAATCGAGGTACCTAATGCCATTTTGTTAAATTTCAGGTTCCAACTGTAAAGAGATTTGGATTTTAGGCTCTTATTATCTGAAACTTTAATTCTGCCTTTATAGTATGTGAAATTTGCTTTCGTTGAGGATGTACATTATCCAAGCTGACATTTGGCTTGTCAGCTGGTGTAGACTTTAATATGACAGTAACCTAGAGCACGTCGCCCTCTCCTGCTTCAATTTGTTTGTTTTGAGTTCTATGTTGGTGAAGGCACCTGGTTTTCTCTTAAATATTTTGTTGAGGCAATTTCAAGGAAAATAGTTGATATATTGTCAGAAAAGCAGTAGAAAAGACTGGTCTATGGGTTAGTTCATTGCCACTGGAGGGTGTAATATGCGAGGAGTGGGAAATTATTGTTGATGCATGTCTATGCTGTCGTGCTGGTTAAATATATTTTATTTATAGTACCAATGATTACAATTTGATACAAGTGACATGGTTTGTTAGTGGAGCGTTGGAATTTGAAGTTTATAACTTGTTCTGATAGTATTTTTGCTTCGAGCGTTTGTTTGTTTTCAAATGGTACTAAGTTTATTATAATATTTTGTGCTTGACGCTATTGATTCTCATAATTTCTATTTCGCCGTGGCATGGTTGTGTCTGTTTCTTCCTTTTGAGGCTTTATATCATTTTTCACACCATCTTATAGTTTGTTCTCCTTTAATACAATTCTGTTATAGTGAACTTTATTAATGCTATATGCTATGTTACCTTGACCGTTGTTCAATGTTGTTACATCAACATATTCTTGTTTCCCTCACTTTTTTTGTTTAAAATGTAATAGATCCATTTCATGAGGTGAAGAGAAAAAGAGACAAAAAGAAAGATGTAAGTTTCTATATGTTATATGTATTTTCGGTTCTACATACTTATTATGAACTTCCGCTTAACTTTTTTCTTGCCTTGACTGCTGTTCTGATGCATCATTAGCAAACTGTTGTAAGGTTGGGTCCCATTTATGGCTGCTGTAAGACAATTTTTTTTGGATGTGATGATTCGTACTTTTTTGTTTTTTGTTTTATTCGTGAACATATCTACAGTATCTGTCATGGTCAGTTACTTTGTAATTCAGACTGTATGTGTGGTTGTGATTATCACTTTCCACTGCTAGTTTTGGTACTTTATTTTGTGACTATCGTATTTGTTTTTAGTATTTTGTGCTTCCGAATTTTTTCATCATTGTTTTTCCATTTGAAGAGAATAGGCCGATTATCAATAGATGGTTGGTTTAGAGAATGATTACCTATGGTTACTTCTGTTAAGCCTCTTAAACTTTTGCCACATTTACGCCGCTTTAAACTGTTCAAGAAATGCTCTGAACTTGTCAGTTTCCTAGACTAATTCTTGTGACGTGGTAATGGTTTGAAAGTGGTTAAAGTTTTTGTGATTCTTTTCTTTTAAGGGGAGTTGGAGAATGACCTAAGCTGTTCGTTGCTCCCTCCCCTATGTATTATTCTTCATTCCTGCTATCGTTTGGTTTAGATGATTTTGACAATAATCTTACATTTTGAAACATTATATCAGATTACAGGGTACAATGGTTCTTTTTCTGTAGAGCCAAGAAGACCTTCAGATCAGCCAAGAAGACCTACAGAACATGTAGGCCAGGTGGTGAAATTTAACTCATATTCTGACCGTAATATTCGAAGAGGAGGGTTTATTCGGAACACTGTACAAGGTAATGTTTTGTTTTTTGGGGAGACCTTATTTGTTCCGTATAAAATATGATATATAAGACCTTAATTTTTGATGTTTCTGATGCCATGTAAACTTGTGGAGTTGCCTAGTGAGTTTTACACACAGTAGACTCTTGTCTGGCAATCTCTATGTAGGCATTTAAGGCTCTCTTTTACCTGACTACGGATGCTACTTCTTGTTGGGTATTAGTTGTTGTATGACATGTCTCTCAAGGGCACTCATAAATTACTGTTGTTATTGAGTTCATCTAACAAGAATCTCCATTACAGAAATCTAGTAAAACTGGATCCTCTAACTGTTAACAATATCATATATTTGTGGAGGTTATCTGTGCCACAAATCTACCTTGTATGTAGTTTGCCTGTCCTTCTCTTGATGCTCATGGACGATTCTCATTTTGTGGGCTTGTTGAGGATAATTGGTTAATACCAGTGTCTAAGTTTATATCCATGCATATTGGCAGTTTCGCTGAAGTGTTGCTGACCAGTATTGGCTTTTCTGCCTTCTGTTTGAGTGTGATTCTCTTGCCATTTCTATTGTGACTGCTAGTATATTCCATGCTGCAAAATTTTGCTTTGTGAAACTCATTTGCATGTCAGTTATCTGCCTTCTATGATATCTGCCAATGATGAATCACATATGATGATATCCTTCTCTGCATGCTTGTTGATGGTTGAAATTTAACTAGATGCAGGACCAACGAGGGAGTTTCGTGTTGTGAGGGACAACAGAACTAATCAAAATGCAGATAGAGAGATGAAGCCTCCTTTGGCACTTAGTTCTGATCTGAATTCAAATGCTTCTGAAAAGAGGTATGTCAAATACTCTTTTTTGTTGGTTGAGAAATTGGGTTTAGAATTGAAACTTCATGCATTTGAGATCATGGTACTGGTTAGCTTGTAGTGGCCAATGTAAGCGTTGAGCAAATTATTATCCTTTGGTAGATTGGAAAATTGTTTATAATTGCAACATATTGTTCATCAAAACAGTCATACTCTTTGGAATTCAGGTGATAGTCTCATGAAATTTGGAGATCATACTACTGTGTAACTAAATCCCTCTATAAAGTCCTTTCATCTTATGAATAATATGGACCATATGGCGGTATTATTAATGTAGTATTACTATCCATTCATACGAACTTCCAAATTAGAACCCACCCCATTCCAAATTGAGTTTCGTTGTGAATCATATATGCCATCATTTTCTTTTGAGTCATGCCTATATAGTTACAAAACTCAAGTGGTTTATGAACTACAATGCCTGTCCTCGTCGCTGCTTTGGGGCTTCTCACATTCTTAATATCTGGCTGTTGGATGTCTTACATTAGTTGCCCGGATTCACAAATATTATGTTCGGAGTCCTCTTTCACATTTTAAGCTTCCCCAACTATTCATAACTTTTATTTTTTAATGATCCTGATTGTATATTTTTCCTTGAATAACCATCCACGTATCAAACATAAAATTAGACACACAATTTTGATGGCCACGGAGTCCCAAGCCAAGCCCAATCCAAATCCAGATCAGCGGCAATGGAGGATTGCAGGTCAAACTTGATTGATGGAGTGGGAAGTATGTGTGAAAGAGAAGTGATAAGTCAAAGACGTGGTAAAGAAAAAGAAAAAGAAAAAGAAAATGGAATTGTTTTTGAGGAAGATATATTTTAAGGGATTAGATTTTATGATTTTTTTTTCTCGATCTTCTAGCTGTAACTTATACGCGATTGAAACACATGGAGTTGAATTTAGCAGAAGTATAACTTCCCCCATTGAAGTTAGTACATACAGGCATTAGCAAAAGTAAACAGCATAGGGTCGTTAAGGAATTGATTGGACAAAGTTGGCGTTGACTTTTCTTTTTTCCTTGTTTTATGTTAATAGAAATTTGAATAAGGCTGTTACATATGATGGAACAATCCAATCTCCATTTTAAGTCTGTGAATTACAGATGTTAATGTGGTGACTGGTGACTGTATCATAATGAAGATGGGGATCTGATGATTGCCACTGCTCCTTGGTTAAGAACTCTAGTTTACACAACTATGTTGCTGAGAATACTATGTCCTGGCCTTGGTTCCCGTTTACAGATACGTGCTTAGACTATCTAAATTAACATTCTCTTTCGTGCTCGTAATCTATGCTTGGTGTTATTTGGTCTTTTCTATTTGTAATCTTGTGGTTTGCTGTCATGGTTTGTAGTTTTTAATGTTTGGTAAGATTGTTGGCCATTTTGCAACTGAAATAACAATTTATGGGGTCATTGCAGCAGTTCAGCAGGGATTTCTAACAATCAAAAGCAACCTGTTGGTCGTCATTCTTCTCAACATGTAAACGGGCCAGTTGATTCACGCCCCAGGCAAGCTAGGGAGAATAGTGCAATTGGCACTGATTTGAAAGATATATCTACAGAGAGGCAACCTTTGGTTTCAAATGCAGCTCCCACTGTGCAAGCTGGGAAGGCAAATGATACACAAATAACATCACTTAACAACTCTGTGGTAGGAGTGTATTCTTCTTCTTCCGATCCTGTGCATGTGCCATCTCTTGATGCCAGACCAGCTGCTAATGTTGGGGCTATAAAGCGTGAAGTCGGGGCCGTGGGTGCGAGACGCCAGGCTTCTGAAAATTCTTCCAAGCTAACAACTTCACAAACCAGTTCGTTTGCAAACATGCAGTTGGGAAGAGACAGCCACTCCCGAGATACATTTCGATCATTTCCTGCAATGTCCAAGAGTGACCAACCTGCTCAGACAAATGCAACTGAGTCAGCTGTGCCTAGCATGTCAGCTGGCAGACCCTTCCTGAATAATCAGCACAGTAACAGATCACATCAACAAGTTGTGGCCCATCAAAAAGGTATGAACTGTATTTATGTCATTGAATTGGTCATCTGAAATTAAACTGATATGGTTCTGTTTCTGAATGCCATGCATTTATTATCCCCTTTCTTGCCCCCCCCCCCCCCGGGCGCGCGGGTGGCCAGGATGGCATACTTCTCTGTGGTTTTATTAAAATTGATTGCATTTATTAGTTGCCCCTGTAGGACCTTTGCTATGGATACGAGGGCTTAAGATAGAAAGTGTGAGTTTTAGTTATAGAAGTATTATTCTGATTATAGCAAGTTTTTCAAAGTTTGTCATTTTATATGCTTTTAAGTTGCGGCACCAGAAGATATTTTTGTACTTGTAGTTGCAAGTAGTTCCCTTGCGCAGAATATTGTCTTGTAGAGAAGCTTGACGTGAACACAGTTACTTTGCCAAAGGATTTCCAGGATCTGTGAATCAATGCATGAGGTGAAATTATGTAGTACGGTCCCGACAACTTTTTGTTCTTCTTGGTCTTGTGTATTTCCGATTAGTATGAGATTTGGTCGAATCAAGTCTCCTTTCTGTAACAAAATTTGGTAGAGGCCACTTGCTTCTGCCATCTTCTTTTTAACTATAGTTGAGCATTTTAATAAAGTTCTTGAACACTGGAATCCAGAGTCTTAGTTCTCTATGGAATCAACACACAGAGATAGTCTCTAGGTCCCCTGCAGGTACTCCTGTTGAAAACGCCCTCTCTCTTGAAGCAGGCGCCCTTGTACTTTGGTCACTCGAGTAAATACTAAATCGTTCTTATGTTGGTTCAAAGCACACCGTTAGTCTCTTTTTAACTCTTCCATCTTTTATGCCTGTGCCATATGATAAAAATGATTGTCTCCCCTTTCATTGTAGCTGCCCAGCCTAATAAGGAGTGGAAACCAAAATCAAGCCAAAAACCAAGCGTCATTGGCCCTGGGGTTATTGGCACTCCCACAAAATCTGTCCCCTCGGCTGCCCATAATTCTAAGGACTTGGGAACAGAATCAGATCAGTTACAGGATAAGTTGTCCCGTGGAAACATCCATGAGAAACAAAATGTGATCATTGCAGCACATATTAGAGTCTCTGAGACAGATCGCTGTCGGTTAACATTTGGCAGCTTAGGCACAGAGGTCGAATCTTCACGGAGTGCAGGGTTAGAAGCAATTCGTGGTGCTGAAGAATCAGTCTTTGAACCTTCTGCAAGGTTGGTTTTTTTGTTTTTAACGTTACTTACAATGTGTTGAGTCAATGTAAAGATCTATGAAGTGGCATTTCTAGATTTTCTTGGTTTGCCATCGCAGTGTAACTGCCTCTGCTCCAGAGTCATCCAGTGATGAAACTTCTGGAAGCAAACAAGTTGAATCATTAGATGATCGTGTTCGAAGTTCTGGATCCATTTCTCCAACATCTGCTGGTGCATCTGAACATCAAATGAAGGATAGAAGAGAATCTCCAAGTCCTCAGAATCTTGAAAGCTATGCAGATATAGGATTAGTCCGAGAAAACAGCCCATCATACACTCCTTCAGAGCAACAGCAGCAGCAACAAGATCCTCCTGGATTGCAACATTTCTCAGTGAGTCCAAATTCTTACTCTCTTTTTGACAGCTCCGCCCCTCCTTTTCCCTTTCTTGCGAGTGTACTGATTTGTGATGGCATGCCGAGTAGGCATATGATTCCCAGGGTAGTTATGATATACCATACTTCAGATCGGCAGTTGATGAATCCGGGAGGGGGCAGGTCCTACCAATTCCTCATGAGGTGAAACTTTAAAAGCTGCTTGATTGTTTATTTTCAGAAGCAGTATGCTACAACACATATTCTGGACAAATGCACTTGAATCATTACACCCTCACAGTGTAGTTACCAATGTCTTCTGTTCACAGGTTTTGAGCTCGCATGCAGCTAACAGCATCCCTGCATCGACAATAGCAATGGTGCAGCAGCAACAAGCTCCAGTAGCCCAGATGTATCCACAAGTTCATTTTGCTAATCTTATGACATACCCCCACCGTCAGTTCCTCTCCCCTGTGTATGTTCCACCAATAGCCATGCCTGGGTACGCTAATAACGCTACCTATTCCCCGCATCCCTCAAACGGCAGTAGTTACTTGCTGATGCCTGGAGCCAACTCCCCACATCTATCCGCAAACGGCTTGAAATATGGAATTCAGCAGTTCAAGCCTGTCCCTGCTGGTAGTGCTACAGGATTCGGCAACTTTACAAGTCCAGCTGGTTATGCTATGAATGCCCCTGGTGTTGTTGGTGGTGCAGCAGGGCTTGATGATTCCTCCAGGCTCAAGTACAAGGATGGCAACCTTTATGTCCCCAATCCACAGGTAAATTATGTCTGCTGTAGCTAGGGGGATTCATCCTTAAGTGCCATGTTACCTTGACATTCTTGCAATACCTGTGCTTTTGATACTTAACGTTGTCAACTATTTTTCTCCATTTGATGTTGCAGGCGGAGACGTCTGAACTTTGGATGAATCCTAGGGATATCCCGAGTATGCAGTCGGCTTCATACTACAACATGACTGCACAATCACCTCATGCTGCATACATGCCATCCCATACAGGCCATGCTTCTTTTAATGCTGCTCCGCAATCCTCTCATATGCAATTTCCAGGCATGTATCACCCTCCTCCACAACCTGCTGCAATTGCCAATCCGCATCATATGGGAGGCCCCATGGGTGGCAGTGTTGGAGTTGGGGTTGCAGCGGGGGCTCCGGGAGCCCAAGTTGGCGGCTACCAACAACCTCAAATGGGCCACATGAACTGGTCTGGAAGCTTTTAGGAAAATTCTCGACCCTGGCCTTCCTCTTTTGTATGGGGATTGAAATTAGCTATAGAAGTTTTATCTTTTCCTTGTGAAATGAGAAACTACAATTTTTTTTTTTTTACTTGATCAATCAATGCATTAAGTTGTGCCAAAGAAAATCCTAGTTAGAAGATAACATCATTGACAAGGTCTGGCAGAATCCTGATAGTTGTGTGATCAGAGAAGGAGAAACCATGTCAGATAAGAAAGGTGATCTAGTTCTATACTGTGATCATGGAATGTGAACCATCGGGGTAAGAATAGCCTGAGACAGTTATGGACCCTAGGGGATGTGGTACTCATTTTTCTTTGGGGATGTACGTGGCTTCTCCTTTACCTTTACTGGGGATTGCCGTCCTCTTTACAACCAACTGCACAGCCCACAGTGTCATTTACCTTCTTTTTACCTCGAACAGAATCTGTCCGCTCGTGTGTAATGAGTAGATGCATCAAATAACATGAACAGATAACAAAAGTTCATGTCGGACTAGTTTGGACCACAAATCTTCGGTTTGGATCACTATGATAATATGTAGTGATACATTGATACAACAATATCGTGTCATTCGATCACGTAGACGAATAATATCGTTCATATTTATTGATACAAAAATGAGTTTTTCATTTATATACCCCTATACCTATATATATATATATTTTATATTAATACCTTCCGAAAACATACTTTTTTACTGTAAACTATCTACTACCTAGTACACCTAGACTGTTGCCTACTCTATTCGCTGTTTCATTCATTTCAATTGCCATACCCAGTGTCGAGGGATATATCTCTTCCATCTAAGTTCAGCCCTTACTGTCAAAAAATCCTCCAAATCTAAATCGGATTCTCTTTTCTTCCATGTGAGCATTGAAATTCAGCTTTTCTCTCTTTACA
>JAOWAN010000005.1:1137981-1148059 GCA_028566635.1 Lobelia cardinalis | reverse complement strand
GGGGAGGGAGAGAGGTTTTTTGTTTTTATTTTTATTTTTATTTTTTAGTTAGGATAAATAAATAAAATAGAATAAGAAGTAATATGTTAATATTACTATTTTATCCTTCAAATATTGCTAACTCAGCATTATTTAATTATAAATTATCAGTCAACTCGGTCAAAATTGGAGGAAAGATCAAATGGGGTATTTTTTAAAACACTCAAGAATGATATGGGGTAAGTTTGAAAGATAGGGATTGAAAGACATACTGGATCAAAGGTCAGAGACCAAATGAAGTATTTTTTCGTAATAGGAAGATAAACAAATTCTCGGTGAGGATGCTTTTGATGATCTCAATACATAAAAATCGAAAGTAGCGCGCAGAAACACAAGCGAAAGCCGCAACCCTCCCTCTCGCCTCCAATCTCCATAGGATATTATGGGCCTAATGATGGATCGGCTATCCGTGGTTTTGGGTTTAAGGCCTTGTCTTATGGGGAAGTGGAACCAATTGAAGTTCCCCTTGAAACAAGTCTCGTCTTCCTTACATGAATGAATGTTTTCTAGGTTCTCGTACATTTAAAAGGATGGATGGATACTTTTTTGATTAATTTTTAAAATTTTGTAATAATTAAATCAAAAATTAATAAAAAATATGAAAATTAAGAAATTAATGAGAGAGAATTTAAAAAAAAAAAAAACCAAAACATCGCTAAAGTGAAATTTCATCACGTAGACAAAAATGTTCTTTCTTTTATTGGTTAGAGCCAACTAAATTGTTTTTGCATTGCGAGACGGATGGTATATTTTTTAAAAGTCTATTATAAATTATAATGAGATTGCAATACATATGACATGATATATGATTAGTTCTATTTACCCATATAAATTAACCTAAAAACTATGATTACTTACCTTTTAATCGTAACTTTACAAGTTCGGATTATAGTTCCTTGTTGCTTTAAAAATCATGTACTAGAAGAAATTTTTTTCCAATCTTAAGCAACAAAAGCGATTAAAACCCTAATATTATGTATAAATTCTTAGAGTTATGTGCCAAACTTTACTAATCAATCCATTCCAAATTATATTAGTGATCGTTCTGGAATTAAAAGATTTCACGTGACATGAGATGAATTACTTTGAGGTATCTTCGTAGTAAAGAATTTGCTTGAACGGAAGCTTGAAATACATATGAAAAGCCTAAAGTGAAAAGTAAGTTTGCATCTTGCTCAAACATTCCGACCTGAGAATAAATTTTTTGTAAAAAACATTTGCAGAATACACAAATGTCCCATGAGGAACTAATTGTGTATTGCTCACAAATACAATGTAATAGTAGCGAGTGTTTCTGTGTGAGTCCTCATAAAAGAAGACAATAACGTTGGCAAAGTGCTTGGTATAAGAGGTAAAATATTGATTAACCTTTGACATATGGTATGTCGATGGTATTTATATATAGTCTTCAAAGACGTCGGTTGTAGAGTGAAAGGCATGGTGTCATGCATGTAAGATCGTTGCTGTTACGGTCGAACAATCTTCGAGATAAGGGCGTATATTGAATAGTATTTAATTGCAAGCAAAGATCGTGGGTCACATCAGCATGGATGATTACGCCTCTAGTGTCAAGAGAAGTATCCCCTTGATGAATTGACATAAGTATGGACCGGTCGTCAATGAACTCACGACTGCCCTTACTAGAGGCTGCACAGCGAGATAATAAAAACAAAATTATGATTTTAATCGAAAATTTATAAAATCGAATCAAATTGCACGGTGATACCGTTAAAAATGTAGTAGGAGTATTAATTATATGTAGTGAATAAAAAGAAAATGATGAAATTCTCCAAATGCCAACCTGGCAGCGATCCCAGCAAAGGGCCAAGTTTCACGCGCTGCTTGTTCTTTATAAAGGATTAAAAAGAAAGAGAAACAGAATCCTTCTCGTTCCTCGCTCTCTCTCTCTCTCTCTCTCTCTCTCTCTCTCTCTCTCTCCGCCTTCACTTCACATCATCTCTTGTTTTCCACTTCTCTCTCACTCAATCCGCACCGGCTAGGCGTGTACTCCTGCTCTCATTACTCATTCTTCCCCCCTCCCCCCCACCGCACCCTCCATTCTTCCCGAAACCTCTAAACCACAATCAATTACTGTTGTCTCCCCTTGTTCCCTTCCCCTTTCACTAATTTCTCCACACACTTTTGCGGCAGCTTTTGATTCCCCCTTCCCTTGCACACAACTAATCTTACACCATTATTCCCACCATAATATGCCTTCTTCTTTCTGTTCCTCTCTCTGATTTCTCTGCTTAGAAACTTTTCTTCCTAATTCCTACTATATATAAAAGAGAGATGGATATGGAATTTGAAAGGCAGAGAAACAGACGCCAGCGTGAAAGCCCTTCCTTCTCTTCTACGCTCCTCGACTCCATCTACCGCTCCATTGACGACGGTACTGAAGACCATTTGGTCCTTTACCGAGAAGAAACTATGAGGAACAAACGCTGCTCTAACTTTGCCGTACACGGAATTATTGGCGATTTCGGTGACGCCGCCGACCAGCAAGCCATCGACAATCTCCGACGAGCTTGTTTAATCGAAAAATGGATGGAGAAGAAGGTGACTGAGAAGGTCGTCGTTCGTAGAAAAGCGGATTTCGAGAGGAGGTCACGTAGCGAAGGTGATCACTCGTTGTTCCTTAAATCCAGTTCTAGCTCTTCGGACTCTAGTTGCGGCGGAGGTTTTTCGTCCTCCGAGGGTGAATCCGTTTCGCGGCCGAAACCGATGCGGACTAGCGTTTCGGCTAATACTAAGCCAGCGAAAGTTCACAATCACGAGAAACAACAAAACGCAGCAGCAGCCGCATTTGGAAATCGTTATCAGCAAAACGACAACGTTTATAATCCCTCCACACAGCAAAAGCCAAAGCAAGAAGGCGGCGGCTTCGTGAAGACGAAATCGTGTGCGTTGAAGATCTACGGTGATCTGAATAAGAAGGTGAAGCAGCCGATTTCTCCCGGCGGCAAGCTAGCTACGTTCCTAAATTCGCTCTTCACGGCCGGAAATGCGAAGAAGGCGAAGATCTCATCGTCAAGAGCTGGAGGACTCAGCTACGATGACGCCGAGAAGAAATCAAAATCTGCTCATGCATCCACATGTTCATCAGCGTCCTCATTTTCGAGATCGTGTCTGAGCAAGACGCCGTCGTCGAGAGGAAAGTTAAGCAACGGTATGAAGAGATCGGTGAGGTTTTATCCGGTGAGCGTGATCGTGGACGAAGATTGCCAACCGTGTGGACACAAATCGTTGTACGGATCATCAGAAGAATCGAATTTAAAGGCGGCGGTTCAATTTGTTGGGAAGGACATGAACAAAGAGCTTAAAGTTCATTTGAACGAGAAAAACCGCCGCGTCGAAGAAGCAGCTAGGGATTTGTTGAAGAATTATCAGAAGAAGGTGGAATGCGAGTTTGATTTGAGAGACGAAGTTGGCGACATGGATGAAGATGATGAGGACGATGATGAAGATGCTGCAAGCTACGCGAGTTCTGATCTATTTGAGCTGGATAATCTTTCTGCCATTGGAATCGAAAGGTATCGTGATGAATTGCCGGTGTACGGAACAACACATTTCGATACCAATCGAGCCATTGCCCATGGCTTAATTATGTAAAATTATTATAGGTAGTTAATGGATTGGGGGGTTTACATCAAGAAGAACAAAAAAAAATCTCTATGATATTAATTGTCTGCTTGATGAATTCTGTATTTAAATATTATTATTAGAAGTATAACGGAGTGATTTCGTTTTCGACTTTGCACGACTCAATTCATTTGATTTTTTAAACAAGTGGTAAAACAGAGATAGATTCTGAAGATCAATTGGGCGTTGAGAGGTGAGAAAGAGAGTTACCCGATAAAGTCAAGTTGAAGAAACCGAAATGTTGTATCCCACTTTGTATTTCATTATCAGCACAACCAGAAATCAACTTACATGCTTTGTGGATTTGTACACTATAAGCTCATAATAAACGTGGATTGATTTCCGGTTGATATTGTGCGGTATATCAAGCATTTTTCTTTCATTATATGTATCACTATTCACATAGCGATGAATCTTATTATTATTATTATTGGATTTCACATGTGAGTAATGATATACAGGGTGTGATATAAAGTGGAATAGAAAATTCTCTCTCAATCCGTCCTAAATAAGTACTAATTATTCTTTATTTATTTATTTATCTCCAAAAAATAGTATTATTTTTGAAAATATTAAAAGTTTTAGTACAATTTATGAATGATAATTATATGTATAACTTTCTTTTCAAAATAGGAGTACAATAAGACTATCTTATAATTGAGACCGAGAGAACGATAATGTCAGCAGAGTTTATCAACATAAATCGATGGGTTGGTACATAGCAAAACTTCGATCAAAATTAAAATTGGCAGGAAGTTGAATTTGATTTATCAAAAATGTCGACAATGAGGTGAAGTTTAGTGATAAAATAGTTGGGGGTAGCTGATAAACCACTAATAGTCCTCATTAAATAAAAAGATTTACGAAAGATGTCCCGAACTCTAACAAGATGACCCTAATGCATATCGAAAATGTAATTAGTTGATGTAACATCTTTCAATGTTATTTTTTTAGTTGGCAAAAGTTGTGTTCAAGTGCATCCGTTAGCTTTTTAATTCATTGCCGAAAATTACTAATTTAAGGAAAAGAGAAATGAAGAAAAGAAAAGAAAAGGAAGGGAGAAAACTGGAGCCCGCCAATGGTGGGTGGGGGGGGGGGGGGGGGGGGGAAGAGAAGAGAAGGGAATTGCTTGAACATGGCGCCATCGTCACGTTATTAGTTGCTGGTAGATGATGGAAATAAGACTTTGGAGGGGTTCATGTTTAATTAATATAGTCAAGAAAGTAGGGCGCTCTCTGCGAAATTAAATGCAATGGTAGGAGTAGTATACTCATACTGTAGTAGTCGCGTTGCGTTGTGGTTCCACACATTAAAACTAGCCAAGTACTAGTCATAAGGTTTTGGGTTGAAGACAGACTAGCAAATCTATCTCCCGATCCAAGAAGAAGAAAAAGATGATGCATGGTGGGGTTAATTTTATCATTGCAGTTTTACTGTGTTGTGGATGAAATTAATAAAATTGAGTGAAAATTAAGCAAGTTAGCTACCCCCTCCCTTCCATTGGAATGAAAGGGTGTTACCGAAATTAATGAGTTAGTTAAAAATGAGTAATTTTCACAAAATGAGTTTCATTGTGATATATATATATATATATATAAATAAATAATCAGCTACAAATCACAAATATCGTACAAACGTGCGAATTAGTTGTATCTTAGTATATTTTTGTTGTATTTTCGTTAATTTGGTTGTATTTTAACTTTTTTTGTTGTATCTTAGTAAAATTCTGTTGTATCTTATTACATTTTTGTTGTACATTCGTATCTTAGGCTTGGATCACCAATGTAATCTTATATGATATTTGTTTTTGATTTTTGATGGGTTTCATCATTTTCTCTCTATTTCTCTCTTACTTTTTCACTTTAATCATTACAAAAGTTCATATTAACTCATCAAAAATTGATTTACTGATCCAAGCTTTAGTTATTTTGTACGATACAACAAAAATATAACTAAGATACAACAAAAATATACTAAGATACAACTGGTTCGCACGTTTGTACGATATTTGTGGTTTATAGCAGAATAAGCTCCTATATATTGATTTCTCGCGGAAAGTAACGAAGATTATGTAAAGTAAGATGATCCAAACAATTTATATATATAGGAACGTGATCGGTTGCGAACTATTCCCAATTTACGAATTTGGGAATGATAGTGAACTATCAAAATTTAAATAGTGAACCAAGAATTTGATATAACTGTGAATCAAGAAAATTTACAAACTATAAATCATGCATGAAATCACAATGAACTATCAAAATTTTAACGGTAAACCATGAAATTGATATAACTATGAATCAAGAAAATTCACAAACTATGAACCATGCATGTAATTGATATAGTTGAGAACAATAAAATTTATATAACTATGAACCATGAAATTTATAAACGTGAACCATGAATATGTGAACTATGAAATTTATAATTGTGAACCGTAAAATTTTATAACTGTGAACCATGAAAAAATTAACCAAAAGTCAACTGCAAAATATGAAATTTGTGAACATTGATTTGCATGTTTGTAAATTATTTACAATTTTAAGCGGATCAGCTATCTATAGTATATGCACCAGTATATTTATACTATTCATTCAATCTTTTTAAGGAATAGTAAAAGTACACTGACATTTTACAACAAAGCTATAAGGCAGCCGTGAAAAGGCAGAATTCAGACGGACCGAGGAGAGTGTAGGTTTGAAGTAATATGAAAGGAGTAGTAGTACTCTTTGTAGGAAAACCAATAAGTGACTCAGTGGTAAAGCTGAATTTAACAATATGTAAGGTCTCATTTCGATCCCTTTCAAATCCCACTTGAAACTAAAAAAATTATAAAAAAAAAAGTAGTAATCTTTTTACATTTGATTTTTTTGACGTGTCTATTTAAGGAAAGGAAAAATTAGAGCACATTTGTATCACTTTTTATTCACAATTTTTTTTATATTCTAATTGTTTGTATCACTTTTTTGTTTTATCAATATTAATTTTTAAAATCTAACGTAATTATTATTTTATAGTTTTGATTCTTTTAATTAGTTTCACAGTTTTATTTTTATTTTTTAATTTTTAATTACATACAGTAATATTTTACTCCTTTATTATAAAATATTTTTAAGATTTATAATTATTTTTAATTTCATGCCCTCGAATACGGTTTATTTTAGTATATATATATATATATGTACTCTTCTGGCAAAAGGGAGGGAGGATAATAGAAAACGATGAACATATAAATAAGACAAAAGAGAAAGAAAGAAAAGAGAGAGGAGGCCGGGCGGGTGAGGGATGCGAGTGGTCTCCAAAAGTTTTGGACATGAATATCTCTGTGGTTAGATTTGGTTGTTGGGTGGGTAAATTTACTCCTTTCCATTTCGAAAATTAAATTTGAAATCAGATTCCGCTTTACTAAAAATTACGTGGTGGGATGCACCGACGGGTACATTCCATTTCATATATGTAGCCTTGCTGCACTTTTGCTTTTTAAGTTTTCCTTCCGTATTCGAATGGAATCGAATCGAATCTGCCGTGTGTATTATTAACATTCTTTTGAGCTAAATTAATTTGGTAGCTCTTATCTGTACGAACTTCGGAGAGTGTCATCATTTTTGGCCCAAAAATTTGAATGGTAGTATAGTTAACGGTGTCTGCATGTAAAATGATCATAATTAATAAACCGTTAACGGTGCATGGTGCGTGGAAAATATGGGTGGGCTTTACTTAATCCTAGCTCATTTATTTCAGTAGTGGTAATTGTTCACTTTGTTTTAGTAATAAATTAAGAAGAGGATCGAGTAGCCTCCCCTTTTCGTGTGAATTACTCTAATTAGTAGTGCTATTTAAGTTTTGGACTTTGAAGCCTCACTTAATTAATAATTACCATTTACTAATAATACTAATAAGCGTGCGTGCGTGAGTGAGTCACTGGGTGAGAAATTAAGAGGGCAGAGACGGTTTGAGACGTGCAATATGATATGACAAATTTTTTTTATTTATTTTTTCTTTCATAGTTAATTTTCTCTCTTATATTTTCTCATTTTAATCATAATATTAATTCATGTCTTATTAATCTATCTATCTATATATATATATATCTCATGATTTAAACCTAATTGTAACTTCATATATTATATGAAGATTTGGATAAAGTATTGCTCTAAAAAGCAGGCTGCCAACGGACTTGGAAAAAAGCCGTCAAAGGGATTTATAAATTAAAATATACTACTATGAAACTTCAGGTATCGGCAAAGAAAAGGTGGCAAATTTTGATGAGCGTTTAGGCGCTCGGTGTATTAGGAGCGTCCAATGCAAATAAAAGCTATAAATTATGCACATAACGTAATATAAAATTCACAAAATAATTATTTACGTGCATAAGTCTTTATATGTATTGGGCGCTCCTAATACACCGAGTGCCTAAGCGCTCGATATACCAACCGAAAAACTGTCTTACGACCTTATGATGACATGCACTATTTGCTTTGTTTCAAAATAAATAAATATATATTCTGTATGATATAAAATCGTGTACATTTTTTGAAAAATTAGAATAATTATTTTAAAACGAAGAAAGTAGTAGGCTAATTAGCTTGTGCCATTGTCCGCGACAACTTTTCCTCTTTCAATTGATACCTTTATATTGATATTTATCTCTAATATCTTAAATTGGAGTAATTACAGAATAAATACGGTACATCAAACTTGTATAACGAAAAAGAGTATAATATATGTTTTTTCGTGAATTGATTTCAAACAATCCAATTTAAAAATCCCAAAAGTTAAACCCTTTAGTTATTATTTTTATTGTTTCATCTTTTTAAGGATTATCTCTTAATAGAGTGAGAGAAATTAAGGTGAAAAGTGAAACTATTATGAGACATAATATAAGGGAATGCGATAAAATGCCACAAAAGCAAAAAAGAAAAGTTATATAAATTTTATTGTGGCCGAAACCTCTTTGCGATATTGAGCCGTCTTATTAGAACTTGAGGAAAGATAATAACTAATTAGTTGTGTTTTTCAAAAATTATGAAAATGAAAGGTGGTCGACCGCGAAACCACAATTATTTGTAAATTTGTGAATCATCTTTTACAATGAAATTTTCAATTGTTAACCATGAAATTGATAAATTTTAAACTATGAATATGTGAATCATGAAATTTATAATTGTGAACCATGAATTTTAACTGTGAATCATGAAATATGTGAACCATGAAATTTATAACTCCGAATTAATCATAAATTTATCATTGTGAACCATGAAAAGTCAACTGGTAACTATGAAATTTGTGAACTAAGAAATTCTATGGTTCACAGTGATCCACAAGTTCACAAATTATTTACGATTTTTGGCCGAACAACTACCTATTCATATATATATATATATATATTAATAAGAAGTTATAATTTTATTTGGTTAAAGTAAACATAAATTTATAAAAATGCAATTGATTGTTGATCAAATTACAAATTAAAAAAGGTGAACTCTTTTTGGAGTGGGAGAGCGAAGGGAAAAGAGTTTCTATATATGGTTGTTGGAGTGGGGAACTTAAAACGGTAATGATGAGCGAATTAGGATTAGTGGAATATATAGAGGCCACCTAATTAGTTAAGATCGTAACCAGCTTGTAGCTGTTGACTATTCCTTTCTATGAGCATATCTTATGTTGGAGCATTTGTTATAAGATAAATATTAATCCTAATCTAATGATGACCCAAATCTTAATACACTACTACTACTTAGTGGGGTGGCTTTTAAGCACTTAATTGCATTTTCTATAAATTTAGATGGCTAAAAAAGCATGGATAATATAATATGCATGCTTGAAAGAGGGAATCTCGTTAAGTTTGTGCTTTCAAAATTTCATTTGCAGGGTCCAATATTGTCTTAAAGCGTTGTGTTTGGATGAGTGATTTATTGATTTGGTTTTTCAGTTTTTGTAATGATTAAAGTAAAAAGTAAGAGAGAGAGAGAGATAGAAAAACTATGGGACCAATGAGAGACAAAAGTCAAAAATACTGGATGAAAATCATCCAGAAGAACACAATAACAACTACGACGTATGTACATTCTAAGGAGAGTAATATAACGTAGAATAAGAGAAAAAGCTCGATATTTTTTTAATTAATTATTTATTATTATTATTATTTTTTTGGGAAAGATGGAACAAAAGTTACAAAATACAAAAAATTAAGGGACTGTCTACTCTACTGGAGATGCAACCCCATTTATATGAGCTTCAAGAAGCATCGTCAACCCAGCATTAGGATGCTCGATTTGGACCAAGTGATCATTTTGTTTAGCTCATAGCTTTGCAAGATAGTGTAGACACCCCATTTTTGACCCCCGGCAAATTAGGGTTTCTACCGGGGAATTTTTACTCAAGAAAGAATTAAAAG
>JAOWAN010000005.1:1108318-1120649 GCA_028566635.1 Lobelia cardinalis | reverse complement strand
CGCAGGTGACACGGAGGATCACACTTGGGCCACTATCCTGCTGACACGTGGATTGAACCAATCCGGGCTCGATCAATAATATTCAGATTAATATTAGAGATGGATTGAGCTTGGTGAGAAGATGACTTTTTTCCAAGGGTTTTTTGGTCATTCAATACCTCCGTTAGGAGATAACGAACACCCTATTAACGGGATAACTACAAGTAGGTGAGTCCTCAAGAAAAATAACATATGGAGGTCTTTCCCAAATCGCGAATAGTACAGGGAGGTTTTTCCTACTTAACCCTTTACTATATAAGATGGAGTGAGATGAGTAAATATGAGATTTATATGAAAATATCTATTTTATCCTTGGATATGAAAGGTTGAATGTAATTTATAATATTTAAATGTGATTTGAAAGGTTTGAATGTGAGGAAAAATTAATAAAAAATGAGAGAGAATGTGATGTGAAAGGTTTGAATTGATTTATGTGAGTGTATAGATATAGGGGTAGTAGATGAAAAGCAGGTAATGTTTGAAATGTGATATTAAATTATATATAATGAAGTGAGAAGTTAGTGATCAAATTTTACTATATTAACCATGTATTCAAGTAGAATGATATTGGATTCGTGATCCGGCCACACGTCCCCACAACTAATTCGTCCTCTTTCTTCACCCAAATTCAATATATAGTATATTTCCTTTCTTTACACCCAAATTCTACGTTCAATATTAATTATCTCTAGGTTTGGTATATTCAAATTATCCATGGTTCTTCAACTTTTCTCTCTGCAATGTAGAATTATTATTTTGATATAATCCTTCTTTATTCACGTATAGCATTATTCTTTGTATCACACATTTTATTATATTTTTAATAGATTTTAAATTTTGGTGCTCCAGAGCCCTCCAAGATGTTTAAATCTATCACTTTTCTTTTATTCTTTGTTATTGTTTTCTCGTGTATATTTAATTTAATACAATTTAAAAGAAATTTGAATATTTAAATATATATATTTAAATATTTTTTAAAATGACATTTTAAATTATTCGTCACTTTTAAAGTAAAATTAAAATAATATTATTATTCGTCTTTAATATAATGATAAGTAAAATATTTTTTAAATTATGTTAAATTGATTTTCATGTATTGGTTTATAAGATAATACGGAAAAAATGTATTAATAAGTTTCACAGCACACCCTCACGTGTTACAAATTTAATTTTAAAAATATTTTGCTGAATATATTAAATAAATTTAAAATTATACTCTATCACATTTGAAATATTTTATTTGCATTATAAACATTTTATTTAGAATGACAATATTTTTACATCACTATTCAGCACTTATGAACAACACACAATTTTTATCATAGGGTTCATATAGAAAAAAATAGTATTAAAATAATTCATTCAGTTTAGTAGCCAAATTTGATTCAACTTTCAATTTTCAAATGATACTTTATAATTTTTTAGACACATTTATACTTATATTCAGCATTCAGCATTCAACATCTTAATAAACAAACAATAACCTTAATATAATTTGATCAAAATTTCGTAAACTCTTTCATTAAAAAAATTATATCAATAAATATGATTCACATAAACATTTTTGTAGTACTTTTTAAAACTCTTTTTAATAGATATTATAGGGTTTATTGCGTTTTAGGCCCTAATGTTTATTATAAATCTCAATTTAGGCTTCAATGTTCAAAATTTTGCAATTTAGGCTCTGATGTTACAATTTTGTTGCATAACAGGCCCTTTTCGTTAATTTTTGACGGATTTCGTTCGGAAAGGGCCTGTTATGCAACAAAATTGTAATATCAGGACCTAAATTGTGAACTTTTGAACCCGGGGGCCTAAATTGCAATAAAAAAATTGCACAAGTTTTGACTTTTTTTTATAATTAAGCTATGATTTAATTAGGTATTTTAATTAAGTTATAATATAATTTGATAGTTTTAATTAATTTTTTATTTTATAATTAATGTATTTTATTTATTTAATAATTAATGAATAAATAGAAAATGAGTGAATTATCATATTATTTTTAATTTTTAATGCCTTTAATTTATGATTTTTAATGACTTTAATAATATGATTTTTAATGCTTATTATATATTTGATAATTAATGTATTTAATAATATTATTTTAAATTTTAATTAATATTTTTTATTTAATTATATATTTATATTTTATTTATATAATATACAATATATTATATAAATTTTATGGGTATTATACTTTTTTATACATTTAGGGGTACTTTAATCTTTTAATTAATATATTTTATTTTATTTATGCATATAAGTATAGTTATTACAGCATAAAGCCTCAAAGATTGAACTAATATCTTTTGGAAATTTTCATATTTAGGCTGATTAAAATGATGGGACAATGGTATCGATGTGTGTATGGCTTAAAATGAGCATATTCACCCTAGCTGAAATTTATCTTACAATTTCAGGGGCAAAGTCAATTTACATTTAGGGGTACTTTAGTCTTTTATCATGCCTTTATTAGCTTAAAATGACGGCCAACTAACTGAAATTATAAAAGTAGTCTTTCCCTTACGAAAAAGCTTACGAGTGAGTCATGCTTGAAATGCGAATTCCACAAATTTTTTTTTTCCTATTTAATTCGACTTTTTAATATGTCCCGAGTGTTAAAAAAATTCATTTTACCTCATTCCTCCTCTTTTAATGATTAAATAAATAATAGGCAGTAAAAATTATATTATTAAAGATATTAAAAAATAAAAATTATTAATTAAAGACATTAAAAATTAAACATAATTTGATAATTCACTCATTTTCTATTTATGCATTAGTTATCAAATAAATAAAAGACATTAATTATAAAATAAAAAATTAATTAAAACTATCCAATTATATTATTACTTAATTAAAATACATAATTAAGTCATACTTTAATTAAAATTATAACGGACCCTGATATTATAATTTTATTGTAATTTAGGCCCTCAGGTTTAAAAGTTCGTAATTTAGGCTCTGATATTGCAATTTTACTGTATAACAGGCTCTTTCTGAACGAAATTCGTCAAAAATTAACGAAAAAGGCCTGTTATGCAACCAAATTATAACATCAGAACCTAAATTGCGATATTTTTAATTTGAGGGCCTAAATTATAATTTGCTACAAATATTGAGATCTAATATGCAATAAACCCATAGATAACATTGCTCTTTTTGCTTCACCGACAGTGACTCGTCGCCGTTTGTATTTTGGTGCAAAGTAATGATGACTCTTTCCTTTTAATTGTTTTCGAGTATTTTAAAAACCAACTTTATTTTATAAATTTGTTGTTTTTTGAATGAGAAAAAGAAAATGTTAACAATTTTTTCTGAATTCGTAAAAGTTCTTACACACATATAAAGCTAATTATATTTTTCAAATTATACCAGTATGTCAATTTAAGCTTGAGATAAATTTCAATCAGGACTGGTTGAATCATTTGGCCCTACCCTACGTTTGAAATGAAACACTCATTGATCGAATCGCAAATAAAACGACGGGGACTGGTCGAATCATCGATCGAATCGAACCAACGGGGTTGTTCCAAGTGGTAAGCGATTTGGATTCGTTTAATGGAGGTCTCGAGTTCGAATCTCACCGTATGCAGAAAATCTCCGCTGAGAGACTTACCCGCCAATAGTAGGAGCGCGATTCAAATCGGACTAGATTAATAAGAATATAGCCCTTTAAACGAGCGAGAAAAAAAAAAAAAAGTAAAACGAGTTCGATCCACAATACAAAACTACAGGTCAAGTATTTTGGAATCAAATTTGACAATTGTACTTGTTATTTATAGGTGGTAATATTTACCGTCTTTTCCCCTCTTGTTTGCAAAGCTTTTACTTGTGTAAAAAACAAATAACGCGGTAAGGATAAGACCCGGACAGTTTTAACTCTGTTGACTGCACTGCAGCATTGTGGATGGTTAGGTTGGTACTTTGGAGGCGAATAATCATTTGCCAGGAAGCTTCCTTGCAAATTATAGACAGAAAATTATATTTTCTCCTGCGCCATTTTGAGACCGCTGCTCTTCTCCTCCCTTTGGTAGCTCATCGATTCAACTATCTTCGTTTGGTAAGAGCTCATTTTGATTTTCTTCATCAATTTCCCCTATTGATGATGGAATTTTAGCTCTCTCTCTCTCTATATATATATATACTCTCTCTCTCTCTCTCTCTATATATATATATATATATCATCTTGTATATTGGTTCAATTTCGTTTTCCCCAATTTTGAAGAGTAGGGTTTCCTCCATTACAAAATTGAAACCCTAGACTTAATTCTTACCTCTTAGCGTTTCAATTATTCCCTACGATTTTGCGCTTTAAAAATTACTATGAGGCAATTTACTAGTCTACACAGCTCCAAACGACCTCAAATTCGAGGGGTTTTAAATGGCTGCTGTGCTTTAGTTTTAATCTTTCTATTCTACAATCGGGTGGATATATTGAGGAACCCACGTATCCGTAATTCTACGAGCGAATGGAGCTCGAGGGGTAGGTTTCATCGGCAAATGATTGAATTAAGTGTGAATTCCTCGGCCTCAGTTAATAATGCGTCCGATCCCAACAATTTATCTGTAAATAACCCTACTGGTTGTACCGGTTTGATTGATCATAAGGGTTACGCAAGCAGCTGTGATTTCCTAATTGCACATCCGCAGTGCTCGTCTGGTGGATTTTTCAATTACTTGAAGTTCTATTACTGCGATTGCAAGGGTAGTTCTTTGGCTTTTGTGGTGCTGGGTGTTTGGCTAGTGGCGTTGTTCTATCTTTTGGGGAACACGGCAGCTGATTACTTTTGTTATTCGTTGGAAAAGCTATCGAGTCTGTTGAAGCTATCTCCGACTGTTGCTGGTGTTGCTCTGCTTCCGCTCGGGAATGGAGCCCCCGATGTGTTTGCGAGTATTGCTGCTTTTGTGGGGACTGGCGCAGGCGATGTTGGTCTTAATAGCGTGTTGGGTGGTGCAGTGTTTGTTACCTGTATTGTTGTTGGGGTTGTTTCTCTTTGTATAGCTGATCAGGCTATTCAGATAGATAAAAAATGCTTTATCAGGGACATTGTTTTCTTCATCATTACGCTTGGGTTCCTTTCGTTGATTTTACTTGTTGGTAAAGTTACTGTGGGGGCTGCAGTGGCGTTCGTCTCGATTTATGTTGTTTATGCTGTTTTTGTTGCTGCCAATGAGATTTTAAGGAAACACGTAAGGAGGTTGAAATTGGATGCTGTCACACCATTGCTTCCAGTTAGAGGGAGTATATTTTCTCATGGAAATCCAGAAGATGACTCCATGTATAGCTCATTGCTTGATGTTGAAACTGAAACTGATGGAGCCCAATCTCATAGTTCTGTACCCCAGTGGATGTGGGCGTCAAATGTAGCAATATATTCAAACCAGATAATGAAGTTGCCTGATGGTGAGAGACCTCCATGGGGATGGCATGATGAGAGCATTGATGCTGCTCCCCCGCTGTTCTCCTTTTCTAAACTATGCTCACTACTAGAGATACCTTTGACTGTGCCAAGAAGGTTGACAATTCCTTTAGTTGAGGACGAAACATGGTCAAAAGCGTATGCTGTTGGAAGTGCTTCACTGGCTCCGGTTCTTCTCGCGTTTCTATGGAATACCCAAGACAGTGTGGGTGATCTTAGTATGAAAGTTTCATATTTCATTGGTGTAGCAGTTGGTTGTGGGCTTGGTGTTGCGGCATATCGATACACTATATCAGACCATCCGCCCCGGAAGTTTTTGTTTCCTTGGGTCTTAGGGGGATTTTTAATGAGTATTGTCTGGTTCTATATGATTGCAAACGAGCTTGTTGCATTGTTGGTGGGACTAGGTACATTTCTAGGAGTTAATCCATCAATCCTAGGATTAACTGTGTTAGCATGGGGCAACTCCATGGGTGATTTAGTGTCAAATGTTGCATTGGCAATGAATAGTGCGGATGGAGTTCAAATTGCCATGTCTGGATGTTATGCTGGTCCAATGTTCAATACACTTATTGGTTTGGGGCTCTCGATGTTACTTGGAGCATGGGCCGAGAAACCAGGGTCGTACATCATTCCGCGAGACAGAAGTCTCTTTTACACCATGGGATTCCTTATGTCTGGACTTGCATGGGCACTTGTTGTTCTACCCAGAAATGACATGCGCCCTAACAAAATGCTTGGAGGAGGCCTCATTTCCATCTATATGATTTTCCTCACTGTAAGACTGAGTAGTGCTATGGGAATCATATCATTGGCTGGCCTAACTTCATAGTCATATACATGGCAGATTCGCGAGTCTCCAATTTAGTCTGCATGAACTGATTCACAGGTGAATTTGATTCTGTATCATGCATGTACTGTAAGGGTCCTATATAGTTGCTTCATCATGTAGTTTGCCTTTGTGCTCACAAATGCTACTGTATATAGTCTGTACCGGAAGTTACTTGAAAAGGCAAAGAGAAGATGTCATTTTTGCTACATAGAATTTCTGGATCACAATATTGACAGATTTATTTGTGCAGCCATTAATTTATAACGGTCGTCTTGATATCTTTCCAGGCTTCTCGCTTTTGCTTCTTAACTTGTGATTTCCCCACTTTTTTTTGTCATGTATTCATTTATGAATGGTTTGTTTTAAAAGGGAAAATCTTTGCCCGTATGGCTTCACAATGTGCTTAGTAGTGTTCTCGCAGTATTCTTTCAAAATCCGCCTAGGACCATTTTCTTTTCTTTGCAGCATGGTTTTGAATTATATCCACAATAATCTGCAATATAACGTGCACTATCCTGAAGACATTGGATGAGATTTATCATACTACGTATATAATATGACACTATTTTTTTCTGAAATCATGGGATACGATATGATCATACTTTGTTATATGTCAATTGATGTTAGTGATATTGGCTATACATTCATAAAATCATGGGTGCAATTTGTCCTATTTTTCATTATTTTCAACCTAGCTCTTAGGTAACTGTTCTCATTGTTGTGAGCATTACAAATCAGTCTTTCTGAAGTTCGAAGCTATCCACATCACATTACTTTTTTACTTGTGTGTAAATATGACCTACCATGAATGGTTAAAATTTGCTAGACCTGTATGTTCATCTCGTTTTAAATGCACATCCCTGTCAAACTAGACATGACGTGATGGTAAAGACCTCTCTAGTCTCTACATCTTCATTGTTGCTTCAGTTCAGTATGTAGATTATCATATGCTCGACATTACTTGCATTATGCTTCATCTTGACGTGTCTATAACTGTAAATATACAGGTTTGACTCCACTAATATATATACCTTGACTGGCAATGATGCTGAATTTTTGGTGCTTTTAATTGCTTGAAACTGTTGGACATGTGTTACCCTTTGGTCTGCTAAGCTTCGGATTGAACTACTATTTTTTCAGTTGATGAAGGACATGGAGGCCTTTAGTTTAAAACTTATGCATGTGGATGGGCCTCTTAATATATTCGCATGGAAGGTGAATTGTTGTGATTTACTGTGCATATATATGTTAAGTTTGGTTTGCAGTTTATGAACAGAAAAACATAAGCGCTAGTGAGCTTCGGTGTCAATTTTGATGGCCTGCCTGTGGTTTTGTTGAGATTTCATGCAACCAGATAGCTCATAGTAGTATATTACAGCATCATATCGATCATCTTTTGTCTTAGCTTCCTGACAGTCAAAGAGTAGTGGAAATATTAACCCGAAACAATGTATGATTTGCTGTTGTCACTCAAGTCACAATTCATGAACTGTCTATTTTGTCGAGGAAATTCAAAAGCACTCTCAGGAAAACACATGTTTGGAAATTCTTCTTATATCTAGTTGTTCCGAGTCTTATCGCCAAACTCTTTGACATAAAATATTTTATTTAAAATGCATATGTTTTAGTGTGAGAAGCATGTATAAATTTCCCAAAGAAAGCCTTGGGCTACTTTTGCATGTGCATCGGGGGAGTTTAAGCAACCTTTTTATAACAGCTTGGATGGGGAATTAGTTTGAAGTGCTGGGAGATCAAGAGTAAGGGAAGCGTAGCTAGCTATCTGCATGTTCATGAAATGGGGGAAATCTGGAGAGGTGCAGACTAGGGTTTCTAAAATTTGGTTGGTGTTTTTGATGTAACTACATGTGAGAATCCCCATTCTCACACCCTCGAAA
Source organism: Lobelia cardinalis (assembly GCA_028566635.1). Taxonomy (NCBI): domain Eukaryota; kingdom Viridiplantae; phylum Streptophyta; class Magnoliopsida; order Asterales; family Campanulaceae; genus Lobelia; species Lobelia cardinalis. Next base: position 1,112,457 of record JAOWAN010000005.1, on the reverse strand, counting down.
TTAAAAAATGGGGTGTCTACACTACCCTAGACCAAAAGATCCATGAAGCCCATTCTGCTTTGTTGCCTATCAACTACGAACTTGTGGATCCTAGTTTACAGTTTGGGACTTGAGACCAACGGGGGTTGGTCCTAGTAATAAGCGACTTGGATTCGCATAAGAAAGATCTCAAGTTCAAGTCTTACCGTATGTAAGAAATTCTCGCTAGAAAACTCACCAATTAATGCTAGGTGTGTGACTCGAGTCAAACAAGGACATCAACCAAAAATAAAATAAAATTTGAGACTTGAGCATTCTTTTGGCTCATAACCCAAACTGCTAAAATACATATTTTATCTTTTTTTTATGAGGATTGTTAGTAGTTCTCCATATATTCTTAACGTGTCTCGAATTCGTGACTTATTAAAAACAGATGAGACGTTTCACCGCTGCAAATCCCTGTCCACTTAAATACATACTTAAAATAGAGTTCAGGAACTATTGGTGAAATTAGGCCTAATAGTAAATTAGTTACGACACTTATCTTGAAGAAGGAAATATGCTATATTACTCTACATATGGTAAATTCATCATCATCATTATCGAAAGCGGATATATTAGTATTATACTCCACATATTCATCATCATCAAGTTGAGAAATGGGTGACACTTATTTTGAAATTGTACCTACCCACCCCTAAGTACGGGGTGGACATAGCAGAAACGAATGGATTGCATACTTCCCCCGTTTCTCTACTGTATTTTATTTTTATTAGACCTTTCTTACAAAGAAACAACTAGGCGATCCAATTTTGTCGATAATCTATAGCCATCTCCCTCCCACCAATACCAGCATTCGACGTGGTCAATTTACATCCCCCCACCCCCTTTTAACGGTTCTTCAAAGCATGTTTCTCCCTAAAGTATATTATCAGTTCCAAATTACCCTTAAAGTCCAATGTACTCCAACTCACGGGCCTAAGCTTTACATTTATTTTTCATAATTCTCTAACCCTATTTTGTTAGAAACTAAATTGCACTAGGACCAAAGTAAAAAATTGTCAGGAATATTACTGTCATATTAGGTCTATAAAATTTTGTAAGGGATATTATACGCCAGAAAATTTAGTTTTAAGTGGATGATAGTACCTCTTATAAATTGTTATGAATCCGATTGGATGATAATATCCCTGATAAAATTTTATTTTGGTCCTACTATTGCCAAGTTTTTAACAGAAAATGGGGTTAGGATGTTATAGAAAACGAATTTAAACTTTAGGGAGCGTATTGGAATATATTTGGCTCTAGGGGTAGCTTGATTGTCTCGAGTATATTTTAAGTCCCTTTTTAACGTCTCCGCATTAGTCCCCGTCTCTTCCCATTCCTACGGAACGGAAAATATGGCCACTTCCTCACTCTACTCCTCCATTTTCCTTCTTGTCTCCATATTTCTCGTATCCACAGTAGTTTCTGAATCGTCTGATGGTCCGGATTCGTTCATTATCCACGTGTCAAGATCTGAAAAGCCGGCCGTCTTCACCACCCACCACCACTGGTACTCCTCCATCCTCCGCTCCCTTTCCTCCTCCCCCCACCACCAATCTGAGATCCTCTACACCTACTCCCGCGCCGTCCATGGCTTCTCCGCTACCCTCACCCCCGCTCAGGCCGAAGAGCTCAGCCGTGTCCCTGGTGTCCTATCCGTCCTTCCCGACGAAGTCCGTCAGATTCACACTACTCACACCCCTAACTTCCTCGGCCTTGCCGATTCCTATGGCCTCTGGCCTAATTCTGAGTACGCCGATGACATCATCGTCGGAGTTCTCGACACCGGTATATGGCCTGAACGACCTAGCTTCTCCGATGAAGGTCTGTCACCTGTTCCATCCAGCTGGAAAGGTATTTGCGAGACCGGTCCGGACTTTCCTCCATCGTCTTGTAATCGAAAGATTATCGGTGCTAGAGCTTATTATAAAGGCTATCTGAGTAAATTAGGGAAGTCAAACGGTGTTTCTGGCGACTCTCTGTCTCCGAGAGATACAGAAGGTCATGGTACGCACACCTCCTCTACCGCTGCCGGTTCAGTCGTAGCGAATGCCGGCTTCTTCCAATACGCCAAAGGCAAAGCAAGAGGCATGGCGTCAAAGGCAAGAATCGCCGCTTACAAGATCTGCTGGAGCTCTGGTTGCTACGATTCCGACATCCTCGCTGCCATGGACCAAGCGATTGAAGACGGCGTCCACGTCATCTCGCTTTCTGTTGGGGCCAACGGATACGCTCCGCAATACTACCGCGACTCCATCGCCATCGGCGGTTTCGGAGCTGTGCAGCACGGAATTGTGGTCTCGTGCTCTGCAGGTAACTCCGGTCCTGGACCATACACTGCCGTGAACATCGCGCCTTGGCTTCTCACCGTAGGTGCTTCGACGATCGATAGAGAATTTCCGGCCGATGTGATTCTTGGAGACGGGAGGATTTTCGGCGGCGTCTCGCTATATTCCGGAGATCCACTGGGAGACTCAAAGTATCCGTTGGTTTATGCTGCAGACTGTGGTAGCAGATTATGCTACTCAAGGAAGCTTAATGCTTCTAAAGTTGCCGGCAAAATCGTGATCTGCGATCGTGGAGGCAACGCTCGTGTAGAGAAAGGATACGCCGTGAAAATCGCCGGAGGCGTGGGTATGATCCACGCAAACACCGCTGCAAACGGCGAAGAGCTTCTCGCTGACTCTCACCTCATCCCAGCAACAATGGTTGGCCAAACCGCCGGTGATAAAATTAAATCCTACTTAAAATCGGATCCATCGCCGACGGCAACAATTACCTTTGAAGGAACAGTGATTAGCAAATCGCCGTGGGCGCCACGTGTTGCTTCGTTTTCAAGCCGCGGCCCAAATCACCTAACGTCGGAGATTCTCAAACCGGACGTCATTGCACCTGGTGTTAACATATTGGCCGGTTGGACCGGGGCCTCCAGCCCTACTGATCTTGACATAGACCCTAGAAGAGTGGAGTTCAACATTATCTCCGGCACCTCCATGTCGTGCCCTCACGTGAGCGGATTGGCTGCTTTGCTGCGTAGGGCCTATCCTAAGTGGACCCCAGCCGCTATAAAGTCCGCTCTCATGACCACCTCTTACTACTTGGACAACACTGGCAAGAACATTACAGATCTTGCCACCGGCGTAGAATCCACACCGTTCGTTCACGGATCAGGCCACGTGGACCCAAACAGGGCTCTGAATCCCGGATTGGTTTACGACCTAGAAATTAGCGATTACGTGGCATTCCTATGCGCCATTGGTTACGATTCCTATAGAATGGGAGTGTTCGTGAGTGGTCCAGTGGATTGCGGTGCACATGAGTTAGGTAGTCCGGGGAATCTGAACTATCCATCATTTTCTGTGGTGTTTGATTCTAAGACTGGTGTAGTGAAATACACTAGGGTGGTCAAGAACGTCGGGGAAAATGCAGATGCGGCTTATGAGGTTAATGTGAGCGCTCCGCCGGGCGTTGGGGTGAGTGTGTCGCCGGATAAGCTAGTGTTTAGTGAAGAGAATCAGGAGTTGTCGTACGAGATCACGTTCACCAGCCATAATGATGCGGCTGCAATAGAGAACGTTGGTGGTGGTGGTGCTAATGGTATTAAGTCGGCATTTGGGTCAATTTTATGGACGGATGGCGTTCATAGCGTGAGAAGCCCGATTGCAGTTGTCTGGCGAGAAGGTTCCGAAGCAGTTTCGATATGATCAGTTGTTGGCAAAGTAACTTAACTAGACTTTGGACACTGCCTCAGAGTTCTTGATGAACAATTATTTGTTTAATTATTAAAGATTAAAGAATAATTACTACAATGCTGCTCTTTAATTTCGTTTTCACTTTCCTTCTCCAACATGTTTGAGGGTAATTTGGTCGGCTGCCTTTCCTCTCGGATTTGATCATTATACACAGTTTACCATTTATCTATTTATCAATTAATTTATATTCTTTATATTACAACAACAACAACAACAACAACAACAACAACAACAAAGCCTTTATCCCAAACTAGTTGGGGTCGGCTAAGATGAATCATCAATAGTTCAAAAGTCTCAAAAAAAGGATAAGAGAGAAAAGAATAAAAAGAGAAGAGAAGAAGGGGAGGGGAGGGGAAGAAAGAA
>JAOWAN010000005.1:1097041-1108218 GCA_028566635.1 Lobelia cardinalis | reverse complement strand
CATATACTTTTTGTCCCCCTTCCCCCACACACTCACACACTCACCCACACATTTCCCAAAAATTTACTATTCATTTGAGTTACTATTCATTTAGATGTGGGGTCCATGCCTTATTTTATAAGATAGATGCTTACGAGTGAAATAAATGGAGAGAGTACGTAACAAGTTTTGAACAAAAAGTTTGCCACAAAATTATTTTTCTAATGAAGATTAATACGTAATTCTGTAACTTGGTATTGATCATTCATAAAAGAATGATTTTGGGAGGAAAAAATAAATGAAGTGAATTTACTAGTGAAGTAAAGAAAATTAAAATAATTGAAAAATGTATAGTTCTTTTTGTCTGTGCTGGTTAACGTGAAAGCTAGAGTCTAGAATGTATTGCAAGAAACTCTGCTGCTAATTAAGCTTCCTGCAATATGCGGAAGAGTCATGCTGCCTGCCTGCCTGCCTGCCTTAACGCAAGTACAACTCCTCCCTCCCTCCCTCCATATATATTGCATACGATTGATCTCGATATATATTTGCGGTTGGTTTTTACACAGTGGAGTGTTTTCCTCCTGTATGGGATCAATGGGATGGAAGAGCGTGTTTAATTACTAGGAAATTAATTAATTGTATATGGCTGTTACATTATATTACAATTACAATTATATTTGTTCCAAATCATGATCAACCGATATGATTAAACAAATGTTCTTGTATACGGGAACAACAATATCGATCAAAACGTAGCATGCATCATTTTTTTTTTTATTTATTTCCACTAATTAACATTGCTCATGTATCAGCTTCCCAAATTAAAAATTAATTAGCACTCATTTTATTATAATATATAGAGGAAGCATGCAGTACGTATCATTAATGATTATTAATTCTTATTCAATCTTTACGTACTAGCTAAGCTAGTATATACATATATTACAGTCCATCAGTTAAATGAAATAAAAGTTTCCCATATATAGAATGATAGAAACAACACATTTCTTTTGACATGAATCCAAAAAATAATTAAAAAAAAAAAAGAAGAAGCAAATCATAACAACCAATAATAAATGAAATGAAATGCATATATCGATCCTTGTTTGCAGTTGATCAGAATTTGATTATTTACTAGCTAGTTTTGATGATCATTAATTCGATCGATGAATCATGATATATATAGCATGATTTTTGTAAAAATCTCTCATCGTGGTTTCAAAATTCTAATTAAAATTCTATCTCTATTATTTTTATATTTATTTTAATAATTATTATATCATTTTATAAACTTTAATGTGAATGTTGGAATGGAGCATAGAATTAAAAGTAGTAGTAGTAGTAAAATAGAGAAAGCTAATGACCTGGTTACGTAATCAGTGATCACAATCCACAGGATCACACCTCCATCTCGATGATTATCTATCAGGGTGCGGGTGGGTAGGTAGGTACGTACGTTGGTTGGTAGGTTGGTTGGTAGGTAGGTATTTCTCCACTCACTTTTAATTACTCTCATCACGTTTAGTCGTTTGTAGCCCCGTACGTACATGTTATTTTATTCTTCTACCAGCCATTTTTCTTTGATGTTGAATTTACTTTTATCATAGTATTTGAAAACTACTTGACATTAATTTCACAACTTTTCTAATTTGATTAATTAATTAATTGATCAGATCAATTGTTGTGCTCCCTAAATTGACTCCTAGCTAGTCGATGAATTTTCAGCCCTTTTTTTTTTTTTTTGAAAAATTGTTCCATTCTTCCAACAAGAGTTTATAGTTAAAACAATTCTTCATTTAATCCTTAACACGAATATATATATATATATATATATATATATATTGTCACGATTGAAAGCATATATAATCTTCTCCAATTGATACAATTTTTACCAATCTTTATATCAAGATTGACATTATTGATCAGACACTATTTCACATCAGAAACAAACAAGCTTCATAATCACTTGATAAAGATTCTGCACTACTCATTTCCTTGTGAATTGATTTTGAGATGAAATATCATATTTCTCATGGAGTGCCTTAATGCACATAAACATTATAAAATATTCACATAACATAATTAGTAATGCACATAAAGATTATATGCGCATAATTTATAACCATTATGTGCATTATGGCACTCCTAACACGGAGTGTCTAAGCACTCCGTATAATTTTCGAGATATCCCCATATGCATGATCAATTTAATTAATAAGAACTCAAATGTCTTAGTCCTGGAAATTAAATCTAGTTGTCCCCGTGTATGTTCCATGAAAATACTAGTACTTTTGTTCATTTTAAGTATTTTATACACTTATACTATATTTATTCCCTTCGTTTTTAAATAAATGTTTTATATTAACTCTTTGATTTGATCAATTTTATAAAACCATTATCAACTAGGTATGGCGAATTGACTAATTGTTACGAAATTATAAAAAGCATAATTAATAGTTTAGTTAATATTTTTACGTACGGAAGTGTATGACCTTCAATTTAAAAATATAATAAAAATATATTAAATAACTATTTTTATGAATTATTTTTTTAAAAATTAAATAAAATACTCATTTAAGAATAGTTGGAGTAGTAATAGGGCCGTCAATTTGTTACCCATTAATCCATTTTAACCCGCTTTTACCTGCTAAACAGCTCAACCCATTTCAACCCATTTAATTATAAAATTGTATATTAGAGTACGTAAAAAATATTTTTTTTGTGCGAAAGAGTATTCAAATGATAATTTAATTTTAGCTTAACCTATTTATTATATAATTGAGTTGATTGGTTAATTAAATGGGTTATAATAGGTTGAACCCATTACAACCTGTTATTTATTGTAACTCAACCCATTACAACCCATTTAATCCAAATTGACAGGCTTAAGTAGTAACTTATAGAATCGAGTCTTGTTTTGGAGGGAGAAAGCAATATTTATTTGAATACGATTCTGAGTAAAAGTGAATATATTTTGGACGGAAAAGATTCAAAAGAGAGAAAAAGAAAGGAGCAGTCAACTAAAAAGTTGCAATGTTAATACGTAAGTTAGGGTTGAATGAATGGCAATTTAGGCAGCCAGACCGGCGGCAATGGTTAATATGTAAGATTCCTATTCCTCCTAGCTAGTCAAATTACTTTTATAGGTTTATATCAAGTTGAGTTTTCTGACCTAAATAATGTTTTTATTGAGACACTATACCTAAAATTCACAATCACTTAATAAAAATTTCGACCTACTCCCTTCATTATCAATTCATTTTAAGATGAAACTTCAGACTTTAACATAGTATCAGAATTTCGACTACACGCAAGGAAGCGTATTGAAACACTTTTCCATATAGAGAACATACAAGCCTCGATCAACATTACTTAATAAAAAATCCTAGGTCATTTGAAATAGGAAATTTCGATTTGCATATATCCTAATTCTGAATGACTTCTTGTAATTCAAAATTTAAGTATGAATTAATTATTAAAAAAAATATTAAAATAAAATTTATAGTATTTTACATATATATTAAAAATTTTTTTATTTAAAATAAATAAAAATTCATTTGAGTTTTACTCAAGTTAACGGAAAATAAAAGTACCCCTTCAAAAGTGGGAGTCTGGGACGGAGGAGTACTAATTGGACAATTTTGGCACGCCTTTCATTTGCTAGTTCGTTGCACCATCGAACTACTTTTGCCACTACCCGTACGTAAATCGTAATCTATTCCCTTTCTTGATCATTTATATATAGTTTTTCATTCATTCTTGGTTTTGATTTTTTTAAATATTATTTTCTTTAGTTTTGCATCATTTTTCTATTGTCTCATATTTTTTAAATTCGAGCGAGCGACAAGGAATTACTTGACTACCAAATCAAATGCCTCGTCATTCGGTAAACTATGTGCTCCCTCTACTTAATTAAACTATATACTCCCTTTTAAATATATATACTTTCTCATGTTCTTGAATTCAACTCAAATTTCGTTAGACTTTTTGTTTGGTTTCCCTGAATAATTAATTAAACCCAAATGGTTTAGTACAGACAATGATATTTCAAAAGGACACTGAAATGGAAACTCTTTTTTTTTTTTTTTTTTTTAACACTAAACTATGAGTCTTATTGCTTCAGATCATTAATATTTACATCAGAAATAAAGACAGGAATACAATTCAGCCATAAACCTTGAATCTGGCCCCCGAGCGAAGTTCGCTCTTCTCTTGACAAAAGTCACCACAGAGTTTGAAAACTCTTTCAACAAATAAGACAATCTTCGATTATATCTCCGAAGATCGACCTATCACAGATGCTTGAGTATATAGCTTTGAACACCAATTGAGAATGACCTGAACTCTGTGGTCTTTAATCCATTCGTACGCCTCATGCAAGCTTATAGCTTCCGCCGCCTTAGGGTCCACTCTTTCCATTAACTTTTTGCTGAAAGCCCTAATAACGCTCATTTGAATGCACACATTTGGTTCCTACTTATCATGAAATGTGCTAGCTTTAAATTATTTTGTGGAGATTCTGAACAAATTATTTTCACCTCTTATACACTTTGGTAGGAAGAGCACTGCCGCCCTTGTCTTCTTACCTCATGCCTTGAGGCTGGATCACGCGACGTCCAAGGATAACCGGATGCATGTTAGAATATATATGATTCAGAAACAAATCAGGGTTTAGAGTTTATATTTTTAGTTGATGAAGATGAATTGATGAAGAATGATATAATTATTAACTAGGTTCTCATCATTGGCAACACAACTCCAAGGTTATTAATTTGAAGCTGTTCAATGGTACATTTTTTCTTTTGCCAAAAGGTTATTAATTTGAAAGCTACACAACTCCAACACCTTGCTAATTAATTAGTTGAAGAAATCAAAGAGCTAACTCTAGCAGTATATATGTTCTCTTCTTTTCTATTTATGTTTTCCACTAGCAGAAACATCTTCTAGTTCTTCATGGTTGGAAATGTAGTATGGAGGATGTGAACGTTTCTTATCATTCCCTCGAGAAGAGTTGTGTTGGGACTTTGATCTTACTATTACAAGTGATAGTACTACAATTGCTACCGTATCTAAAATTTGATACAAAAATAGTATACTAGTTAATTGCTTTTCTCACTGCATTTTTCGGTGAATTCATACGTAGATATTGATAAGTTAACATGATATTTCGGAATGTTGTCGTGCATATTTGTCAAATATGAGAAAATTCCATGACCCATATTCGGAAAACCCTAAAGTGACATCCACTTCATCATTGATTTCGCAATTGGTGGAATGGTTCCAAAATCCTTTTTATAGGGATATCCCGAACGCTCTAAATTACTAGGCGCAAGATTTAAACTCTCACCAAATTAGGCAGACACTTCGCAACATGACATGTAAAGGCACCAACTGCAATATTCCAATTACACCCTAATAATGCTATATTGAACTGTCACACACACATGCAATATTGCCAGCATCATTAAATATTTGGTTCCTTTTAACTCCTTAAGAGTGACTCTGAAATTCTAACGTTTTAAGTTTATAGGGACCTAGTTGCCATTATTGTGAAAGACGAGGGCCATAGCAAAAGTTCTCTCCCGCTTTCCTATTAGCTTCCTGTCGGCGTCCTACCGCCAAGCCAGAAACTCGGTGTTTGACTCGAATTTGTGAAGCCGCAAAGTGTTTATATAAACAAGAGAAATCAAGCACAAAATTTTAAACGTGGTGGCCGGTGAGATCTTCCAATACACACACACACACACACACATAATCCCTGTTTATATATACCCAACAATTCAATTAATTCATTTTCATCTTCAGCAACCAACTTTCAAGATAGCCATTCTCGTACAGGGAATTAACATTCATTTTTGGTCAGGGTAGAATTGAAGTAATGGCGCTTGTAAAGGAATTCATGGGTTCTTCATTAGCAGACAAATCATCATTCATTTCTTCTTCTTCTAATGTTCTTTTAGGTAGATATAGCACCCGAAAACTTAACCAGTTTTCTTCCGTGAATTATCCTATTGTGGTTCCTCTAGAGAAAAGACGAGCCAATTTGAGAAGGGTCGGTGGGTCAAAGATTGTGGCGGCGATTAGTGAGGATTTGGTGCGAGCCGTGCGGAGAGAAAAGGCGGTTCAATTCAAGGTCAGAGCTGTTTTGACTGTTAGAAACAAGCATAAGGAAGATTTCAAGGACCAAATTGTGAAGCAGTTGGATGCTATTACCGATCAAATCGGCCGGAATGTTGTTTTGGAGCTTTACAGCACAGAAGTTGATCCAAGTGAGCCCCCCTGCACGGCGTGCCTGTGCCCGTGCATTTCCTTTTCTTTTTCCTTTTGTTTTTGTAGTGTGATTTATTTTTACTTAAATTTGCTGTTTTTATTGGTAATGTTGTGTAGGAACTAGGGGTACAAAGAAGAGCAAGCAAGCTGTGGTGAAAGACTGGTCGAAAAAATCGAACATAAAATCTGAGAGGGTGAATTATACGGTGGAATTTTTGGTGGATTCTGAGTTTGGAAACCCAGGGGCAATCACGGTAATAAACAAGCATCAAAAAGAGTTCTTTTTGGAAAGCATTACTATTGAAGGATTTGCATGTGGGCCAGTTCATTTCCCCTGTAACTCATGGGTTCAATCCACTAGAGATCATCCCTCCAAAAGGATTTTCTTCTGTAATCAGGTAAATTTTCTTCCCATATATATTGTGTGTATTACCCATAATCAAAAAGTGAATGTTAAATTTCGTACACTAGTCAATTTATGCTGTTATTATTCAATTATATATATGGTCCTGGACCGGACCAAATCTAACAAGTTGTGTATGTTGTAAATAGTCAAAGCATGAAAAGTCAAATCGTGTTTCTTGCTTGTTGTATTATGCCGGGGAAAAGTATTGGTACCGTGTATGTGACATACTTTTCCCACTTAATATTTTAAAGTTAATTGTAAATTTGTTGGCTGACTGAAAATATTTGAAACATACTTTTCTGATTTTATTTAGATTAGCGGAAAGGGTGTCTTTGTTACTATTATGTTAACTTCTGCTGCTTATTGAGGTTTAAAAGATTGTTGTAATTGAATATTTGCAGCCATATTTACCCCATGAGACACCTGCTGGGCTTAAAGCCTTGAGGGAAGAAGAACTCAAAGATATACGAGGTGATGGCAAAGGAGTCAGGAAGTTATCTGATCGAATATACGATTATGATGTGTATAACGATTTGGGTAATCCCGACAGGGGGATTGATTTGGCTAGGCCTACGCTTGGTGGTGCAAAATTGCCTTATCCAAGGAGGTGTCGAACTGGTCGGCCTCCTACTGACAGTGGTATGCTCCTTCCGGTTCCATTTGATGTCATTTCATTTGTTCTATTAGATCCTCTCTAGTTGTGGAATTATAAATATCTTCCCTAAATTCGAAAATTTGGATTTTTTGTAGATATGACTGTTGAGAGTCGAGTGGAAAAGCCAACACCAATGTATGTGCCAAGAGATGAACAGTTTGAAGAGTCGAAAAGGAATGCATTTGCTACTGGGAGGCTTAAGGCTGTACTTCATAATCTGGTTCCTTCATTGACGGCTAGTATCACATCCGATGACTTTAAGGGGTTCGGCCATATTGATACCCTCTACAGTGAAGGCCTTCTTCTTAAATTGGGCTTTCAGGATGAACACTTGAAAAAGCTCCCTCTGCCAAACTTGGTTACAAGGATTACTGAATCTAGCCAGGGTGGTGGCCTTCTCAAATACGACACTCCAAAGATTTTATCCAGTTAATACTCTCCCTCCTATGAATAACAAATCTGTTCTCCCTATTGTTTTTTTTTTTTAATAACTAACATGTAATTAACCTCTGCAGAGGACAGATTTGCATGGCTTAGGGATGATGAATTTGCTCGTCAAGCCATTGCAGGCGTTAACCCTGTGACCATTGAGAAGCTTGAGGTTTTCCCTCCTGTAAGCAAGTTGGACCCCGAAGTTTATGGTCCAATGGAGTCTGCTCTCAAAGAAGAACATATTTTGGGCTATCTTGATGGCCTGACTGTACAACAGGTAGCAATCACTGCTGAAATGTGTTGATCAAATTTTAATTATGATGGGTTTTATACGTATTTATACAGTTTTGTTGGGTCACTTTGACAGGCTATTGAGGAAAGTAAGCTGTTTATCATAGACTATCATGACACATACTTACCATTTGTGGACCGGATCAATGCCCTTGATGGTCGTAAAACATATGCCACACGTACCTTATTTTTCTTGGGCGCATTGGGCACTCTTAAGCCCATTGCAATAGAGCTCTCTCTCCCTGCTTCTAGTCGAAGTTCCCGGTCAAAGCGCGTGATCACTCCTCCAGCTGATGCCACAAGTAACTGGATATGGCAGCTTGCCAAAGCTCATGTATGCTCAAATGATGCTGGTATTCATCAACTTGTCTACCACTGGTAAGTGTTAGAGAAATAAACATAGTTGTTTTTATCTTGGGCAGACGTTGATCTGTTGGTCTTATGTTTGTTATTTGGAATGTAGGTTGCGCACACATGCGTCAACAGAACCGTTTATTCTCGCTGCTCATAGGCAATTGAGCTCTATGCATCCTATATTTAAGCTGCTGGACCCGCACATGAGGTACACACTGGAGATCAATGCGCTTGCTCGTCAAAGCCTGATTAGTGCTGATGGTGTGGTCGAGTCTTGCTTTACCCCTGGTCGTTATGCTATGGAAATGAGTTCTGCTGCATACAGGAGCTGGCGCTTTGATATGGAAGGTCTTCCATCTGATCTTATCCGAAGGTAATTCCTCGAAGAACTTGTTTTGCACTTTAGTGTTTATTTTTGCATTAGTTTTGAACTTCTACATAAGTTTGACTCAGCTATTGTTATTGTTATTTTCAGGGGCATGGCAGTCCCGGATCCAACTCAGCCTCATGGGTTGAAGCTCGTATTGGAAGACTATCCATATGCTGCTGATGGACTGTTAATTTGGGAGGCTATTCAGAATTGGGTGGAAACGTATGTTAACCATTACTACCCTGATTCGAGCATAGTATGCCACGATAGGGAGCTCCAAGCGTGGTATGCGGAGTCAGTCAATGTGGGCCATGCCGATTTACGGAATGAGAGCTGGTGGCCTGAATTAAACACTCCTGAAAATCTATCTTCCATCCTAACCACCCTCATATGGCTTTCATCTGCCCAGCATGCTGCCCTCAACTTTGGGCAGTATCCCTATGGTGGCTATGTCCCAAATCGTCCACCTCTAATGCGTCGTCTGATTCCTGATGAGAGCGATCCTGAGTACTTGAGTTTCCTCGATGATCCGCAAAAGTATTTCTTCTCTGCTCTGCCTAGTTTGTTGCAATCCACCAAGTACATGGCCGTGGTGGATAATTTGTCAACTCACTCGCCTGATGAAGAGTACATTGGAGAGAGGCGACATCCATCTACTTGGTCTGGTGATGGGGAGGTTATTGAAGCATTTTATCAGTTTTCAGCGGAGATAAGGAGGATCGAGAAAGAGATTGAGAGGAGGAACTGCGATACAAGCTTGAGGAATAGGTGTGGTGCTGGTGTTCTACCGTATGAGTTGCTTGCTCCGAGTTCAGAACCCGGGGTGACATGTAGAGGAATTCCAAATAGTGTGACCATCTGATCACAGTCGAGCCCAATCTCATGTAAAATCCCGAGATTGGGTAATCAAAGCAAGAATTATTAGTTTTGTAGGTATATTAGATGCATATATCTATCTGTTTTTGATTCTTGGATGCAACATAGGTGCAATTTTCACCATGAGATATCCCTTAATTGTATAGGGCAAAACTTCCAAGTGAAGTGCCTTGAATAAATGAAAGGTCATTAGATTGTTAGAACTTGAGGCTGTATTTTCCCTGTTCTGCCTCAATCCATTATTTGATAAATGATATGAATAAATGATCTGCTGGTTTTTTGTGACTGGTTCTTATTATTTAAAAAAAAAAAAAAAAAGCCCAAAAAAGAAGCAGTCCATCAATCCGTGATAAAGTGGTACAAATATTGGATGTCATATGTGCATTAAAATTTAAAAATGAGATTCCAGTTGTATATAAGCCATTCAATTTGGATCAAATGGGTTGTAATGAGTTGAGTTACAATAATTAACGGGTTGTAACGGGTACAACCTATTATAATCCATTTAATGAATCGATCAACTCAATTGTATAATAAATGGGTTAGGTTAAATTCGAATTAACATTTGAAAACTCTTTTGCACAAAAAAATTATTTTTTATACATTCTAATATTTAAAATTTTAATTAAATTGGTTATAACAGGTTAAACTGTTTAGCAGGTTAAAGCGGATTAGAATGGGTTAATGGGTAGTAAATTGACAGGTCTAGTTGTATCCATCCTTTTCTTTATGTAAAGTAGGCCTGTCAAAATGCTACTCATTAACCCATTCTAACCCGCTTTAACCTGCTAAACAGCTCAACCCATTACAACCCATTTAGTTACGAAATTGTATATTAGAATGTAAAAAAAATATTTTTTTCGTGCAAATGAGTATTCAATATGTTAATTTGAGTTTAACTTAACTCATTTATTATATAATTGAGTAGATCGATTAATTAAATGGGTTATAATAGGTTAAACCCATTATAACCTGTTAATTATTAAAACTCAACCCAATTCGATCCATTTAACCTGTATTGACAGACTTAATGTAAAGGAAAGATGGGAATGATGAGATGAGATCTCAGGAGCTTGGCCCATTTAGGGTTACAATAGTTGTACTTTTACTCCTTGGATATGGGCTTTATCGGTCCTGAAATTTTGGCTGTTAAGATTGGCCCAACAACTGGTAAACAGAGTCCATGGCATTAATTTCATAGCTGGCTTACACAGATAACTAGGGATGGCAATTTCTCGGAACCCAATCCGAATCCGATGATGCCCCGCCCCAAAAAATCCAATTTTCTCATATTTTTCAAAGATTCGATCCGGTTCGGGGCGGGTTCAGGTTTAGCTTACACCCCGCCCCGTCCCGTCCCGACTAGTGTTATGTATAATTATTTTTTAAATATATATAATATACATTGAAAACTATACATAACAATGAAGTGTATTGTAGTGGTAAGAGTTCTTATATGTTTCTAATAGGTCATAGGTTCAAACCATGGAGGGGTTATAGTAAAGAACACAAAGTTTAGGGGAGAGAGTGGAGCCGTATTCTCA
>JAOWAN010000005.1:1021404-1036920 GCA_028566635.1 Lobelia cardinalis | reverse complement strand
ACAAATCGAACAAATCGTCTTCGCCGTCCTCTGTACAGACTAAAGCACAAAAAAATGGACACTAAAATTGGCTCAGTAGACATCGTGCTCCCGATCAAAACGACGTCGGCTGCCTCCCTCGAAATGGCGCCGTCTCCACGGTCCAATCCTCACGAAGCGACTTCAACCTCACTCTCCTGGATCATCTTATTGCTGAGCCCGGCCTCAACCTCGTCGGCTGCTGCAACGAGCTCAACGCCGCCGACGTCTTCCCTTGTCCGTTGTCGAGAAAGAGAGAGGGAGAGAGACCTAGCTACCGCCAGTGAAGAGGAATGAGTCGGAGGGGAGGGAGGGGAACGTCGAGTAAGAGGGAGGGATAGTTAGGTTTTAATTTAGGGGTAGGATCTTTTACTGTTTTGCCCTCCTATTAATGCCACATCAGCAAATTTAATTTTAAATTAGGGCAAATTAGGGCAAAGGACCGAATGGGGATTTTTTTTTTTAAAGAATAAGGACTGATGAAGGTACTTTTTAACGTTAGGGGCATTTTAGGATTCTGGATCAAAGGTCAGGGACCAAATGGGGTATTATGCCCTTTATGAAATGTTTAGCAGATGAATTTGCTCATAGTTTAGTTAAGACGGCGAGTTCATAGCCCGAATGTATTGCTTGGCACGATTGCGTGCCTCTTTTTATTCGTGACGTAATTCGCAACGATCTTATTTCAATAAATGCATCCTAAGTGATGTTGGGCAAATTTGGAGATTTGTCCCACATTGGTGTGAAATGGAGAGTTTACTCTCACATTGGTTTGTCCCATACTTTGTCCCACATGAAAGGATGAATGAGGAGATTGTTGGAAAATTGAAAAGTGAAGTGTCAAAGCTTAAAGTGGAGTTATCCCACATTGCTAGGAAAACTAAGTGTAATAGACTTTATAAGTTATAGCACTCTAGTAGTGTTAAAACTTGTTACGAATGTTATACCACATATCACTTCCTCGCGTGCGCCCGTGCAGGGGGGGTGCGATCGGAGGTTCATCCGAAGGCCAATTTAGCTTGACTTGTGCTCGCACTTGTGAACACAATTGCCGGACCAAAATAGAGGGTCTGATCAACCCAATGTTTTGCTGTCTTGTCATTTAATTTTTTCCAGCAATAAAGAGAGTTGTAACACCCTAAAAACACAGAATAATTATGTATTAACTACAGCATTATTGGTGTCTTAATATCTGATTTTTGGTTACGATTTTAGGGAGAGAGTTTAAAAGAGACTGCTAAGTCAGAAAGACTGACACACGAAAATTTGCTACATTTCTCTTCTTCTCTGATATTACATTGTGTTCTTCAGCTTGTTCTAGTTCGTTGGTGAGACTTCCTAGTGTTAGGTTGACTTCACGCATCCGTTGTATCCTGAGAAACAATTGCCGTCTAATCCTCTAAGTACAATCGGTAGATGGGCAATACTGTTTTAAGAAAATCTTTCAAACGAGCCTCCGATTTTTCCTTTCTTTCTGTTCTTGTTTATATTCTGTCGTTTACATACTCAGATTTTTCTAACAAGTGATGCCCTTAAAAATTTATTTTTTAAAATTTGTATTTAGTCGTTTTTCAAAAATTTCAAAAACTTATGAAAAGAAAATGATATTTCACAAAAACTATTTTAAACCGTTTTCTAAACTTAACGACCAAATCGGGTTGTGAAAATAGGGAATCTTCTTTCAGATTGCTCTACAAAAATAATGAGCACTTAATTAAGCATACTGTGAGAGGGCACGCCAATCAAAGCGGTGCAGTGGTCTAATTCGTTCAGTCAGATTTGATGAGAAGGGTAATGAAAAGTCAGAGAGATGCCAAGGGCCGACTAGATTCTAGTCTGAATCTCTGATCATATCTATAGATTTCCTTGCAATAAGTCAAATATGGAGTTTATGACGTTATCCAGCTCTTCCCTTTATTAATTACAATGATTATAGTTATTAACAAAATAATTTCGATTTATCTATAATATAAACTAAATCAAAATATAATATTTCAATTTGACTTAATCATCGGTCAGACAGTCACCACCTCACCATATACGCAATACACACACGTACTTTCAAATATATTTAAAAAAATTTAAAACCTTTTTATATATAATATATTATTTAAAAATACTAAACTGCTTTTTATCCGACATCATGCTCTCGAACACAAACATTTTATCATTCCTTAATAACTCACATCTTCTACGCGTGAAATATAATATATATCAAATGTAAGTAAAAAATTTATAAATGATTTTTGATTATAAATGGACTTAATTTTGTGTATCACCTTAGCCGAAAGAAAACATAAGAGATCATAAATTGTACCAAAAGAACTGTAAGGCATATAACTGAAACAAGCATCGTTTTTCTAGCTAAAAAAACAAACTGAAAGTGTCCATTTATGCAACTAGAATTTTAAAAGCTGACTTCATATTTTAGTATGGGCAATTTCTAACATCCTTCGTATCATTTTTATTACATATAATTTAATTGCTTGAAATAGCTACTAAAAATGGTTAATTGATAGTGAAATTGATATATAGAATTAATAAAATTTACATAAGTAATCTGTGCGAGAAAAGTAAAAGTGAACAAAAAATAAAATCAAACTGCAAATGTAGCATACCTAGGGGGGGGGGGAGTGTTCTTCTGGAATACTATATATATGATTAATTTTTACTATAGAGTATAATAGATTACTCCTAATTGAGTAGGATGAATTTTTTGAAAAATGCCACTCTTCGAAAAATGTTAGAAAAGAATTGTTCATTGATGGTTTTTTTTTCTTGACATTTGTGGTAAACTAAACTCAGTAGTCTCCTTCTGCCTCTGTTATGAGGTGAAAAATAATAAAAAGGCATAAAATGTCGCCAAAATCAGACCTGCAATACGGATTCATCGGTGTACAATCCTCTTCCCGGCCGCCATAAACTGTATGGACAAACAAATCAAAATCTAACGTACCCACATTAACAACCAATCCTAGTCACTAGTAGTCGTAAGTAAAGCCTTCACTGATTCCACATCGCAAACAATGGCACCTGACTTACCAATCCCACGTTACCTAGCATGTTGCTGTGGCTGCCCGTTTGATCACTTCCGATTCCACCACCATTTCCATATTTAGCCCCCTCCAATGCAAAATATGTTTGCGGATAATCAGCCCCAACACCAAACTCGCTCCCCATACCAAGCGTGCTGCTCATGTTTCTCGAGCTTTCAGGACTAGAAGAGTTTCGGGCACTTGAACACACTAAAGCGGTATCATTTTCAACATTATTCGTGTTCTTCTGCTGCTGCTCTTCGGTGGCAGCAGCACTACTCCATACCATGTTGGTGAACTGATCATCAGATTGCTCCCCGTTAGTTATGGCAAGGATGGGCTGTGGGGAAGCTGATGATGCACAGGAGTTGATCAGGTTGCCTGTTGAAGTAGGGGCTGAATCCTTGGGGGAACGCTTTGCAAGATCCCCTGCAATGAGGGTTGAGCTCGAACAAATTCTCTTCACGTCATACCTACTGATATCAAAGTTGGTCACAGCACTTGTGCCCCTGAACTTTATTGCAGCTATATCATAAGCTTCTGCAGCTTCTTCTTGTGTGCCTAAATGAATTGAAACGAAATTTAGGTACTCTCTTTCTACCTAAAATAGTCCCATACTGCATCTAATACATATGTTACTGTTCTTAACGAAGACTAGTGGTCTAGAGGAATGTTATTTGCACCCAATTTTATGAATAATCTAAATCTTGTGCTGTACAAGAGTGCCTTGGTTGAACAGTTAAGTGCCAACAGCTTTTCGCTTAATTAGTCTACTCAAGAGTGCCTTGGTTGAACAGTTAATTAGTCTAATCTAAATCTTGTGCTGTACAAGAGTGCCTTGGTTGAACAATTAAGTGCCAATAGCTTTTCGCTTGATTAGTCTACTCAAGTAATTGTCAAAACCTTAACTTCGTGATAATACTGAAAGTTGATAAAGGATACGTGCTGCAATGATCTAAGATGGGATACTACACCATGAATACTAGCAATGTCAAATCAATTGCGTGTAATTCTGAAAACCATAACACAACCTTTATGATTAGTGTCTTCAACATTTGTTTTTCATCCAACTTTCAGACTGGATGGATTAAGTGACTGGTAATAATGTCATAGCATTTGAATGAAATGTGATGGTGATATATGTCAGCACTGTAGCTGGGGAAATTAAACATAAAGCATTCATACATACTGCTAGTGAAATTGAAAGCAATAAATTACAATGGTTTAATTTGTGGGTAGAGAAAAGGGACAATGGAAACATACTGAAAGTACCAAGGTACAAGTCCTTGTTGCCTGCAACCCTTCCAATTCGAGCTTGCCATCTTCCATGCTGATGATGCCTGCATTTACATTTAAATGTCTGAAACCAACCAAATGGACTGTGAAAAGGAAACAACTGATATACTACCCCTGTTAATGCTAACGAATTCACATGTGCGCATGCAACTTCATTAGATTTTCTGCCTACATAGAAGCTGATAATTGTAAAAGCTGGGAAACTCAGTAAAAATAATTGTGACTTTTGTTCAAAGAGAAAGGTGTTTTTCCAGCCTTCATACCTTGTCACTCCTCTGTACATAGATGCCCCTCTTGAGAATCCACTGCTTTTCCTGCGTAAAAGTATAACACACATGACTACTTTTGACCGAAATAATTTGTTATAATCGTTTTTGCAGGAATGTGAGGATAAATTGAACGGGCATTAGCAAATGTGTACCTTCTTAAGTTGGCGACAAATTCTTGCCTGGTCATGTTCCTCATCTCTTCAATCTCTTGTTCGTAAGTACTTACCTGATTTTGTCGAAAAGTGCTTATCTTATAACTAACATAATCTGGGATGTGGATACAAATCAGTTAAAATTGGAGAAAACGTACAGGAAAATTGATATGAGTTGTTGGACCCCAATACTTGAGAGCAGCCAAGTCGTACGCTTTGGCTGCCTTTTCTTCTTTGTCATAACCACCTTAGGGAGAAGAATACACCAAGTAATTAAAACCCATATAATTCGAAGTTACCGGGAAATTGAAATGTTCAAACTTCTTTCTTTAGCAAAAAGGCAAAACAGGAAATGATTTCATAGATCGTAAAACTAGGATTTGAACATGGAAGAATCACATACCAAGGTAAACTGAATGAGATCGAGCAACCATGAATGCCAATGCCAAGGACCCCCAACATATTGCATCCAAAATTAATGGTTAGTATACTACTTCATATTGGTTTTTTAGTTCATAAACTAATATTATCTCATATTCATATCTCATATTTATATTGTTTGTGAACAGTACCATATCACTTAATATTATCGTATATAGTACTCGTGATCCGACCCTTACTAAGTATACAATTTCATGAACTTGGGAGTAATTTATTTGTAAACGTACGTACCTTGCCTTCCTTTCCTAGTTTGACCTTCTTTTCTGCAGCTATTATCCCACAAATGGGCCTCGTAACGTCCAGTCCATCTATGCCTACACATTACATATGTCATTATTAAAAATCAAAAAGAAAAACAGAAAACAAAGTCAATGCATAAAAATTCCTACAAAAAAGATTTTTTTTTTTTTAAATGAATGAAATATATATAGTACTATAGTACCTGGTGACACCGCGGTACTGCGAAGTTCTTTGGCCAAGAGTATCCAAAGATTTACGAGCCACCGTTTCTTTATGACTGCCGTAGGCGGCTTTCCCGCCCGCCCGCTTCCGGCTATCGGCGCCTCCTGAAGCCACCACTTGCGCACTAGCTGGCGGCGCAGCTACTGTAGGAGTGGCAGTTAGCACAGTACTGGTGGGGATCATCGCCAGAGACAGACATTCGTAGTTAATTTCAATATTATCATGATGATGATCATGATCAGCAGATGGGGGAGGAGAAGATTTGTCAGCTGAAAATGGGGTTTGTCGCAACCAAGACTTGAACCCAGAAACTGAAGTTGCACTCTCGAAGGGGACATGGTAGAGGTTGGAATCGCATATCGAGCTACCTTGGCCGATTTGTGTGGGGTAGTTGGTCGTGTATAAAGGGTAAGTACATGGGTTTGTGAAAATATTTTCTTCTCCAATATTAGCGTTGATGTCAAAATGCTGCTGCTGCTGGTTGCAAGGTGGTACGTTAACATTGATTCGCCCCTGTTCTTGTTCTTGTTGATGATCATCAGCATGATCGGGAGAAGAGCTGGAATAACAACTACCCAAGAAATCTTCAAGCTTTGGACTTGTGATCACTCCGTTTCCGTTTTCGTTTCCGTCCATGCCGTTATCATACCTCCACTCTACCAAAAAAAGGGTGTAACTAGAAGAAAACAAACAACTCCCAAAGATAATTAATAGTGTGTAAGTGTGCATTATATATATATGTAGTGCATACCTTGAGGATTAAAAGGCGGAGTAAAAGAGTCAATGGGAAAAAGAGAAGGAGCATGACAACGCAGAGG
Source organism: Lobelia cardinalis (assembly GCA_028566635.1). Classification (NCBI taxonomy): domain Eukaryota; kingdom Viridiplantae; phylum Streptophyta; class Magnoliopsida; order Asterales; family Campanulaceae; genus Lobelia; species Lobelia cardinalis. Next base: position 1,030,429 of record JAOWAN010000005.1, on the reverse strand, counting down.
CATAACCGACATACCCTCGGAGAAACAACCGGTTCCGGTGGCGGTTGCAGGAGCAGAGCCACTTCCTTGCTCGACGGCACCCCTACTCCCGAAACCTCCTTCATCCTCATCTATTCTCAGGTGTGGCGTCAGAGAAAAACCCAACCAATCGCTCATTATTATTATATTACTATTATTATTATTAATATTATCGTACTGCTAGCTTCAAGTTCAACTATGGCCCGTTCTTCTCCCACAGTCCCACCCCCCTGTCTCTCTCTCTCTCTCTCGAAAATCTCGCAAAAAATGGTTGTGTGCGAAAGTGTGAAATTTTTGTTCTCCTCTCTCTCTCTCTCTCTCTCTCTCTCTCTCTCTCTCTCTCTTTACGTTGGGAAGGTAATGTGGATGGATGTGGGGTGGGGGAGTGGTTTTTGAGCTCAAACTTCGAAAAGCTTTTTTCCTGTGGGGGAAAGGGGTGGGGGAGTGAATGGCAGTCCGTCCGTCCAGGACAGGACTTAAATGTAAAAGCAAAATATTGATGGGGGGTTTTAGTAGGTCCGAGAACACAGGCCGTTAGATTATGATGGGGGAGATGGAATGAGAGAGCATCGGCACCGTCCGAAGGCGTGATTGAGAGTTTTGTATGTTTGTTTGTGTGAAAATGGGACATAGTTTCTGCAGGCAATAAGCCCAAGGGGAATTAATTTTGATTGTGAAAATGGCGCTGCAGAATCTAGTAAGGTCTGAATGAGTTTTATGGGTCAGTAGGGGGGGTGGCCGTGGCTCTGCCTCCTGCTGTTTGCTCTTGTTTTCTTTCTCTGTTCTGCTGTTACCAGTAGGAGTATTTGAAATGCGAAGCTTCGTATTGCGTTCCATAATCAGTTGGTACATGTGTGTCTAGGTATACGATGTGTTAGGTACGTTCAAATATAAATAAATATAATAAATTATGTACATAATATGATATAAAATACACATAAATTATACTATTATTATGTACACAATTATTATGTACATTTTATATCACATTATGTATATAATTTATTATATTTATATATATTTGAACGCACCTAACACCGTGTGCCTAGGCGCACGCTATAATTTGCCTTCCTCCTTTACTTTCAATTCTTGGCTCAGTATTTTGGGCTAGTTTGACAATGCGTTATCACCGTTCAAAAGCGTTTTTGAGCTTGAAAATTAATTTTCTAATATAGACGAGCCTATTTAACAAGAAAAATTACGTTAGCATTTCATCCCAAAATGTAAAAAATGGTGTTATCTCAAAATCACCTCCCAAGCTATTTTTCAGATAATCACTTTTACAAATCCTTATTTTTTAGAATAATATTCTTATAATCACTTTTTGACGTGATAACTAAACACAAATTATAAATCACTTTTATTTAAATTCACTTTTAAAATATAGTTACTAAACATAAAATCAATTCTGCAAAAATCAATTTTTGAAAAATAAATTTTCAATAATCACTTTTAGAAAATCAAACGTTTATCCAAATTAGTACTTTGCTGGGTGTGGGACATAACAAAATATCAATGGATTTGGATCAAATCCGATAGGGAAGAAACGAAGGTTGCGTTTAGAGTTGACATTTTTCGAACAAAATTTATTTGAAAATTATCAACAAATTTTGTATATGAATTAAATTTTAAAAAAATTATTTTTTTATTTTACGTATTCTTTTTATATATCCTTATAATATTTTTATATCCTATCAAACATTATATCAAATTACAATTACCACTTTCTATTTTTCTCTTTCCATCACTATCACATATTTTTTTTAAATTTGAAGGGCAAATTTGTAAAATCCTACAAAACCAACATAAAACAAACACAAAATACAAAATCCGACGGTGTGATGTAGATTCACGATAGGGGATATGTTTCGGTTTGAATCGATTTTATTTATTTTTTATTAAACTTAAAACTAAATTAAAAGTTTAATTTTATAATTTTGTAAAATTTCAAACTCAGTCGAGAATATAAAAAATAAATTTTTTTAATTTTGAATAAATATTTGGTTTTCAAAAATCAAAAAGATGTTATCTTCAAATTTCGATAGATGACAGAATAAATACATAGAATTGAGAATTTTTCAATTACAACAAATAAAAATATAATAATTCAATTTACAATACTACAGTGAATAAAATTCTATATTATAAAAATTGAATGGAAAACAATAAAAGTAAATTGAAAAGGAAAAAAAAAAGGTATGAAAATACAATACATTGATAATGGCAACAATCTATGCAACCCAAATAATTGAAGTCAAAATTGAAGGTGGAGATGGGGAAAACAAAACCAAAATTATTCAATCTAAAATTCGATAATATTTGTATTCTACCCATTTGATATAAAATAAAAAATCTTGTTATTATTTATATGCTAGTGTATATCTGTTATAGTGCTCGAGGGCACGATGATTAAAAGAGAAAAATATCAAAAAAATAATAATAACATTTTAATTAATATAAAATTTAAATATTTAAACTGAATTTTTCCTAACTTGTTTTGTTTTCCTTTTCCCATATGAACATCATAAATTGAAGGGAGAATTGCAACTACATACTGCACAAATTCAATTTTTGAGAGCGTAGAGAAGGCTAATTCTCAATTGAGTCATACTCACTCCTCTAAACTTTGTACTTCTTCCGTTCGTAAATACATATTATATTGGTTGGTTAAACTTTTAATTAATTTATTATAAAAATTGATTTCTTATTTTAATTTTATAAAAAAAATATTTAAGTAATTTATCATAATTTCTTAAAAAATAATAATTTTATACAGATAAAATATGAAAAATATATAAATTGAATAAATATATTTATAATAAATTATGTTAATTAAAAATTATAAGAAATTTCGACTGTTCATAGTCATGGAGAGGTGTACCAGATTCAGAAACCTTTTAGCAAGGAAAAGCCTAATGGGCGACGAAGCCCAACAAGATAATGGCTGTAACCAAACAATGGGCGAGGAAGCCCAACAAGAAAATTGTACTGTAATAACTTTTATGAGCGTAACCAAAATTTCAAGTTCCCAACCGATTCGAAGAGACAACTATATTGTGCTCGGTATAATCATTGATTCAGGGGTTAAGTTGCTTAGAGGCCCAAGTTAAGGCCCAGTATATCTGGGCTACCAATTGTACGTTAAACTTAAACCCCGTATTGCTAATTTGATATAGGGTGGTACTATTTACCGTCCAAAAAATTTTTAAATTACCCTCAATTTCGACAAAAATATCTTTACTATTTATCGCCCCAAAATTTTTATTTCGTCGGTTATCATGTAATCACTTTACTACCTTAAATTTAATATTTATACATAAATTCTTAATTTTTATTATCATTATATATATCCCGATTTAATCCTTAATCCCAAAAAGATTCAGTTAATGAGTGTAGTAGTTGAAGTTCATGAAATTAATCAGATAAACACAGCTTATTACTTCCAATCTTTTAATTGTTTGTACTTTTTGTTTGTTCTTCCTCTTACATAGTAGACAAAAAAAAAAACGCAATTAGTAACCTTCAACAGTGTACATGTAGAGATTATACTGCATCTACACAAATATCCTACTCACCATAGTAATCAACCTTCAATATGATGTTTCTTTTCCTGGTCATAATAAAAGAGTATCCCTGCTCCAGTAGCAACAAGCAGACAAAGTCCAGAAAAAAAAAAAAAAAGAAGAAGAAATCCAGAATCCTTTGATTCATATTGAGCCAATACGCCCTGTTATCGCTTTCTCCGCAGAGTAATGCTATAGAAACAAAAAATATACAAAAAGTCTATCACAAAATGATGTGGAATCTTATGTGAACTAAGTGGTTCCCACTTATTAACTCACACATTAATCAACCTTAGTTAATTGCTTCTTCACCCACCCACGGTAAAACTCAAAAGAGAACATCTTTTTCAGTAATCTCGACTCTCCTCTACCTTCCTTAAAAAGCTATGCCTTTACCCCTGTTCCTCCACCCGATTCATCCTGGCGCCGCGGTTCGAGTATATATTCTGTGTGCTTTACTTTCAGCATTTCATATTCTGTTTTGATTACTTCTTTATTCTGTCCGGCAAACTCAACTCTATCAAGATCAGATAACTCTGCTTTACACAAAGGCATCCGACTGAGCTACAGTTTTCAAATATCTTTCTAAACATATTTTTATTAGCAAATTTTCTTAGTCTTCCGCTGCACTAAAACCCCTTTATTAATTCAAGGGTGAAAATTTTCTAAGGTATCTGTTTTAAGAAGAAAATTTCAATAGAATATTGGGCCCTCCCCCCCCCCCCCCCCGCCTCTAGCCTATACTTGAGCTTAAGTGGGACCAACAGACATACCTGCCTAAAAACAATCTTTCACAAAATAAGGAACCCATTGACGTCATTCATCATACAACCCTACCAACCAATCATTATTCGCAAGTTCATACTTCTCTATCATCTCAATTCATCTTGTTTCAAACTCCACGTGAGACAATGAATCATACATAATATTCCGAATCGAGAAACTAATAGCTTTATACTGCGTATGCCCTCCAAATTTTTCTAGTAGCTTTTTAAGTATGTGCCACAAGCACCATCTATGCCGAGCATTCGGAAAAACAAGTTGAATAGAATTACGCATAGCTCTATCTTGATCAGTAATGATGGCGCTCGGAGAACGATAAGACACGGATTCAAGCCATATTTGAACAACCATTCAAATGTATCGGTATCTTCTCTTGAAACTAAACCACATCCAAGCAAAATTGACTGTCCATGGTGATTTACCCGTACAAATGGAGCGAATTGCATATCATACCTGTTTGTCAGGCAAGTCGTGTCAAATGTAATAACATCACCAAACTCCTCATAGGCAACTCTACTCCTTGCATCAGACCAAAAGACATTTCGTAAACGACTATCATCATCCAAATCTATTATAAAAAAGAAATTTGAATCTGTAGCTTGAACACTCATGAAATAATTTTGAAGTGCCTCTGCATCACCATAATTGAGGTTCAATCACCTTTGCTTGTCAATAAAATTTTGAGCATCTTTCTCGATAAATGTCAAACTTTCATGACCATTAGCCTCCACCGTGAAAGCATTTAGACTTTGATTCAATCTTATTCCGGCTTGAGAATTGAGCAGAAGTTTATTTCCCTATTACTTCGATACATGCGACTTTTTCCCGAACTCAATGTATGGTTATGGTCCAATGTAGCTACTGTTACTTGCCACTTTCTATTATCAAGTAGTTTTGCATTGACCTTCGCTTGACACATTGTTTTTCTAATGGGACGTGGCCTTAAAATATTCTTTGAGTTTGTTTTTCCCTTCCCGCTGCGAAAACATACCAAAGTAACATATCTCATGTATTGATCGTCTCCCTTCGATGTGGATCTTTTGCTTACATTAAAACCTACTCAGTTACCGTATTCTCGGTAAAAACTCACGAGACTATCAATTGTATCAAAGCACATCCCTTCTTTAGGTTCTTCAATTTGCCCGCCCATCATATCAGTTTCATACCCATTTTCTTATTCCGTAACCGTGCCTTCTTCATTAGTTTTTGATATAAACAGAATCAAAATATATATAAAAATTTTTAACGATTAGTAATAATTGAAAGAATATTAAATCAGCAGGGATGAAAAAAACAACTATTATAATTTTTATATATGATCTTGGCATAACATGTTTTCGTTAGGACATTTATCACTAACATTATTTCAATTATAAACTAAAAGGATCCTATTTGAGAGAATTAGGGTTTTCAAGGAGACTTACAGGGAATAGGGAATGGAACAATAATTGTGTTTCAATTACGAGCATTGATCCCATATATGAGGAATGTTTTTAAAGATTTGAATAGATGGAGAGAAGAAGACATAGATAGGGAGAAACCTGATTTTTTGAGATTGTTGACATCATTGGCTTCCATTATCAGAGTAAAATCAGCGTCTTGTGAGTATGGCGTCGAAGAAGAGGCGGACGTGAAGCTCATCGGCAGGATGAAACGGGTTGAGGAACAGGGGTGAAGGCGTGACTTTTGAAAGAAGGTAGCAGAAGCGTCAAGATTACTGGAAAAGAGAGATGTTCTCTTTTGAGTTTTACCGTGGGTGGGTGAAGAAGCAATTAACTGAGATTGTTAATGTGTGAGTTAATAAGTGGGAACTACTTAGTCCACATAGTATGTCACATCATTTTGTCTTCTTCATTTAATTCTTTTTTGGACTTCATTGAATTCTTTTTTTCATTCAAAAAGAAACCCAGATCTATTATGAGCCGATTGTAAGGAAAAGGGAGCCGATTATAAGGAAAAGGGGGAAACCCAAATTTGTGAAGGAGGAAGAAGACTTGAGGTTATGAGGGTTGAACTGCCGGTGGGGCTTCCCCTTAAACTTCCCAAATATAGTTCTTGAAGCTTTGGAAAAGATTTTTTCAAAGTAGTTCTTGAAGCTCTTCAATTATTACACAACATCCATATGTTATTCCTAGAATTTGAATAATTTGTAATCAACCAGATTAGCTATTTGGTGGTTTTGGTCAGTTTTGACTCATGATACACAATTGACTGAAAAATATGATTAGCTTGAGAATGTGTAGCTTTTCTCGTATTGTGGAAAATGGTGGTGGTGATGGTTTCACTTTCTAGCATTTCATCTTCTTCTTCTTCTTTTATTTTTCAAACGAAGATTGTGGCAATTAATTAGTTGGAAAATTAATTTAATTATGAGATCTGAGTTTGATTTATATTTTTTTTCATTTTAAGATTTGAATTTGATTTGGTTTTGTGATTCTGAGATCTGGGTTTAGTTTTTTATTTTGAACATTACCGTCAAAGAGATAGAGATGAAGAGACATAAGGAAGAAGAAGATCTGGGTATAATGCGTTAATAATCTTTTTTTTTTAACTTTGACCCTTGTTTAATAAGGGTACTTATGTCTTTTTTTTAATTTATCGTTAGATAAAATGGATGATATCTAACGCTTTTTTGGGTCAGAGAGGCTATCCTCACAAAATAAAGTATGTGGGGCTCATCCCAAAAACCCGTTAACCACAGAGAGATTCATCCAAGTTTTCCAAAAAAATAAAAAAAAAAATGAACAAAAAATAGTCCCTGCTGATCGAGTCTCTTGTAAATGGGAGCGAGGATTTAAGTGTATAAATATTAAAATTAAAGTATTAAAGTGAGTATATGATAATAAGACGAAAATGAAAAATTATGGACGATTAATAAGAAGGATATTTTAGGAAAAAATAGAGACGATATAAGAAATTTTAAGGACGATAAATAACAACCTTAGTTTGATATATCACCTCATAATAGTTACTAGGTTAGGTATATGGTGCAAAAAATTAAAAAATGTAGAAAAAATTAATGACTTATATTTTTCACTCTTATGATTGAAAATTTTACATCACCTAAATATTAAATCAATGATGTATTTTATACTCTAAATTATATTTCAAATTCCAAAATTGATTCTTCCTTCCTGAACATTTCAAAATTAACAAGAAATTGAAGTATGAGGCTCATTCTTTTTCTCATATTTTAAAAAACTGGAGATTATTTTAAACATCACCATTACTCCTAAATTTTAAGCACGCTTTATTTTTCTAAAATAGTTTTCTAAATATTTTTCATTGTCGTCCCCTGCAAATACTAAAAATCCTATTTTCACATTAGAATTGACATTATTCCTATTGGAAGATTGGAGTCCAGATCTTCTCTGTCGAATGGGGTATAACTTCCTACGACATCTTTTTAAAACCTCATTCTAACCGTTTAAAAGATAACCTTAAAATTTAAAACATTATATTTTAGAACAAGTGTGATCCTTAAAAGTCATGCCTCAGAAGATGACACGTCATTTGACATAGAAAATTGCGATTCATAAGATCCTGTAACTCTCTTTTCCTCCTTCAGTTTTGGAGACAACTCCACATTACTAAACTCATCAATGCGACCAATCGATTTTTGAGGTCTTCTCGAGCCGATGATTGGCCTTTTTCTCGACCTCTTACTGCATTTGTTAGCATTTTCTGAACCTTCTTCTGAGTACTTTTTCTTTATCAGAATAGTTGGAGTTGAGCCGGAAGGAGTGTGCGGAGCAATAATTCTTTGTGTTCTACTTGATTTGCTTACATGGGTGCTCGATCTTTGGGAATAGATGGACTTTTGCAGAGAAATCTGAAAGATCTTCTGAGATTGGTTGCGAGTTCTTATTCCCTAATGACAGATTTTCTGTGAGCGAATAGATAGAAAGCGAGGGAGAGTTGAGAGTAAAATTCAAGATCTAGCTCCTCTCCATTACACTTCTCTCTAATTTATACGTGGATGGAGAATATGTGTAATCAATAGACCTAAATACATCAAATAATTAACTTAGATTATTTGGTTTAATTAAGTTTATTGATTACACATGTTCTCTATTCAAATGTACATTGAGTGAAATTGGAGAGAAGTGTAATGAAGAGTAAAATTCAAAACTTTGAAATGACTGAGAGCATCTTAGACATCCACATGGGCTGAATCTCGGGGTGAGAATTGAGAATAGTGAGAAGAACTTTTATTACTCATAATTAGACTTGACAAAATGGATTCATTACCCACTAAGCAATCCAACTCAATTTATTTTAAATTCAATCTTCATTTAATTAATAGGTCCAACAAATTATCCGGTATAACTCATCAATTTAAATAGGTTAGATCAGGTTAACCTATAAATTCATTACAACGCATTAGGATTACTACACCTCCAAAGCAGATCCATGTAAATCTCTCATTCCAAATCCCCCCCACCCCAAAGAAAATACCCTTCGTAACTTGAAGTTGTTTGAATTGCTATTATCTGTTGACCAGTAAATGCCCGTGTTCGAGGACACGGCGCTCGGACACGACGCAATAATATTCGACGATTTATTTTTTTAATGTTCAAAGTATATATCAAAATATTTAATCGTAAATAAAAAAATATAATTATATATATTTTTAATTATAAAAATATTAATTATTTAAC
>JAOWAN010000005.1:987999-1021304 GCA_028566635.1 Lobelia cardinalis | reverse complement strand
TCTCTCTCTCTCTCTCTCTCTCTCTCTCTCTCTCTCTCTCTCTCTCTCTCTCTCTCTCTCCCTCTCTCTCTCTCTCAAAAATTACCGTAAACCAAATAATAAAACCCTATCTTCGTGGAGAATTGGGAACGATGTGAATTTCGTAATATTAAGTAGACTGTTAAAAAATGTAGTAAAAATTAATTTTAATTTACCAAAGAAAAATATCAATAAAATCACATATTTTAAATTGAATGGAGTATATAATTTTGTGTAATGATTAAGGTTGAATAGGAAGGACCAAATAAATATCAAGAGCTTATGAAGAAGATTTCCTTTTTTTGTTTTGGATTGCAAATAACTTTAAATAGGGATATTCATATTCTTCTACAGCGGTATATGTGAACTCGTGTTTGGGCTTGGGCTTTCATGACCCCTCCTGACAAGTGACGACGAGTGAGTTAACGCATCACACTGACTAGACCAATCATTAATTAATTTCCATTACGATCCACTAAATCCTAACACGGGGGGTACTCTTACGAAGAAGAAAACATACAACTTATAATCCAAATCTTCAATCCCAAATGGTCCGTCTCATCTTTATGAAATTCTATCATATTTCTTTAAAATCTCTCTCTGACTGTAAACTTTAAACTCTCATCCTATACAATTAATAGGACACATCCTTTTCAAAAGCTATATAAAGGAAGATAGACCAGAAAATTCGAATTCAAGAAACACCGATAAGCTTTTTATCAGTCCCCGTTCGCAACACATTATTATACATTATAAGATTCGGACCAGAAAATTCAGCATTATACTCTCAACTACAAAATCCTAACAGGGCTGGAGAAAATGCAAATTCCATTCATTCATACAAAGTCCTCCCCCCTCTATCATATTCTGGTATAAGGTGCTGATTACATTAATCTATCACAGTTTCAAACTTCGATTTTCCATCATTCCTTATATATACAATAAGATAAGATAAGAACACGAAGAAAAGAGAGCATGTCAACAGTTGCATCAAATTGATAACTTCATGTTAGTTTCATCATCTCATTCTGCTCAGTAACAGGTTCATGAAGAGTTGTAAGCTACAGAATATCAAGAGCAAACCTGCACGCGGATGAGTTAAGACTTGGAATTTAAAAAGTGGGGATGCTAGATTTCTGCATTCTACTGCCAACCACAAGTACAAAAGCTAGGATGTGAAACCAAATACCACTAAAGTAGCTTTTTAGAAATAAACCTCTCGCTTTCAATACAAACTAATAATACATGCTCAGACCATAGCTCAGAGATGAGGGGCTCATGGTATCCATAAGGCTAAGAAATTCCAAGGATGGTAATTCAACAATCTGGAACGTGAAGACCAAAAGGTCATACTCAATGAGTCATGTACCGACTTGTCAAAATTGAGGTTGGGAGATAACCTCTCCCTAGACGCTAGACAGTTGTAGGTTATCAAGGTGAGGAAGGACTTGGGAAAGAGGATGGTAACCCCATATTGCAAAGTCTATCATCATGTTTTATCTCCCTCCCCCATGCCCCCAATAAAAATAGTAATAGTAGCAATAATCATGCTGATCCTAAATAAGAGACAATCTAAGAAATCTGAATTTGACTATCAGATAAAGACAGAAGAGAAACAAAAAAAAAAAAACTGGGAGAGACAAACAATTTATGAGTGGGTTCCAAATGAATTTATTTGGGAATATAAACATTCATTTTATTCCGAAATAGGAAAGTTTTAGAAGTGGATAATTTTTTTAATCATCCTAAAAAGGAGTAATGGATGTTTACTTGGGATTGTAGTAAAATAAAATCTGGGGCATAGTGCCTCCTATCCACTATAAGAAACGAAACCCATCATAAGAGAGGAAATAAACATATAAAGAGCTCTCTTAATTAACTCATGTAATTATTTTCCTTGGGTACAATACATATTCTCCTCCCACTCACCAATTAAATGTTACAAAACAAAAACGATGCCACCAGTTTCAAATACACATCCTTTAACATTTCAGTCATTTTTTTGCTATTACCAAGAGTCCACATCGCACTCCTTGGACAGGTCCATATCAATATCACAATGCAGAATGATAATTGAGAAAGAAAACGAAACACATTTTTTATTCAACTTCCATCCCCTCTACCAAATTGTGAAGCACTGACAATATTCCACTTTAACTCCTCTCCAAATCATTGCATACCCAAATCCTCCCAACATTAACCCAGTACAAATTTTCGAATAGCTAGAACTTCTAATGCACATCCTACTTCCACAGTAGATCAGATCCCATAACAATGGAAGAGCTGAAATTTTAACATAGAGTCGGTGTCAATTATGATAACAGATGATGGGCTGTGAGAAAGAGCTACCTTGATAAAAAGAGTTATACGTAAATCAAATTCTTGATAATATTCCAGAACATAATTTGCAGTGGCTCTGATATTTCCAACTAACTGTATTTATGCTTCCATAATTGATGACGACACAGTAGAACGAGATGCTGAGGTGTAGTTTTCGAGGTGGGAGCGACCAGAGGTGAGCATGTGACGCAGCTGTATGGAGCTAATAGGAGCACTGGCCACAATCATGTAATTCCTGGGCCCGGGGGGTCGGGTGTAAGTAATTAAAGGTTGTGGTGCGTACAGGCATAGCCTAAGGCATCACATCGTGCACATCAATCAGAGACCACTCTGAGAGTTTGGCACAGGCATGCCATAAGGCAAGACGTTATGCCCGTGATGTGGCTAACTTTCCTCTTTTGTAGTATTTTTTTTATTTTGCGTATTTTCTTTAGAATTTTTTATTAGGTTGTTTTGGACGTATTTAAACATTTTATTCCGAGTCTTAAAGTTATCTTTTCATTTAATAGACAACATTTCTTCCTCCACCTTTGTTTGCATGTGAAATCCCAGCCTTTCAGCTAGTTATCCAAAAGAATTACTCGTGGTAAGTCTCCCCAATTGATCCGCAGGTTCAGTCGAACCTATATTTTGTTGTGTCAAGAATGGCACATTTGTATCTACGTGGGGGCCTATGCAGTCAAATTATCTTTCTACAGTATTCAATAATGCAGTATCACAAAACCACAGAAAAGCAACATGAACACAAACTGCAAAGCAGACAAAATGAAAAGCCAAGTAAACGAGTGAGCTTTGCTCTAGTTAATGACATCAATCAACATATAAAAGCACTAAGTTTGTCATATGTCAAAGTTTGAAATGCTTACCAATAAGGTATATATCCATTAAAACCTTGTAATCTGCTGCAGCAATTGCGAAGGGGATTGAGAAGCCAATTGCTCGGAACTCGGGGAAGCTCTAATAAAGTGGTTACCAACCGAGTTTCCATGCATCTGTCTGGCCACATCTTTGGCACTACTCATATTTGCTTCAGAGCGTGAAGACTCCATCAATGCTCGTATCTGAGTCAATGGCTTGTGTCAATAGAAAGCATTGTTTATTAAATGGCAGAAGAAGACATGATCATGAAACAAGAAACAAGAAAGATTCCTGTTACCATATTGAGACGCTTCTTGTGGAGATCACTTGAGGACTGCATGTACATTTCAACCAAACATAAGTAGGAACTTCAAGGGCATTGGAGTTCTTAAAAATGACAAAAAAGGGTCTCAGATTCACACATTTCAAAAGGGATAGTACACAATTAGGGGTTAAAATTCTTTTGGACAATTACTCCCTAGGCTGATAAAAACAAGTTTCTGTTTTTAGTTTGCCCCAAACAAAGAGAGCCATTTCTAATTCTTAGATGCATTTCTCTCATTTGTCATACAAAATAAATTGTACTTAAAGACATTTTAGTGCAATCTAAACAATATTTTTGGAACTGAAATCCTATTATTAAAAGGTTTATTCAAAGTAGAACTCTTTTGGGGGCCAGAGTGAGTTCAAACAAGCACTGGGAATTTGAGCAAAATCTGAAGTAAAATCAACTTTCTTATCTTCCACATTTTCACTAGTAACAAAATTACAATTTTTAAAACATTTCATTTTTAATCACCAAGATTATGATTAAGAGGAATGGTTGTGGAGCACTATAGGACTCCTTATAACAAGACTAAGAAAGAAAATAGAAAATTCTTACATGGTTTTGCTGTTGTTTCCGCTCTTCGCTTGAGAACCCTGGAACTGTCAAGTTCCAATTTTTTTCTGCAGGTAATTATTTCAAGGTTAATTCAAGGTTCCAGTTCCTACATGAAACCAAAATGGCAAAGTTCTAGCACCATTGCGACTTTATTTGCTACACAGTACAAAAAGAGAAAAATATGCCCTCAAGCATTGATGCATAGCACTGACAATTTCACTCCATAAAAAGAAGGGAAAGCTAAGCTGGTGTTTTGTTCCCTAGAAAAAAATGGCCAGAGTCAGTGTGAATGCATTCTATAAGAATGAATTGAGAATGAAACTGTAAAGAACTGTTGGTTGCACTTTCCGGGTGAAAGGACCATTCCGTTCCATGGCTACTTCATGTTACGCTCGTTGGATAGACAGCTGGAATGGAGTGAAAAAACCTAAATTATATTTAACCACTTTGGCATCATACGTTTATAAGGAACATTATAAACAGTGCATTGGATATGAGAAAAGGACTTATTTGATTGGCTGATGTAACATAAATATTGCAATCTAGATCCACTAAGAAAAGGACAGCCAATGTACAACATTCCCAAACTGCAGAGCAACCATTGAGATGTATGTCAGATGTATGTCGTTCAAAAGGTAGCAGAGCAACCATTGAGCCAAAGATTGCCCTTACAATCTAGTTTCACAGAAGGAAGAACTTCAATTATTCAGATATGTTCTTTTTAACTCATTGATGCCATGGAGGTGTAACAAGATATATATGTTCACTCCATAATGGAAGATATAGAAATCTAATACTGGCTAACTGTGTGAGACCCATGATGCAAATAGCAGGTGTAAGGCCATATTCCTTAAGGCAGTTAGCCTAGACCCCAATTTGCAACAAAAATGTAACACTGTACCCTGGCTAACCAAATCTGAGACTTGGGACCCCAGAGTGCAACAAGGGAATACACTTTGGACCTCAAAATGCTATTAACCCAGAAAAATAACAAGTATATTAAAATAAATGTGTGAGAATCAGCATTGGTGTCCAAAACTTATTCACTTTTCTACATCAAAAGAACGGACAGCTAAACATGGCAGATTGAACATAGAAGTACATACCCAGGTGTAACAGAACATCCTTAGCTTCTACAGTTGAAGACTTTCGGTGCTTTGCCAAAGTGCATGCAAATGTAGTAACCTACAAAAACGAGGCCATAATGAGTTTTTCGATACCAACTCCAAAACATTAACTGAAGAGATGCAATGCAATGACATAGGTTCATCCACAAAAATGTGCAGAAGAAATCGGTCACTCCTATATACATATATGCTTTCGGAATTTTTTTTAAGTTCACAGGAATGTTCCTGTACATAAATCTACAAACTTCGGGACAACTTAGCCAAAATATCTTTTTAAGTGTGTAGGATCGATGATTAAGACCTGCCACATCTTAAGAATTCCCCATAAAACAAGAACGGATTTATACTGGCAAAGGCCGTAAGTCTATTCATCATTGCGCAAATGTACCACAAGTGCATCAGATAAGGGCTAGAAAAATGTAACGTTAATTATATCTAGGACTTACAAAAGTTGGATCAGTATACTATTTGAAAGAAAAGCTTTCACTGGCCTCCGGCCTAATCATAGTTGGCTAGTCCTTTTTAAGAATTCTAACCAGTTCGGGAAGAAGGAAATGCACCTTAAAGATTAAAAATTACTCTGTGCCATCACGAAGAAATATTTTATATATTCTGTGACATCCTGGTGATGGTAAGTGGTAACAAGACGAGGAGGCGTTTGGTAGTTGAAAAGGGATGATGAGAGAGTCAGAAACTGGAGAGATTTGATCCTCTTATTATTTTTCTTAATCACAAAGAAATATTTAAATCCAAATGAATAACTATATAGATAAAATCACTGTGGTCCCACAAGCTGAGGCAGCATGAAACTAAATATTTCCACATTCTGTTTCTAAAACCAAAGTAATATTAATGATAATGATAGTAATCTCTAAAGATAAAGAGCGCAATCCTAAGACTCAAAATGCGAAAGGCTATTAGTTTTGCTAATGAGTAAAAAGATCCGTCAAGTTGCCTGAAAAACTTTGACTGTCCACCATAAGAAAAATAGAGTCCAAACCCCTCTGTGAAGTTAGTCCTAGAGACTGTATCAAATTATGGTAGTAAGTATTTAACCTCCATTTACAGTATAAATACTAACTCTGAAAATATTTATTAACCTGCACAGTAATTGTTGCCAAACATTTGAACCTCCTTCAATTTTTGGTAATAGTAGAAAAACAATCGTTTTAAATCTTCAAGGTTCAGGCAAATGAGCTTTCTCAATTTCGTACTTAAAGCACAATGCCTTTGTTGATAATGAACAATCAAACGTCTCTCTGAAGACGATTTTTTAACAAAATTCAATGTTTGCTAGAGTATGTGCATGTTAAGAGCATACACACAAGAAACACAGTGAATACACACAAGAAGTTTCCATATATTGAGCCTCACCGAATCTATGAAGTCATCTGCAATTTCCAAAAGAAGATCCTCAACTTCAGGGTCCAACTTTCCTTGTGGATCCACCTGGATACCCAAAGAACAACCAATTCAGGATCGTCTTACAATAGTTAAAATATCACCCAAAATAAGTGAGAGCATTGCCAAAATCATGTGCTTTCCTTCAAGAAGGCTACTTAATTTTTGGCAATACATATTGAATTTAACAAAATTTGAGAGTTAATAAACTGAAAAACACGAAAGACAGACATGAACGTCCTCCCGATCAGGGTGGACCCAGGAGGGGGTATCTGTGGACATGGCCCCCTCTAAATTTTCAAAAAATGCTATGAAGTCCCTATTGGTTTATAGATATGAAATTCCATCTTCCATTAAATTACTGGTTCCACCCTAACCCCCCATTATTACATCAATGTTCGATTAAGTACATATATCATGAAATCTAACTCATAACTGTCATAATGGTATATTATTTCACTTTCAAAGATTGAAAATCGTCACTAATTAGAAAATAAATTTTTATTGTCATCATATAACTAATATTGATATCCATATAACGTAATTATTTTGACTGAATATATTTTTTTCTCAATTGTCTGTGATATTCTTTTTAATGTCATATCGATAATTGTAACATGTACTAGTAACCCCCTCCCCAGATAAAGCCCTAGGTCACCCCCTGCTCACGGTACCCCAATCTTAGTTAATCAAAATTCAAAAGTTGATTTGATTCAACTAACATACCCTAACTAAAAAATAAAATCATGAGGTTTCTTAAGACGACAATAAGGGAGTAATAGCGCAGGCAAACCTGTGAAACCAGATCTTGGATCTTCCTTTTCCCAAGAAGTTGATTGCTAGCCTCTGTCCCTTGGCTTGAACTTCCACCGGGTGTAGTTGTTCCAGATGCAGTCACATCAGGTTGTGATCCTGTCAAACTTAGAGATTTTTGGCATGCAGGTCCTGCCATCCTTGGAGACTGCTGTTGTTGATGGTGCAAAATCTGTTGTGGTGGTGTTGGTAAATGTTGCTGCTGATGCAGTTGCGGATGCACAATGGTTTGCTGTTGCTGCTGTTGTTGTTGTAGTTGCTGCTGCTGCTGCTGCTGTTGTACCATTTGTGATAATTGTTGTTGGTTCAAGGACAGAGAATTCTGGTGCAACTGCGGAGATGAAGTTTGCTGTCCCAAAAGTGCTTGTTGCTGCTGCCTCTGTTGTTGAAGACGATATGAAGGAGAATTAGGTGCAGACATCGCAGGCATTTGTTTTATCCACTGCTGCTGTGATAATGTGTTCTGCATCATAGCAGTCTGTCCATTTTGACCTAAACCCGCCAACTGAGGGTTCATGTATGCAGCCCTTGATAAGTTCTGGGCCTGTAGCTTCTAGAAGAAAGCATATAATTTAAGTTGGCATCAAAATTATGTTCTTCACTACCAGAAAGAAATTTCATTTTACCTTTTTCATTCATTACCCTCAACCACCAAATTAACAGAAACCAATATCATGCAATGAATATATCAGAAAAGATTGGGAAGCTTCCAGCCACTAAATGCTAAATCAACATTACCCAGAACCACCAGAAGTGATTAATAAACAAAATTGCTTAATCGACGCAATTGTTCATCGACTCCATCAAGCTATCTATCACTTGAACATACCTAAATTACGAGTCAAATATCTTTTCTTGGTTCATTAACGAAATCCCTGAGGTAGCTTTTGTTCAAAGCTCAATGGCAATTAAGACCTACAAGTTATCCTTGCATTTTCCTGTATAACAGAAGATAATATTCAACAAGGAAAGTCTATTTCTTTAGTTTTTTTCGGACTAGAATTCAATGACTCAACTCATTCTTGTCAGGAGAAAGAAAAAAAAAAAGACTCCAACAACGTAGTTGAGTAGATAAGAATGAAAAGATAGTTACACATTAGTGTTTTAGTTAACATAATCAACTAAGTTAGTTTGGAATTATTAAAATGAATAGGTAGTTCATACCATATTAATTCAGTAACCATAACAGAAAATGTTTATGGAATATTATTGGGTATCCTATGCATATTCACCAGTCCCGAAAGGTCGATTTCTCATAAAAAAAATGAGATATGTTCTTTAATACAGTTAAACATTTTACATATCTATTAATCCCGTCTCATAAATACAAACTAAACATTGTGGTCATGTGTAGTCGTTGCCATGCGAGAAAGGTACCACTTAATTGAACCGCTTTTAATTATTTTTTTTTAATTCAAAATAAAAGCTAAAAATAGCTGCACAAATAAGGGATGCAGCTTACATGATAGAGTGCATACTTTGCAAGCAAGAGATGGGTTCAATATCCTACTGTCCCTGCTATCTACAACTAAACTCAGTCCCAATCATTTGCGGTAGCTTACGCTTTTGCTAAAACTTGTAGAATAGCACTATATCATCTGCTACCTAGGTCGGAAAAGTCATGTTGCTACATTCTCTTTCAATCACTCCAAATGTGAAATGCCAACAATAATTATTCAATGCCAACAAGTGACACTTAGGGAAATTTGAGAAAAAATTATAACTGGTCTTCTCTATGAGATTATTATTTTTCGTTTTCATATTTTTTATTAAAAAGAAAAAGAAAATTATAACTGAGCAATAAGCATTTCTACAACTCAATCATAAAACATGCAAGTACTTAGAATTTATAGTACACAGTTTACAACTACACTTATGATTATTCATATATCATGTCTTCCAGTTAATGCTTGCAATTTAGGTAGGGTGTAAGATCTGAGAAGCTAGAAATCTTCCATTATTTTTATAAATATCAATGGTTCATCTTAATAAGAATAAATGTACAAAGCGTACCAGGAACATCACTCATAAACACATTGGATCTCACTACAGAGAACTCTCTTCCCAACCTTAAACCCTAAAATAATCATATATGTTATAGTCTCGCGATTCATTAAAATGTTAAGTGAAGTTATACCTGAGCGGATGTAAGGGGATTTTGTTGGGAGAGCTGTTGGCGTATCCCCTGACTAATCCGTTGTTGGGCAAGCACTAGAGAACCATTGGCTCTAATTTGGGAGCTTAAATTGAAAGAGCCCATCATTCCCATTGCCTGCATTCCTTGCAAAGACTGGGCAGGAGTATTCCCTGGATGAAATTGCGATCCTTGCACTAACCCATTTTTCTGCCTTGGCTGCATTCCCCCAAACCAGTTAGCATTTCTTTTATTCCCCAAGTTTCATTCAAAGAGTCAACTTTTCTTTTTTATAGGCCAACATAGGTTTCCATCAAATCAATTTTGAAGTACTTCTCTTACATTTTAGGTAATACTAACATTTAAACAATTAATGCTTATGTATATTAAAAGTTTTAATCAAAGTAAATCGAGTTGATTAAAATAGTCAAAAGTGGACTCTTTTTTTGGAACAAAGTATTGATTACTACTACTACTACTACTACTACTAGGAAATGTTAACAACACAGAAGCAACAGTACCGAGGATAAAAGTTGTGACTGCAAATTAAGCTGGCCAGCAGCAGCGGCTTGACCGGGCAACATCGAGAGGTGGCCAGTTTGTCCAATTAAGGCTGATCGAGCTAAATTGGCAGCATTACTTCCCATCTGACCAAGTTGATGTTGTTGTTGTTGTTGCTGCTGCTGCTGTTGATTCTGTTGTTGCTGAGGCTGTTGTAACTGCTGCTGACCACTGACACCAAAATTCATCTGACCGTACATAGCTTGCTGGCGCAAAGCAGCGGCGTTACCAGACGCAGCCAAATTATACTGTTGCTGTTGCATCTGATTTAAACGAGGGACGGAGGGGGATCGCTGTAAGCTCTGCTGAATTTGGAAATTGGATGAATTTATCAGATTGTTCTGTTGCTGTTGCTGTTGCTGTTGAAGCAACTGCTGTTGTTGCTGTTGTTGTGACGAGGAGGCGGAGGATGTGATTGGCTGTTGTGGAATTTGAGGAATGTCAATTGAAGGCGACTGCTGAGATAGGTTAGAAGGAGAAGGAGAGGGCATGGCAGATGCCGTGTTCGGGTTCGGGTTCTGTGGTGTTTGAACTTCCATGGGGGATTGGATTGGTTTTGGGGATGCTGATGCCCCCATATCCGCCATCTCTCTCTCTCTCTCTCTCTCTCTCTCTCTCTCTCTATGGGGGAGGATTGAAATTGAAATTGAAATTGGGGCTAAAACATTGGCTGGTGGGAGCTTCTTTTATCTTTGTTGGAGATAGCTGCCGTTGTAATCAGAATTCCGGTACTGGGGAGGAGAAGGGAAGGAAGGAAGGAAGAAACTGGGTGGATTGACGGGAAAGACTACTGTGCGGTCGGAATATTTTCAATCATTACACTCACCACCGTTCTCTCAACTGTCAACTTTCAAATCCCTATTTTCTCTTCTTTTTTCCTTTAACCGCAGTCTACATGTACTGTCAGTAATTCATAATACGTACCATTGATATCCGGTTAATTTAAACTAGCCTACAATTATCTATATTAGAAATGTATTTGGTCTTTGAAAATTATACGAAGTGTTTAGGCACTCCTAATAAGAAGTATTCATAATATACATATAAAATATAAATTATGCACATAATATATATAATACATATAAATTATGTTATGTACATAATTTGTAATTCTTATATACATTATGAACGTTCTTTGCTAAAAGTGTTTACACTCCATATAAAAATTGATTCGTCTTTACTATTCTAAGATTTGATATAGTAAATTACACACGTCAACACACAATAATTAAACACACTTGCTCGATCGAAAGAAAGAAAGAAAAAGTATATTTGGATATTCACAAACAGACACTCATGCATTACACACACTTATACAGATCCTTTATGTTCTCTTTCTTATTTATTTTTTCTCAATTATAACATAATCTCTTTTTAATATTATTTTTTTAATGTTAATAATATTTTTATATGATACTAATATTTAATTAAATTTTTTTTTTTCACTTCCAATCTATGATACAAATATTTTTAATTTTTTTTATAAATAATATTATTTAAAAATACGTAATTATTTTTTTCTACCTCGTGAGCATTTCCTATATAGTTGCTAATAACAGACCTCGGGGGGTGGGTAATATACCATGCAATTGAGGGATGATATTCTCATGTTATTGAGTTCAATGTGCTATAGGAATATTTTTTTTCTTGATTAAAGGAGAGAAAGAGAATAATGTCTTGTGTAATTAAACATTGGAGTACTAGAATTTTAAGTGATTGCATTTACACTTTTGAAACTCGTTTTGACTTTTTTCTTTTATAGTCAATGTGTAAGATGCTATTACATTTTTTTTTTTTCTTTTTGTCTAAACCAAGGTATCCGGCCATTGACCGACTAATCCTATTCGAAGCGGGTCTCGGGGTTAAGGTTTTAAACCTCTACCAACGTAGTTACGGGGAATCGAACCGTAGTCCTCCCTTCCAAGGACAACCCCAACTTCTTTATGGGGCATTAGTCTTATGTTTTTTTTTTTTTTATATATACACGAAGTGAGATTGTGCACATTTATAAATAATGATGTTGATCAACCAATGGTTCTATATGTTGAAACAATCTCATAAATTTGGTGCATTGACAAGACAAAAATCTATTTTGAATTTCTAACGTAGTCAATATTATAAGGTGACCATGTTTCAATTACTCGTGAAATTAATGGAGTATAGATATTTCTGTTTCATTTTTATATCACTACAGAAACAAGTACTATACTCATAATAATGAGTTCTTTCTGATTAACCTTTGACTTAACAAACCTTAATTTGAAGTTGTCCCACCCAGGTGAAGAGACAGCAACACTTGTACTCCTTGTTTTCAAAGGGGAAGACTTTCGTTTATGGGGGTAAATTCCAACCTCGCTGCACTGCTTTTGGGGAACAGCAGATTCCCGACAATATTCACAAAAATCATTGCAACAAAATGCACAAAATTGTGATTGAAAATGTACAGGTAACTTCTTGGCCGATCTCCACCACCACAACTGGTCTTGCCTAACTTGCATAAAGTTAGTTGCCGAAAATATGTACAAAAAAGTACAACTATACAAAGAACAAAAGAAACTCTACAAAAAAGAGGTAGCACTCATGGGATCAGCAAAAAAATGCTCCCGGTAAATCAACTTTGGTTTCTTGAAATTGCTACCAAGAAGTCGACCCAATAATGCTGGGGGGGCACCAGATGTAGCCTGGCACATTTTCCTTACGACAATAAGGTTATCAAGAATCATTGACTCCAACAATTTCTGGCAGCTCTGGAATATGATCATAAATCCTTGCTTTAGTAATTGTTCAGACAGCATAACCAAAGTAGTATTGACAATGTCTAAAATCTTTCCAATTAATACTTAACCAGCTTATGTAACAAACAGGATGGAGTAACTACGAAATTCCAAACATAACCATTTGCTTCGTTACATTGAGCTCGTTTTGACTACAAAATCAGGTCTAAGTAGGAGAAGCCAAAATCAAACCAGAAATCGTATTCAAGGAAATCTCGTCTCCTGGTAATAGATTCTCACTTCGTCCCAAAATGAGTCATGTTTCAAGGCATGTACATTTACAACAGAGAATTTTAACCATGGAAATGGTTGATTTCTGAAAAATGATGATAAGATTTTTTTTTTTTAAGTTATTTACAGACAAAAGCAGTATTTCAGCTTTTGTTGGTGAAGACACAGAACTCAACATTATTGTGAAAGTAAGAATTGAAAGGAAATCATTTTTACTTGACAACTAAAATATTTTTAGAGGTAAAGTAAAATTTGAAAATTTGGCCACTTATTCAAGAATGGACGCGAGCTGACCAACTTGTTTTAGATAATAAACTTTAATTGGAGAAGAGAATTGGATATAGTTCAACCATAATTTCAACAACAGGTCACGAACTGTCCCCCTATCATGGCTGGGCCACTGCCTTCTAGTACTAGTTACCAAAGAAAAATATGTAAAGTACTAGTCAGGTCACATTATTGTCTTTCTTATCTAGGCCATATCAAAGGGTTCAGGATGAGAAAGCTCATAAGTAGGTTGTGAATCGTTACAAACTGCATGCACTACTAAGTACTGCCAATTTTCTTCCAAAAGAGTTCAGTAGCATACCTGAGGATTAAGAACTTGCATCTGGCTTAAGACATTGGCCTGTAACAATACAGATGAGATTATTTAATTATAAGATGCAAACTTACACTATTTATAGCCAAACAAGAACCATAAACACTGTTTTTGGAAACTTCCACAGTAAATGTACAACCATAACCTCAGCTGTAAAAGAGAGAAACTTAATTGTCTTACAAGAATTAGCAAAACAGAAATTAACAAGGACCGGGGAGGAAATCGTGTTTGAACCATGGTCCACTAGGCACTAGCAGCCTAGCACCTGAAAGAGATTAAATTCCTCTTGTGGTACAGACTTGTTGGAGGTTTGATAGGTTCCACGAATAACTAATTAACTAAATATTGATTTTCGTTGATAGCAAGAAGTTGAAATGATTCGGGATCTTCTCTCTTCAATTTTCTTTTCTACCTAGCAACTTATGATTGCTTTGAAGAAGGAAAGGCTCTACAAACAAGTCAACTGAAAATTATATGAAAAGGTAAATGTACCTCTAGTATCCCTGGATTCTGCATTACAATACCAAGAACGCGGCGTACTAGTCCCTTGTAGACAATCTCATTGATGGTACCATCCCCATTTATCCAAGGCAATATCGGCCTACAGAAAGTTGGATCACCAGAATGAGATTCAGACATTTCGTCCACTTGATCTCGTCTCTCAGAACTAATTTTGGCTTCCTTGTTGTAGCTCTCCATCTCATTGATGATTTCTACTTCGCTCGAAGGTTGAGCAATCTCTTTGGGATGATTTAGAATGGTCACTCTGTGCATCTCATCGGTATTTATGCTTGTACCCTTCTTTAAACTAGTGACACTTTCTTCATGGTTCTCCGGCTGAGGGATCAAGCGCTCATCATCATTCATTTCTTTGGATGTGTCCACTTCAATATCTTGACAAAGGCTAGCCATTGAGGTCAAAAAGTACTTTGATCGATATAAAGAGTCAACAACATGGACAGAGTCATAAGCATTAACCTACATAAAAGTACCAATAGATTAAAATCAAGTTCCATGCATACTATCAAATTGTTTATGGTCACCTTAGCTACAGAGAGTCAAGACCCAAGGCCAAGACCTTGACCCACAACATGCACTTGCCAAATTGCATCCAGATACAACAGGCAAACTACGCGCCCATTATGTTGTTGGTGTCCACTTTAGACATATATATTACCACCATCCCCAAGCGTCACTTTGAGGTTTCATTTTTTCGCAAAATGGGCCTAACTTATTGGCTAAATTGAGATGCAACTTGTGTTTAAAATGACTTCCAAATTCGCGCTTTTACCAGAAAAGGTGCTCATCTAGATATAGTGGTGATACGTCGAGTTTATGTAAGAGATTTTGACCAAGAAACTATTAAATTGAAAGTAATCAATAAAGCAAACCTTCAAAGCGCGCCCAAATGCCTCAAGTACCTCAACGATAAGTTCCGGCATCTTTTCCCCTATAGTGGAGCATGTGTTAAACATCGTTGCATTGGTATTTAGCATGCACACAAAAACAGAAATATCTTGCTTACCCAGAATGCCAGCAACCTGGGAAATTCCAGCCATGCTTAAGCCTTGGTCACCCGCCTTCTGGATGGCGGAATAAACAGTCTTAAAGATATTAGGATGGAAAGGACTCCCTTCCTCTTGAGTAGATGACAAAGACCCCGTCTGTGAGGCATAGAACGCCATCGCTTCCCATGGTGGCTCTGTCGCAGCAACTGTTTTCGAGATAGCACCCAAAGTATCAAGGGCTTCCTTCACACCACCAGAAGACGATGAACTGTAGCCACAACTCAGGCCTGAAGAAGTATTGCCTCGATCACTTCCACCCAAAGGAAAAGCAACAGACTGGAAATCCCCATCTTTAAATAATGTAAGAGCATTGACTCTTGAAATTGTTGCACAACTTAATGATAATCGAATACCAGGAAAACCTTTTTCACGACGAGATATAATTTCACCTTCTCCAGCCAATATAGTTTTCAATTTCTTAGGCTTTTCACCACCTGAAATTTCACTGTTGTCAGATTTTCGCTTCAATTTTCCAAAGCCCTCTGCCTCTCCGACGCCTTCATCAGGCAAGCAAGGAGAAATTGACACTTCTCCGGAAGAGACTAGAGCACACAGATGAAAAACATCCCCACATTGTAGATCAGCATAAAGATCAACTCCCTCTTCCAACATTTCCTTTTCTCTTCCGTGGAGCCAGCTAGCCATCTTAACAGCTCTTTCTCCAGTGTTGGGTGGAAATGGAGATGAAGAGATATTTTGCAAAAACGGCTGAGAAAGTCCAAATGGACTACTGCCATTGCCCCCAACCTGCCCAAGAGAAAACCAAGTACAGATTCAAGGAGCAAAAAAAAAAGCATAAACACCTTATACGACAAGTTTATAAAGGAAAACAATGCGAAGAAGTTTATAAAGGAAATCAATGCGAAGAAGCATTTAAAAAATTCCACTATAACAGTGATAGAGGGAAAATCAAACAACGCTTGGGCCCCTTGAGCAAATCCTAATTGAAAATGTATGTGTATCTAGTATCTACTCAACTACTTTTACTGAGTTTCTGGCATGAATGCCCTGTGAAGCAGATGGAAGATACTATATGCGCTGCTCTCCTATCCTTTTTATCTAGTATAAGGGGACATGCCATAAATAATGGAACGCAGAAATCCAAACGCAGATGAAGCAAAACCGACGAAGAATCAAAGAGCTCACTTACCATGATTTTTCTCTCTCTAAGGTAGTTAAAAGCAGCAAAAAGATCATGTTCTGAATAACGCCTTAATGTTTCAGCGAGTAAATTTGGCACCCCTGGGGCTGTTGACGTGTTCAGGAAAACAAGTTTAAATAGCTCTGCGGCATTTGCAACTGCAACAGATTCATATTCTCGTCTATTAGAAACTTTTCTTCTGTTCATAAGCTTGATGTATGGGGCACGATGGCGGTCTGATCTTCGAGCAGATATTTTCCTCGTAGTATAGAAGTTTGGAGTGGCTGATGAAAGTAATCTAGTGTTGTGATGGCCCTGCAAATCAAGAGAAATCAACAATAACAAATAAACTAGATGACCTCCCTCAGGTCCCTAAGAATATGAAAACGCTACTGGTTATGCATGCTTTTGGTGACAACAAAAGCAGACACTGTGATGCCACGAAACATAAGCAAATGCTATTACATGACCTTCTTTTCCTAATTATATAGGCTCATTGCCATCTTGTGGCATGTGTTAGACAAGAAGTCTCTACTCTTAACCATATCGTTACATCCACCCATATCCACATGTCGGGGGGGAGAACAGTAAAGATAAGAGAAGAAGAGAGCCAACATTTCCTAAGTATTGATAAAGAAGCAATATGGTTCCAGCTTCACATAAGTCGTGAATTAAGTTACACAACCATGCATAATACTTTCAGCACAAAATGATGTCATGAAACTTAGCTTACATGGCCTTCAGCATCAAAATCTGGCCCAGAACACTCGGAGTAAGATCCAACATTTTGGGCAGCCTCCAGTTTAGCCATTTGTTTGTATCGGAGAACCTCATGAAGGGCTATCTTAACATTTGGGTTGTCAAAATCATCCCACTGCTCTTTAAAATTTAACTCATCACTATGCTCAATATTATTGGATAAATTCCTTTCTGAGCCTTCACGATAAGAAAAATTTCGAATCATCGACCCATGATCGTCACCGGATGATTTCTTCTGAAACTTCCCCAGATGCTTGGCATATCTTTCGGTAAGCTTATTACAGAGTCTCATCACAGCTTTCCTAAATTGTGTACTACTGTTGAGCAATGCCATTCTTCTTCTGCAGGTAACAGGAGGCGCTGGTAGATTCGGAAGCGACGACCAATCTGTGCGGTGATATTTCGCACCAAGAGCAGCACGATGTCGTACATATTCAATCAACAATTGCCTGACAGATATATTCAAGTTAGACACCAAGACCAGCATATAATTCATTAAAGAAATCTATCCATTCAGAACATCTAAATACATCATTTCTGAAGACTGCGCGCACACCACATACAAACTAATAAATGGATGCAGCCATGTACCAGACTACTAGTTAGAAAAAAAATCTCAAATACTGAGTCAATTTTCATTAGCTTCGCACTTCAAAAAGTAGAAGTAAATAGCGGCATCAACATCAACTTGTCTAATGCATACTTATCTGCATCTTCTGTCCATGAGAACTTTTTCTGACGTGCTGGCTTCAGCCTCGACAAGGCACACTCGTGAATGGAAGGATAATCATCTTCATCGTTTTTATTTGACTCTTCTACACCATCTGAATGATCAGCAATACCGCTGCCCAGCATATGGTACCCATGCTCTACTGAAGAAGTTATGAAAGAATTCTGTACTTCAGTAAACTGGTCATCCGCATCCGACAATTTTGCAAGGCCCTCCTCACCTGACTCAACATGAGTATCATCTTTAACTTCATTCATTCCCTTTCCTTCAGAAGAATTTTTTCTTTTCCGAGAAACGCGCTTGCGTTTCCGTGGCTGAAACTCCTCGCTTTTGGCATTCAAAGCTCCATGCAATCTATTAAGACGACTTTGCCGCTTATCATAGTAAACACGAAGCACCTGCAGTGACAATAAAATCAAATTCAAATGAAAGATGAGTGTGTGATGGGGGAGTAAAAAAAGTAAAGCTGTAAATTCAATCTTGTTGTTTGACTATTTTTCTTCCGAGAAAACATATCTATATCTATACCATTACTAAATGCACCTGTAACTTGTAGATTATTCGCTCCACTGAGCATGTATTTTCCTTTTACAGGAAGCACTGTCTTCTTTACTTTCTTTCTCCTTAAAGTAGTCCAGGCACCGTGTCTTATGACTATTGAAGAGGTATATTTCAATAATGGCTTTTCTCTTTGTTCCAGTTTTCCCCTCCTATTGCTTTAATTTTACTGAAAATATCTCTTTCTCTTCCTTTTCCTAACTATGTATAGTTAGTTAAATAGCATGCCATTAAACGAATTTTAGCATATGGGAAATAGCATTTATTTGGTCATAGCTATTTTCACACGAGAAATTATCTCTGCACTGGGATGATGGTGTTTCACTGCTACAACTTCCATAGAACACCTTCTCATTCATAAAATCGATGATTTCAATAATCAGATAATCTTTCAAAAAGAAAATAGTATATGCACTTTGCATGCATTTCATAGATTATAGCTTCATTAATTCTTGATACAGTGAAAAAAGTGAATAATACTAATATCACTTCTTTACTGGCCTGAATCTTTTTTTTTTTTTGGCACTTCAAATAGGTGCTAACACAACTGCAGAACAGGGAAAGAGATTCTCGAATATGAACAGGATGATATACTGGCAAGCTAATCTCATCCCTGATGCAAAAAGCTCATTTCATATTACTCTTTTAAGCCTTGGTCGCAAATTTGACTCTTAAATGCACAAACATAATTTCAAACCTCTATAAGATGAGTGGTTCTCCAAACTAAGCGATGGACTGCAAAAGGCTAACCCCAAAGATGTTTTCTCAAAACACGAACAGACAGCATTTAGAATTTGAGAGCAAACAAACCTGCTCTAAAGTCAAACTTAGATCCCCTGCAATCTCCTCACACTCTTTAAATGAGAGCTTTGTTTTTCGATCATCTACTATACGTTTGATAAGCTGAGCACGCTGATCAGCTGTCATAACTCGAACCGAGGCCCATGATCGGAGAGTAAATACCTGATAAAATTAAATTTCACATAGACGACAAAACAAGAAAGAACTGAAATCCAAATCATATAGCAGTAAAACTTATCAGAATATACAAAATGTCAGCAAAAGACACAGCAAACCATTCCAGATCTCTCTCTCTCTCTCTCTCTCTCTCTCCCCTCCCTCTCCCCCGAGTCAAGGAAAGGAGATCCATTCCAGATATTTCCACTAGAAAGCCTTTGAAAACGACAAGCGCCATCCACTCATATTACACAAGAACGTAAGAAGTCAGAATTTGTACATTTGATCGAGATTTAATTAGGAGCATTACTGCAGTTCAATAACTCCGGATTAAAATATTTGAGAAACCAGCAGCACTCCTGGAGCAAATCAAGATAATTTTTAGACCTGAAAACTATCAAGCCTAAGAAAAGTGACAGCGAATACTGAGAGTATATTGATGGTTACAAACTTATAACGCATACTGGACAAAAACAAAAGGTTCACAAACCTCATGAACTGCGGATCCAGGAAATCCATGCAAAGCAGCTTTGGAATCAGCAGCAGCATAAGAATACTCTAAAGTACTCCAGTATTCATCAACAGCTTTTCTGTTTGAAAGAACAAAATCATGTCTGATGTGTGGACGAAGATCAGGAGAAACATAACCAGGGGATGGCAAAACCGTTGAAACAGGTTCCTCAATATAGGGTTTCAGTTCAAGTGAATGGCGAAGCGTAGCATGCGGGACTTCACTTGCATCTGAAACTTCTTCACTAACCAATCGTATCAACTGCCATGGAATTGAAAACTGGTCAGAATGCAGGAAATTTGGCCAGAGCAGAAACACAAATACCTTTTTCAGGGATGAATACAAACTTAGAAGGTGAGAGATTTTCGATAAAAATTACGAAAATACATTTAGAAATCTTTTTTGTCGAAACAAAACTTATCCAGCCAAATGCATTAAAAATTACAGTTAAAAATATAGAAACGAGACCTGAGCTTGTTCTATAAGAAAATGGGGCAAACATGGGATCAAAAAATAGCATATAGGCAGTGTGTTAAGATAGTTTTTGGTTTTTGATCTCATGTTTTGTCACTTTCTCCCTCGTAGGCCCCACCATTTATATATACTCTCTTTTACTTTTTGCTTCAATCATACAAAGCGACGGGGAAAGCAATAATTGGGGGGGAGGGGAATGAATCCTGAGCAACCATGGTTTCTAAGGCTGCAAGATTGACGAAACAAAATCCAGCCACTTTCAGGTTCCAATAGGCCATTTGTATCAAAGAGCAGAAAGATAGTTTTGTTACTTCTAGCAAGATTTATATAGTACGCAAGATCGTATTCAAAGTATTTCAGATAAAACAAATAACTTCAGAAAGCATAAAACCAAAGCCATATGAGCTGAAAACCAGGTTTTCTTGGAACAAGTCAAAACCATCTCTCTAATCAAAAATTGCACCTTTAAACGTCGTAAAATGTCAATAAGATATGAGAGGCGGCCAGTTGCTTGAGTATCCATGCAAGTCTTGTACTCATGCAAAGGAAGATCAGAAAGGCACAAGCCAATCCTACATTTCTCAACCATGTTCTCATATTTTTGCGTGGACCCCGCAACCTGTAAGAACAGCTCAAGTGGCATGGCCCTAATGGCCGCCTCTATATCCAACAATATGCATGAGCTGTGAGGATTTCCCCGGTCATATCCGTGCTTCCCTGACGATAAAGCATCATCCCATCCAGGTAAACTATTGAGGTAACCCCACAAAAAGATGTGGAGCAACTTTGACCGAACCATTTTTGCCAATATGAAACCATTAGCTCGCATGGCTTCAGATCTCTCAGCTTGGTCATTTAACTTCAGACTTTTATGAATTCTCTCTATACTTTCTAACACATGAACTGATTGACCCTTCTTCAGACGGGAGGAACCTTGGCCCCGCACTTGCATGTCGAAAGATCTCAGTCTCTCATGGATTTGAGCCAATAGATCAGGAGAGACATTGTAGACAGATGGGTGCAGAACCACATCCATTGTACGGCTGCGGCCACAGTTGGTGACAACAGGAACACTAACACGGATGCATTTACAGTGTCCACCCTGCTGAAGCTTAATCAGACTACGCTCCAAGGTTTTCCTGTCCATCATAGTATGCTTCTCTTTCTCAAGACTCTCAAGATGCCGATGCAGCTCAGCTTTTATAAGGAACTTCTTCTCCTGCCCAGGAAAACAATTACAGGGTTTAGTAAGGAATTATGCAACTGAGGTATCTGAAGAAATGAGTCGCGAGAGTTAAGAATGACCTGCAACATTTCAAGTATCCGTTGCTCCCTTAGGGCACTAGCAGCATTCAGATTAAGACATGGATATGTCTGATATGATCGGCGTCGTGGGGGCATTGAAGATGTGCAAGCTGGTGCATCTGATGAAACAACATCTGATACAGGTCCAGTGCACACTATTCTAAGTTCTGGTTCTGGAACTGTCCTACTCGTCTCACATGCAAGATTCTGGGAACTACTTGAACCAAGCAGTAGAGGACCATGCTCAAGAGTTAGTGAGCCATGAGAAATACCTGATTCAACTGCAACGTTTTCATGTTCACCGCTGATTCCAGTATCATATTTGGAAGCCCAGTAATCTCCCTCTTGAATGGTTTGGACTGAATTTTCTTGATCAACACATGTATTAAGTGAACTACTCTCACCTCTGATGTCTTCTAATTTACTAGGAAGTATATTCGACACACTGGGATTGTAGTTTCCAGTAGTCCAAACTCGATAGGCTACACCTCTGTTGTGGCTTTCTGGCTCCAAATGCATCCCAAACCTAGAGAACATAGTAAGAAGACGAGTATAGTACCGTTTATTGCTTATGCCAAGCCTTTTACATACCTGTTGACAATTATACAAGCATGCAAAGAAATTAATAGATACTATTACCATATAATCTGCATTTGGTAGAATGCATCAAACAATCTCAAGCTTGAAAAGAGCATTTCACAGGAATCCAGATTTATCATGGATATTATGTATCAATATATAACGTGCTTCAAGGAGATTTCACTATTATAGTACGCCCTCAGTCCCAAAATATGAGTGTCTCTTCTTGTTTATAATCATGTGCACAAACAAATCCTGGAAAAAACTGTTCTGGAAGATAAAACCGCCTACCAGTTTCTTCTTGGCTACTTTGCTTTTGCGAATAGCGGTTTAGGTTTAGGTTTATACCATCTTGTGGTCTCCAATTACAAATTGGAACCGGAAGTAGTAAAGTGCATGATATATCTTTTCTATATTGTAAATAGAGAGCATATGACACTACAAAACATTGACGTACTATGTAAAAGTAAAAAAGCAATATCTTTGTTTAAAGCTCCCTTTTTTAACACCACCATGGCAGTGAATGGTGATCACATTTTGTTTTTATGTCATTCAGTTACTTGTTCGTACCTTAGTTTCTTTTGGAGTACATACATTGATCTTTGGAACTTATGTGCTAATCTTTTACTTATAAATTATCTTCGCTTTTGTTAAAACTTTCCGTCTCTAGCTAAAGCTGGAACCGTGCAGCCAGTATTAGAAGCCTGCCAAAATACAATAGGAGAGGTGCTGCAAAATAGATAAGCTACAACAATTAGGCAGTTCAGGTAGACCCTAGTAACTCCTGTTTAAGGTAGGACCGTAAAGGATACTGCAAAGTTATGAATTGGATAAAACTGTGTGACAACCACCGTGAAGATTTTAAGGTTGGAGCAACTTCAATGACGGGAAGAAGGTATTAATTGAACACGTGTAGTATTAAATCAAGTGCGGGTAAGTCAGCAAGGAAACACCACCCAGAAAGAAAATGGCAAGTGGTCAAACAGTGAGAAACAGAAGCAAATAAATACAAATCCCGTTCTGTTGGTTGATTTTACACAAATGAAGAAACAAAAAATGAACTTTTAGAGAAAAGAGCAAAGGGAGAGGAAATTTATGCTAGAAAAGAGAGCAAAAAAAAAAATAATCTTAGTCATCTTAAATAACAGAGGAATACAGCCCAAAGCCGGAAAAAAATTGGGGGGGGGGGGGAGTCCTGGAAAAATACAGTATTACGCCAGTGGTGTACAAGCTGCCAAAATTGTCCATATGAAACCATTAATATAACTTTTTGCACAAGAAATTAACACAGTATAAAACATAACAGCATGAACAAGCAAAAAAGCAGAAATAGATCTTTACTACAGAATATCTGAGCAGTACAATCGTGAAAATACTAAGTCAATACGGAAGCCACAAACCTCTGTAATAGTCAGCCCTTTGGATCCTTCAGTATCAATCATATCAAATATTTGATGCTCGATAGGAAGCTCTACAAGCTGGTCAGTGATATGACCTCTCCTTCCCTGTTTCGCTGGCTCTTCTGCATCGGAGTCATCATTTCCACCTCCAAGAGTCTTTGGGTCAAAAAGTTTTGGGGAGAACTTCTTCAGTAGACGTAAACAGCTGACCTCCTGAAACAAGAGCAAAGAAATTCCAATGATGAGGATATGAAACACAGAAATGATGATGAAGTACAATTCCTCCAGCTTTTCAAAAAATTATAAAAGAAACTCCATAGGTAAGCTAGGATTCTGAGTTTCATAAATACAGTGTTGAAAGCCTTCCTTTTCTCTTCAATTCATTGAAAGATAACACAACATTTTAAATATAAAATCACACCCACCAACATAAACATCAGTACAGACTACTTGCCATGTCACTTTTGAGATTGAAATGCTCCTTCAGATTTAGGAGGGAAAAAAGAAGTAGGAACATCGTCCTTCAGCACTTTCTTTTACCAAGGATAGCAAGAATGGGAATGATATGGACAAAGCTAAAATTATTGTATCCTATTAACAAACATATCTTGGCAGAGAAAAAGTGGAATGTGAAACCGTACAATGATTAACTGAATCCAAAAAATTTGAATACCTTCTGATTCACTTTACCACAGAACTCTTCCACAACATGAGCGTCTTTTAACCTGTGCAAGATCTAAACCAAACTGAAAAATAAGGTCAAATCAAACCATTTCAGAAGACCTCGCATTAGATAAAAAGACAATAAAACGGTATTACATTTCTCCAAGCTCTATGCCCAGATGTTCTTCGATAACCAAGGTCTCTCTTAATATCTGAAACCACAAGAACCTGCAAAACGGGGGAGAAATCCTAAACAATATTAGAAAGCAGTCCGTATGATAGGCATTAGTGGACAGAGAACAATGAATAAGTAACCTTGCCATCAGCTTTCTCAAGTTTATCACAAATAGCTCTCAATGCAGGCAAGTAATCCTTTACGTGAACATCCTCTTTGATACAGTCTTCGAAAACAACATCCCCACTTGCAGCGCTGCAATCCGCACTTTCATGATCCCCAATGGTTTTATCCTCTTTTGTGATCTCAAGCCTTTGTTGGCTGCCCAAATGCTTTGCGTATCGATGTAAATGGAGCATATTGGTGGTAATAATGGAACTATTTTTCGGCCCCCCGTCATTGCATGTCTCTTTCTTCCTTATAATTGTCGGTTGCCTCACAATTAACCCACGACATTCGAGATTCCTTAGTACATAGAAAATATTGTTCCCTTTCATGCCAAACTCCTTAGCCAGTTCACTTTGGGCTACTCCATTAGTTCTGCATAGATAAAGAATATAATAAGGCCGCCAAATCAATCTCCTGATCACTTTATTGCCAGCACATTTCACTTAAAATTATGAAATAGTCTAAACAATGTTGATAGAGCTAAAGCAAATTACCTAGCAATGGCGAGGCGCTCGAGAGCGCGACGCTGGACCTGAGAAATGCCGGCATCAGAAGCTTTGATGTCGTAGATGCCGACGAAACTGTTGCGGAGATGCTCCACCGCAACAATCTTCAAATTCAGCTTCTCGGAGTCCTCGAAGGACTGAATGAGGGGATCCCCAGGTCCGTACGAAGTGCCCTTGGACTCGAATTGGAGGCAAGGGATGCTGAGGAGGTTGTCCCATAAGGCCTTCTTGACGGTGGGGCTGGAGTCGAGGCCGTTTGAGGAGAGATGCGAGTGGAGCTTCGGCCAGAGTTCGGTTATGGCGAGACCGTTAACGCCATGGGAGCAAATCTCCTCCAGTGCTGTGAAGACGACGGTGTCCATGAGCGAGTGGGATGGATGAGCATACCGTTGGGAAAGTTTGATTGATTGTTTTTGGCGCGGCCGGAAGTTTTTTTTTTTTGGGGGTTTTGCTGGTTGAAAGAGGCGAGGGTTCAAATCGTCCCCGGAGACATTGGTGACGAATGATTTGCGTCTTGGGATCGGGAAGTCAATTTATCTTGATTTTTTGACATTTTTTTAACTTTTTTAATACTCCCTTCGATTTTATAATGGATGATCTTTTAAAGTTGTGCATACTTTAATAATGAGTAATATATATTAATAAATTTATTCTTAATAAATATATTTTTATTAATAATAAAAAAAATAAATATAATTAATTATTATGAGTAAATTAGTAATTGAAAAAATATAAAAATAAATTTAAAAAATATATAAAAAGTTTAAAAAATTTTTAAAATTATTCCCTCCGTTCTATAATATTAGTCCTTTTAGGCTTGTGCACATATATTAAGAAATAATTTACATGGACAAAGTTACCCTCATTAAGTACTCTTTCTTTATTAATAAGAAAAGAGATAAAGTGTAATTAATAGTTATTGGTTGTTGGGAAAGTAGGAGGGTATTTTTGGAAAATAGGTGTAAAAGCTTCCTAAAAATTCTAAAAGGACAACTATTTTGGAACAAATTTTAACTTCTAAAAGGACTAATATTATGGAACGGAGGGAGTAATTATTATGAAATAAATTTTAATTTTTAAAAAATTATTTATTATGGAACGGAAGTAATAATCTATGGCTGTTTCCAAAGTTTTTGAATGGTCTATAATGACCGAAATATCCCTTCAACACACTGATTGTAGCAGCCTCTGCCGTGGAAAATCCTTTAAAAGTCCTAACCCCTGCTCTTGCCGGGATTCTGTTTCGTTGCTGCAGTTTCGAGGCTCAGACATCGAAGGTTTTTGATCTCTCACTCTATCTCATGAATATATGAAGAAATCGATCGAAGAATCATGAACATATGAAGAAATCGATTGAAATATTTGACGAGATTCGTACCCTGCACTTGCTCCATCGCCTGTGAGAGGATTATCGATCCTACCTTTCGAACCCATCGGCGAGCATGAACAATACGCCTAGCTAGGGTTTGCAATGAACTTGGCCGCCGCCAGCACGACCCTTTACATGATTAGTTTCTTCTTTTGTTGCAGTTGTTGTAGCCCAAATCGTCGATTTTGTGTCTCGATAACAATCTTTGCAACCGGGGGCTCGACAGAGCCATTGCTGTCGAAAGGTTTTTGATCTCTCCCTCTATCTCATCGTTATCTTACAGCAATTGGGAGGGCTACGACGCTGACTTAGGATCTGGAGGTAGTGTTTTTGCTGACAACTGAGCCCAGAGAAGCATAACACGGAATGTTACCCATTTTCCCAACTCTCTCTCTCTCTCTCTCTCTCTCTCTCTCTCTCTCTCTCTCTCTCTCTTCAAGAAAACAAGGAAAGGGGAAGCAAACTGGGTGGGACGTGGGAAGGAGCTGACTGGAAAAAAGAATAGCAGAGTCTTGTCCTTTTAAAACCAATATTTCAGCAATTTAGCTCCGCCAAGATAGCAACGAGCAGTTGGTGCAGTAGTGCCAGGGGCTGCACTTGGAAGGACGGACTAAGGTTCGATTCTCCGCAACTACGTTGGGAGAGGTTTAAAACCTTAACCCCGGGACCCGTCTCGAACAGGATTAGTCGGCCAGTGGCCGGACACCTGGGCTTAGACCAAAAAAAAAAAGCTCCGCCAAGATTCCGTCAATTTAGCTCCCACTCTTGACGGGCAAAATTACCTTTTTGGTCCCTGATCTTTGATCCAGTAGACAATTTAGTTCCTAACGTTAGTTAATCCCTTAGTAGTCCTCAACCTTTTAATACTAAGGGTGATTTGATGTCTGCCCTAATTTTGACCCGATCAACTGTCCTATATGGCATAAAAAAGCTTATGTGGCAGTGACATAGAGCTTGTGTGGACAAATAAATTGGGGGAAAATAATCAAAAGACTATTTTGTCCTTCGTTCCTTAACTTCAACAACACCACCACCACCACCACCATAACTTCAACACCACCACTACCACCAATTTCCAACACCCAAAATGATGTGCTGCCCATCAACACCCATATCCCTAATTAACCCAAACCCAAATCCCCAATCAAGCAACCCCATTACTCCCCCACAAAACCAAATCTGGGTTTCAAAATCTTGTTTCTCTACCCTCTTCTATCATCAACAAAACCAAATCTGGAAAAACTCCATCACATTTCATTAACTGACGAGTTGAAAAGCTCAACTCACTCATCCCTCCTCAAACCCAAAATCCTCCATAATTCTAACTCCTGACCTAGTTCCTGGTATATACTAAAAAACTCACCTAGCGATTTTGCATAAGATTAAGTTGGATATGATTTCTCCATCTCTATCTGGGTATGATTAACTGCATAAGATTGAGGGTGACAATCGATTGACCTGGAGGAGGAGGATTAACGAGTAGCTCACCAGGAAGAAGAAGAAATCACCAAACCCAGAAGGAATTTCACGAGCCCAGATCTTCTTCGATCTTCTTCTTCTTTTCTTTCTCCAGCAAGATCTGCGCGCACCTTCCTCTTCTCAAGAAACCCAGATCTGCACTTCCTCTTCTTCGTTCTTTTTCTGATCGATGCTCGATTTCTCTCATCAAAGATGTTGCTAGGGCGGCGTGGAAATGTGAAGTTGAAGCTTTCTTCATTTTCCATTCATCCGAGTGGTAGATAAGATTATTCTAGGTGGTGCCATTTAAGAAATTGAAGAACCAGCAAGGCTAGAGATAGAGAAGAAACCTAAATTACAATCTGCTTCTTATCAATCTAGTGGTTGACAATTCGGAGAAGAGGTCTTCCAAGCAGCTTCACCGAAATGGGCAGTGAGTTTTTCCACCATTGAAGTTGGATTGGTGTTATTCAAGAGAGAGAGAAGAATTTCCCAGGAAGAAGAAGATAAACTTGAAGATTACTGTTATACCCCTACTAATATTCCACATCAGCATATTATCAACCCTAATTTACTGTTGACTAGGTCAAAATTAGGGCAGGGATCAAATCGCCCTTGGTATTAAAAGGTTGAGGACTACTAAGGGATTAATTAACGTTATGGACTAAATCGTCTACTGGGTCAATGGTCAGGGACCAAAAAGGTAATTTTGCCCTCTTGATGTGCAGAATATGGAGGAATGGAGCAATAGAGTAGGGACGTTTTCTTTAAAAAAAAGGTTGAGACTCAACCAGGCAGTCCTCCACCGATCCTGCCCCGATTCTGCCCTGACCTCGATCCTGCCCTGAGTCAACGTGAAGGAGGTAAATCACAGGATGTGCATCACAGAAGTTAGGATGGAGAGCTAACGAATAAGCCCAAGTCTCTTAACCCTTAGATCACTCCCGCTTGTAACAGAGTCAATTCCACCTTGCGGAGAATCGAACCCTGCACACTATCGCGATGAGCTCTATCCGCCCTCCCCTTTGCCACTTTTATATATGCCCTGGGAGCAGGGAAGGAATTAACCAGCCTATTTCGATCGGGGAGAACAGGCCATTCGATAGGGAGATTCTGACATTACAGAGGCTTGGTTCGATCAAGCCGCTGTCCGCGGAGGAGTGGAAGAAGAGATAAATTAATTTATATTTGGTTTTGGTTTAAAATATTATGATGTGATATGTTTTAAATTTATCTGGTTTGCCATATGTTTAATTTGATTGTAAGGTAATGGGCAAAAATATCAACTTCGTCCCTAACCTATTGTCCAATTGTGTAAGTGGTCATTACCCTATTTTTTTTGTTGGTCAAATACATGAACTATCAGGTATAACCTGATTTGATCCCTAAAATCAAATTAAAAGAATTGACCACATTATGTGGCATAATTTATCCTACGTGGTGCTGAAATGATATACAAATTGGGTGGAAATTTCAAAATGACATCCTTACCCTTCATTATTTTTAAAAACAAATTAATTAAATTAATATATCTAATTTATTAAAATTTACTAAAATATAAAAACAATAAAAACAAACACCACCGGATCTACCACCAACACCCTCCATCCTCACAACCACCACCGCCGCCCACCCAGTAATCCTCCCATCTTCCGACCAAATCTCCATAAAAAACACCAAAAGGAACTGAAACCCCCAAAACAAACTTGCTGACTCGTAGCAAATGACTAAGGAAGACCCATAAGGAAATTTCACTATACAAGCCTTGCACGGCCAATACCACACCTCACTTGGAAGTCTCCTCATGGAAGAGCCACACCAACAAAATTCGAAAACTTCCAGTAAATTCAACCGTAATTTCCATCATTACCAAATCGAAGTTTAGCAGCCAAACGGATGAGGAAAACCCAAGTGAAAAATAAACTCAAAAAGAATATAGATTGGTTCTCTCATCAATATTAGACTACTAGAAAATACAAGTTTAGCTACGGAGGATATTTGCGACGGAATTGATGCGTCGCTAATTAGCGACGAACACCGTTGCTAATATGGTAGGCGGCATCGCTAAATGATCAAAAGCCAATTAAGTAAAAGTCTACTAAATATAGCGACGGACTCCGTCGCTACCTATATAATGAGCCGTCGCAGAATTTATGCTCCGTCGCTAAACTCGCGCCAGAAGTTGGCGGAAAATTGGCGCCAGAGTAAGCAACGGACTCAGTCGAATGGATAGACGCCGTCGGTGGTTTTTTTTAGTATAGCGACGGATTCCGTCCTTATATTTAGTTGAATTTTCAATCAATGATCTTTGACTTATTAGCGACGCCACCAGCCTCTATAGCGACGAAAACCGTCGTTATAGTGGAGTCTATAAAGCGAGAGACTCGTCTCCTTCCGGTCGACGTCTCATTTCCCCCAAATCCATTCGAAAATTCCCCCTCCCAAAACCCTAGCCGCCGCACTCGTCTCCTTCTCTCCGGCGATCTCCCTCTCTCACACTCGTTCTCTCACTAGTGGTCTCCTTCTCTCAATCTCTCGCCTCTCTCCAACAGTTTTCAAGTAAGCCCACGAGCCCACCAAATTTTTTTTATTATTATATGCAATTTTAAATTTTGTTGTAATATTATCTGATTTCGGTTTGTAACTTTGGTGAATTTTAATGAATTTATATGCATTTCTGTAAATTTAAATGATTTCTTGTGAATTTTAATGACATATTGTGAAAATGTTGTGTATTTTTCGTAATT
The DNA here is from genome assembly GCA_028566635.1 of Lobelia cardinalis. Taxonomy (NCBI): domain Eukaryota; kingdom Viridiplantae; phylum Streptophyta; class Magnoliopsida; order Asterales; family Campanulaceae; genus Lobelia; species Lobelia cardinalis. The sequence continues at coordinate 990,495 of JAOWAN010000005.1, read as the reverse complement.
TATAAACTATTTAAATTCAAAAAATAGATTTAATATACTACCTAAATAAAATAATAAATCAGAAAATTATGATAAAATAATAAGAAAAAAATTAAAAATCAAATTTAATAAACTAAATTATTAAACATAAATAATAAACTAAATTATTAAATATTAGATTTTAATAAACTGAATTAAAATATGATTATAAAAAATTGAAATAATAAACTGAATTATTAAATATTAGATTTTAATAAACTAAATTAAAATATGAATAAACTGAATTAAAATAATAAAATGAATTAAAATATTATTATAAAATTGAAATAATAAACTGAATTAAATTATTATTATATAAAACTGAAATAATATATTGAATTAAATTATTATTATAAAAAACAAAATTAATAAAAAAAATAGAATTAGTTAAAAATAGAATTAATAAAAAAACAGAAATAGTTAAAAAAAAACTTAACGAAATCCTTATTAGTTACTTAAATTTGAATTAACATAAATAAAATTAAAAGAGAAATAATTGATTAAAAAATTAAATTAAAACATAATTAATCGAGGATTTGGTGTATTTATTAGGCTTTATGGATTGATGATTTAGAAAATAATATTTAGGATAAAAATTTAGGACTATAAATGAAATTAGGATTTGGGTTTATGAATTCCATTATTATTTGGGTTTATGAATTCAATTAGCATTTGGGTTTATGATTTCGATTAGGGTTTGGATGTACGAATTTGATAAATATTTATAAATATATGATTGTTTGTTAGGATTTTATGTGTGGGCAGTGCCTAGTAAGAACATAGGCGTACTACGCTCTTTACTTGTTAGGAATTTGAGGATAGTGGCCCATATTTGGCGTAGAGGTCCACATTATCCGTTGATGCATGCTAGGTTTTTTTATGTGTGGGCGGTGCCTAGTATGAACTAGGTGTAGCACGCCCTTTATGTGTCAAGAAATTGGTAACAGTGGCCCACGTTTGGCGTAGAGGTCTCCAGGTGGTGTCGGCTCTATATGTATGGCTAAGCATGTACGCCCCCTTTATATGTTTGATGCATGTTGGGTTATTATTGCTATGCATGTGAATATACTATATAAATATTTTCCATTTTCTTTTCGTGTTTTCGACGGGTTGAAATATTGGGGATAGGTCAATGTTTGGGGAAAGTGCTGTCCAAATTTTTTAAAATTATGGGTTAAAGAAAATCTCGGCACCCTCGTTCAGAGTGAGTGTATGGTTATGACGATAGCGGGACACACATCTTGGGGTTAGGGTCTCGGAGGCGACCAAGTGCATCTGCTCCCACTCCAAGCTATTCCTAGTCAAAGATGGAGGAGCGACTACGGAAAGAGTTCGAGGAGAAGCTAGCCCGCTAACGAAGTGAGTTGGAAGCCAAGCATGCGCAGGATCAGGCTAAGTTGGCAGCCAAGTACGCGCAGCAGCAGGCTAAGTTGAGAGCTCAGGTGGAGCTCTCCCTCTAGCCGAGACTTCAGGCTCAGATCACGGCGCAGGTGCAGGCCGCCATGGCTGCGGCACGGATGCAGCAGCCGTCGCCTTACTTCGTCTCGACTCGGCACTTGCAAACGTCGAACGTGAAGCCCTCCAGTCAGCATTTAGATCTAGATCCGACTGTACGATAGAATTTAGATAGTGATTTCGTCGATCAGCTATTTAAGACTCCTCTGATCGGCTTTCCACCTCCTCCGCCTCCCCGGTAATACATTATTGTAGATTATGATTTTATTATATTTAGCAATTATAGTTTTTTTTTAATTAATTACAGGTTATTAGCGACGGTCTCCGTCACTATATTTTTTTAAAAAATTTTAATAAAATATGCGACGAAAATTCGTCGCTATTTTAAATTTCACCCGTCGCGGATAAAATTTAAAATAGCGATGGATGTCCGTCGCTATTTTTCGCCGCAATATAGCGTCGAAGTCAGTTCCGTCGCAAACCGAAAAAAAATTGCGACGGCTTCAAGATTCCGTCGCAATTAGCGACCGAATGTAGCGTCGGAATTTAGCGACAGAAATATATCAGCAACGGACTTTCGTCGCTAATTATCGACGCCAAATTGGTTTTTTTTTGGTAGTGTTAAAATGTAACGTTGTAATGGCTTGGTCCATACCGAGCTACATGGAAGTAATCAGGTTCAGGAAAAGTGTGGTTGGCTTCAATGATACTCGAGGTATGTTACACTATCTGCTAAAACATGACCCATATATGTATTCTTTTGAGCAGATGTTCATAATAACATTTTGAGATTTAGGGCTACTACTCTCTGCTAGGAGACTGTGTTAGCACTCAAATGAACACTATTTTAGTGATATATTATGTGTACTTTTGTAGACACCCCATTTTTGACCCCCGGCAATTAGGGTTTCTACCGGGGAATTTCTACTCAGAAAGAATTAAAAGTAACATTGAGTGAAGATGTTACTTACATTCAAATGACATGAAAGTTTAATTGTTGCATGATTCATATCATTAATGCAA
>JAOWAN010000005.1:950089-965320 GCA_028566635.1 Lobelia cardinalis | reverse complement strand
AAGTAAGGGCATTTTGGGAAAGAAAAAATGGGGACATTGCTAACCTCCTACAACTAGTGGGGATATTAGCTAATCCCCTTCTTCTCCAGGGCTTCGTTGATATGAAGTAGCAGATTCATGGTAAATGGGACAATTCAGTTTGCAGAAGGAGTAAACAGAGGATACATGTCTTACAACGGGATGGGATTGGGCTATGTAACAAGGACTGGCATAAAGTGCTGCGGGTCCAGAGGTCGGATTTGCCAAAATGATAAATTTTAAGATCAGGGAACACGGCCCACGGGGGTACGGGGATCCTTCATCCTAATAATATAATATGATATTTTATATATGAATTTATCATTTGCATTCCAAAAATATAATATTGTTTGTGGACAGTTTTTTCAACCAATGATTTTAGACATTTGAATATATCTTATATATGATTAAAAAGACTATATAAATAACATTTAGACATTAATCAGATGAAAGTGTGATTTTGAAAATGTTAAGGGCATTATTGTTGAAGTAAAATTAAATGAGGGGGCACTTTGTTAGGTTTGCAATTCCTTAACCTAGTCAGGCTAATCATATGCATCTTTTTTCTAGCACAATTCCACTAGTGCGGTGATGCTACTCTCTTGCGCTAATCTGCCTCTAGGGGTATCGATCGAATTGAGCCGACTCGCGAGTTCACGAGTTGACTTGAGTTGGGATCGATTCGACTTCGAAAAATTTCGAGTTCAATCCAAGCCAACTCGAACTCGAGTTCAATATCGATCCGATATCAACCCATTTAATTATGTTATCGAGCTTACGAGCCAACTCGGGAGTTGACCAAAATTAAAATATTTTTAATTTTATTATATATCTATATATTCTTAAATATAAATAAATATATTATATATATATGATTCGAATTATCGAGCCGTTCGAGTTTGAGTTCGAAATACTCGAACTCGAATTCAAGTTCAAAATCGAAAAATTCTTATCGAGACGAGTTCGAGCTGAGACTAGTACATTTTTTTCGAGTTCGAACTCCAGTTCGAGTTAAACTTTCGAGTTATCGAACCGAGTTCGAGCTCAAAAAAAACGTAAATTTCGAATCGATATCATATCGTTGACACTCCTATATGCTTCCATTTCTGGTAAGCCTTTCTCCTTCCTCACGCTTCTTTTTCCCTCTGCGTCCCTTTCTCTTCATTGCATCTCTCTTCCTTTGTTGTTCTCTCTCTCTCTCTCTCTCTCTCTCTCTCTCTCTCTCTCTCTCTCTCTCTCTCTCTCTCCCCCCCCCAATAGCCGTGTCCATTTGCAAATCGACGAGTTGGACACAGATCCCATACCCATGTCAGTGTCGACTCGACATGAGTATGGCCCATAACATGCCAAGTGCTTGTATCAAAGGGATTGTGAAGGGAAACTGCCACCACCGCCCAAACTGACCCATTGTCATTCCACTACTAGCCAAATCGACATATACTTCTTACCTTAAGTGCAAATAGCCACATAAAAGATGCTAAAGGTATCATGTACATAAATTGTATGAACAGCACACATGGACCCAACTAGGTACAAGTGAAATGAACCCTTTTTATGATTTGTATCCTTGCAATTCGTTAAGTGATACATTAGAGTTGACATTAGAAGATAACAAAGCCAACGTACCGAACTGCCCTTGGCACCACTTATCGTCATAAGAGAAATGCAATTTGAAGGGAATGGTTTAAGTAATCCGGCAGGCAACCACTTTTTGCTGATCATCGAACCCTTGTCCTTCAGTTCCCCTTGCATCAGGTTGTCCAATTGTGCAATGGCATCTTGCCCATTACTGTGTATGGCTTTCTCTATTTCCAAATGCAGTTTGTGCGAGTCTGCAAAACCAATGAAATATAAGGCCCAAAATTCATCAAGTTCAACTGAACTTATGATATTTTCCCAAGCATGAACAAGAACAGATCTATGTGACAAAAATGAGGAAATAGTGTTGCAGCGAGATTCGAGAAACAAACAATGGAAGAAGTATCAGCTGTATACAGATTTTAAAATGCAGAAAATCCTAATATCTTTCTATTGTGAAAAGGAGGGAAAAGGCTGGAGTTTTTTAATACGTTTTGGTTTTGTTAGTATTTTGTGTTTGTTTTGTGTTGGTTTTGGTTTTGTAGGAGTTTTACAATTTTGCCCTTCAAATTTTAAAAAATAACATGATAGTGATGGAGAGAGAAAGAGAGAGAATGGTAGTTGTGATTTGATGTGATGTTCGATAGGATATAAAGGTGATATAGGGGTATTAAAAAAAGTAGGTGAGAGAGAAAAATAATGTTTTTGAACAAGTTTTTTGGACTTTGTTCGAAAAATACCACGACTAAACGCAACCCAAAATCAGGGAGAGTTGACAGCTGTCCAAATTAATAGACCCTGTAACTTTTAATGGATGCAAACCTCTTTTCTCCTCGCATCCTCCTACTCAATACTTGTACATGAATAGATTTTAATGCACATTTGCAGTTGAGCCTTTTACTCTACACCCATTTCGAATATGTGAGTTCTGCATATTTAATTTTCTGCCAGAAAAAGGAAGTTCAAATGCGTTCCTTTTGCTATTTAATGGCGTTGTTGACCTAATCTATCTTCGTTTGCAAGATTAAAATCTTTATAAAATTTTATTTTTAAAAAAACATCTTATCAACATGTAAACCACTATGAGCACAAAACAATTGAAAAAAAAAAAACTCGTACTATTATTCAAAATGCAAAATTTCCCTAAAAAAAAAAACCTTGCACAAATATTTTCCAAGCAATTGAACCTTCCATCAATCTTCTGTCAGTTCATTAACAGAAGCTAACAAAATCAATTCTAAAGTTTTCAATATGGTCTTAGGCAGGCCATTCCCACATTTCTCTCCATTCCCCAAGAAGTTTAAATCTAAACTACCCATTCTACCCTCCCACCTTACCATATATCTAAATGTAAGTTTTATTTTTGGTTCCTCTTTCTTCGGGGAAAAAATTTCCGCCCCCCAAAGTATCCACCAAAATTCACTCAACCCCCAGTCCTAAACTTAGACCAATTGGTTCCCCAAAATCAAAACTCGTCGCAATAAACCCCCGGGCCCATTTGGAGTGACATTTTGGGAAAAATCGGTATTTTATTTATTTTGTGTAAATTCGAAGGGGTAAAATGGTCTATTCACCTAATTTATTGGTTGGATCACTTGGAGTCAGAAAAATTAAATTAGGGTTCTTGGCACTATGAACCGGAGGAAAAGCTCGCCGGAAATTATAACTGGTGATATACATACCCAGCAACAATGTCGAAATTCTGGGCCAAAACCTTGAGCAAATTGCCAACCCCAGATCCCATATCTCAACCTAACCTTTTCCTTTTGTTTTTTTCTTTTTTCTAGTCTTGAATTAGGGTTCTTATCTCTTCAACCCCAAATCATTTCCACCAGAAACAAAGAAGAAGAAGTCCAAATTCAGAATTCTGAAAAACTAAACCCAATTTCAGAAGTTCAAATTTCAGAATTCTTGCAAAAAATAAGAACCCTAACAAAGAAGAACCCTACCCAAATTTCACAGATCTGAATGAATTGAAAGAAGAAGAAGAAGAAAAAGAACCCTAACCCAAATTTCACAGATCTCTCTTTCTTCTTCTTCTTTCTTCTTCTTTCGACATATGGGTTTCTATAACCCGCTTGTGAAGGCGAGATACTCAAATCAGTCCCTGGTGTTTGTTCCTTCACCACATGGGCACAAGATCAGCACACACTTCCTCAAGATTCTTCGCGTTCTTGGAGGAGAGGGTGATCCTGATTTTGTGGATTTGCTCCTCCAGTCCAGCCTTTGCAGGGTTCATCGGTTGGTACGCCATATTTGCTCCTTTCACCGAAGGTTGAGCGACGGTGACGGCGGCGGCGGAGAAGAGGGCTAGACGGCGGGGAGCAACTTTCTTCCCAGTAACTTTAAATTTTGGGGATGGGTTGCCATTGGGATTGGACATAGAAGGGTTTTACATTTTTTGGATTAGGGCTTGGAGTGATAGGTAGTTTTACATTTTGGTCCAAATCTAAGGTTCCATCCAATTCCATCTTGAAATACCTATAATGCTCTCACGTGATTGAATTTAGAACGAAATCTCAGCCCCATTTGCCTTGGGGGGTTAATTGGGGCGATTTTTGATTTTAGGGAACCAATTGGTCTAAGTTTGGGTCTGGGGGTTGTGAATTTTGGTGGATACTTAGGGGGGGGGGGGATTTCCCTCCTTTTTCTCTTTACTATCTACTTTTTCTTCATAGAACTCCTCAATTGAATCTGCTCCTAGTAGGATGCAAAAAAGTATTACATATCGATCAAAAAAGGAAAGGAAAGGAAAGACACAAAGAAGAGAAACGAAAAACAGGAAAGAGAGCTGGGCATCAACGAGGGAGACAATTCACATGGAACTTAATAAATCTAAAAAGGAGATAAATATTGGGAACTTTATAAACTGGAGAGGAAAGATAGGAAATCATTTCAGGAGTACACTTTACAAAGAATTAATTTAAAATCCAAAAATAAAGATCGTTTTGGAATTCACTTAATTTAAGAAAATAACTAGGAAGTTTGTGAAGTAACATTTAAGAAAAAGGGTATTTTTCAGTAGAATATCACGTGTCCTATATTTTAGGGACTAAATAAAATCGGAAAAAGGATGGGGGGAAATGGACATCAAAGAGTGCATTTGAAAGATTAAGTTTAGGGGTATCATGAGCATAAAAAATGTTAAATCAGTAAAGGGGATTCGTACTTTTATATATAATAAAGTATGATTGTGTAAGGTAGGAGGATGGAATGGGTAGTTGATGCTCAAATTCTTGGGGGAATGGAGGGAAATGGGGGAATGACCCACCTAGGAGTAGGGCAATATTGAAAGCTTTAGAATTGATTTTGTTAACTTCTGTTAATGAACTCACACAGTGGATTGATGGAAGGTTTCAATTACTTGTAAAATATTTACACGAGAATTTTGTTGGAGAAGGGCAATTGTGCATTTCGAATAATAGTACGACGTTTTTTGGTGATATGTAAGTTCTGCATATTTAAATTTCTGTTAAAAACAAACAAAGTTCAAATGCCCTCATTTTGATATTTAATGGTATTGTTGAGATTTAAAAAAAAAAAACCATCTTATCAACATGTAAACCACCATGAGCACAAATACTAATAATAATAATTTAATAGGTATTAGTTCCTACAGATACACTAAAGAAGCAAACACATGAATTGTACCATGTCACTTTAACACAATTCCTCGTAAATGGATGAAAGTAGCTGAATACTAAAGAGACTCTTTTATGCAGAAAAAATTGAGAATCATACCTATTTCGCCATCATCCAAGTTCACGAATTTACAATGCACCTTTTTTCCAACATCTTCACCTTCAAGTTCTTCTTTCATCTGTGTATCACAATCTGGTGATACCATAAGATCGTCTAAGCCACATGTGAATCCGTGAATCTGAAACATGGAAGGCAGATAACACATCAAATATACTAATCCACATCTTGAAGCAGCCATAATCCAACAAAACATAATGACAGCGTGTCAGAGTTTGTGTAGGCTGTTTCAGAGATGAAAAACCTAACCTGTAGAAAAGCAGTAAATAGGCGACTAAGAGCAGAAAGCAAAAGGCCGGCAGTGTTTGAGCCATAATGCTCTTGCACTGTGTGTACCAAACCATATTTGCCAAACTGGGCTTTATCAATCACACCAAGCACCAGCTCGTTCTTCCAAATTAGGAATTTAGTTTCATCAGCCGCTTTGTATTGATCATTATGAATCTTGCTTTTATCTTCTTTCACTCCTTTCTCTTGATATTTCTGAGTCGCACTTGCAAAATATTGATATGGGATCCTCACCTTATTGTCAACTGTACAACATATGGGATCCTCACCTCTACTTAGATTGTTTAAGACTGCTGTTATGACCTACAAAAGCAAGCAGAAATGATGATAAAACAAAAACATGAAAATCTTCATGAAACCAACCGAACATGCAACCAAAATAATTCCTTCCTTCCGTGGACCTTTTTTTGGGTACAAGAGTATCGCGCATACAAATAAACTCCTCATTTCTGACCTGTTTTCCAGTCCAAAGTGGTTTCGGTTTCCAAACTGCAGGCAGCGGAAGCTGCATAAGACCTTCCATGTCTACTATCGAAATTTTCTGGGAGCATTTGCCAGATTGTGAAGTGGGCATCTCAGTGAACACACCAGAAACATAGAGAAGCTGATTGAACTCGTCGCGGTCCAAAAAGGTATCCTTCATTGTAAGTAGTACTGCACTTACAATGTGATCCTGCATAATCGAAGTTGAACGTAAAGAGCAAATGGAGACACATTTTGAACACACCAAAAGATAGTCAACACCTGCAATGTAATTAACCATGTATGATTTATTGACTTTTCATCAGGTTTGATGACTTGGTAAAATCAGTTTTCTAGACCTCACTAAGCAGATTAAAAACGACAATGTAATCAAATTGCAAATTATTTTTAACAAAGCTGGGACCAGGATCAGTTGAGTTGAGTTGAGCTGAAAGCTAATGGAAAGTTATAAAGGGTCGGATATAGTTTTATGCATATTTTAACAGTTAAACCCCATTACAAAATGTATTTATACTAGGTATACGTATACCCGTACCCGGGGTGCATTTTTTTTAAATGTTAAATGCATTATTTAAAAAATTAGGGAAATATGAGAAAGATTGGGTGAAATATTGAAATAATTCAAAAATTTTAAATTGAAGAGGGAATGTGTAAAAAAAGCAATTGATGTGACACTTATATGTGTAAAATAGAGCAATTTCACCGCTCTCTTTTATTTATAGATAAGTGCAAGATCCACCAACATCTTCACAGTCACAATCACTAATTGCTTGAAAATACTATCACAAAAATAATACTCCACATAAATCAGCAACCTAATACTCCCTTCATGCGGGCAAAAGTCAATTATTCTATTTTGGGGCGTGTCATTCGAAGAGTCTATTCCCAAAAATTATACTATAAACACTTATTCAGTTATTTGTTAATTTTCTCAGTTTTTCTTATAAAATGATAATTTTTGCATTTTGCAGGTTAAAAAAATTAGTAAATTCACAAGAAATACAAATTAGTAAAAGTACAAAATTAAAAATTTGGATTTTCAAACTTGGAATCTTTGCCCGGATTGGAGGGAGTAATAGTGACAGATGGATACTAAAGGTATTCTGCCCTGATGCGTATAAAAACTAGATTAGTTCTTGAGTTCAGATCACAAGACATGAAACTTCTATATTAAACATGACTTGGCCAATAACAGCAACGATATAAACCTCGATTTTCTTCACATTTTCCATTGAAAATGAATCCCACCCACACATTTTCATAATGATACCTGAATCAAGCCTCTAACAGTGTCACCCCTTGTTGGAACAATGTACTGATTATTTGCATTCGCAATGTTATGGGCCTCAGCACGGGAGACTTCATCTTGAGGAAAATGAACATTCATTTCATCCCCATCAAAATCAGCATTGTAGGAACTGCATTCGCATCGAAACAATATTACTCCAAGAAGTAAAAGTTTAGACCAATTAACAAGAACTGCATAGATTTTACCCCAACCAACCTGCAATTTGCATAATGCATGCGGAAAGTTTTCTCATCTTTCAGTACACGAACAACATGTGCCATGATACTTGGTTTGTGAAGTGACGGCTGTCATGAAATTTTTGCAACCGGTTAAACAGCAACCTACCAGTATATGGAATAAATCCTAACTGATGGCAATTAAAGAGAGAGCAAGTGCAACACAAACCACCAAGTAGGTTTGTACACCTGTTTCTAGGGAGAAATTTTAAAAGAAGGGAAAATTATCATCCAGTGAAGACTCAAAAGGATTTAGCACCCTAGTGAAAACATTACAGCTATCCTGCATTGAGAGACATAGTGGCAAAAAAAGCATATGTCAACAATTCATTTGAGGTAACTTAATTTTCTTATTGCACTTAATTTATTGTGACGTTGAGAATGAATGCCAAAATATTTGTTTATAAAAGATAGCATTCCTTATTTAGTTTAATTTTATAGCTGAAAAAGAAAATTTTATTTGTATTCTTTTGATTGAACAGAGTTGAAAACTCTAAGCGTGCACACTTTATCCTTAATACCTACTCCCCTCCGTCTCACTTCAAGTGGGATACTTTCCTTTTGGGGGTGTCCCATTTGAAGAGGGACATTTCCCTTTTGGGCCATCCCATTTGACCATATTACTCTTACTTTGTGAAAGGGATAAACATAAGCCATATTAAGGGCTTCTATGGTAATAAGCACTTTTCAACCCATTTCTTAATTCACATGCAAAGTCAAAGTGTCCCTCTTGAAGTGGGACGGAGGAAGCATAGTTTATTTAATTCTTTCTTGCAAAATACTTGAATGGGATTTACCAGAATGCATGAATTGTCAGATCATGTATCCATTTAGGGTTAATCTGATTTTAAGCCCCAATGTTTCCGGGGGGTTTCGAAACAGGTCTCCAGGTCTCAAAAGTTTCGAAATGAGCCCTAATATTGCATTTTTATTTCGAAATAGGGTTTTTTTTTTACGAATTCGTTAGAAACTTAACGAATTTCAACTCACATGCAAAACACCCGAGTTCTCTAAGGATTGTTTTGTAATTTTGCACTCGAGTAAACTTAAGAGTTTAAATTGAATTATATCAACAACAAAAAAAAAACATAAACCCCCACCCCCTGACCCCGTCTCTCCCCCTCCCCCTCTCCCTCTCTCTCCTCAACAACCCACCCCCATCGCCTTCCTCAGCCCCCGCCTCCTACCTCGCCACCCTCTTCCTCTTACAGTGGACAAAACACACAAATGGGGGCTAAAGATTTCAAGCTGAACCCTTCTTCGACATCATCTTCTTGATCTACTACTAGTTCTTGTTGGAGCAGATGGTGGTGCCCCCGTTAACTCTGGCAGGCCTCACATCGAAAAGCCTAAGAGGGTAGATCTGGAGGATGCGGTGGCAGCGGCGATGAGTTTGGTTTTCGAGTTTGATTTGGTGGCGGGCTCGAAGAACTCTCGTACTGGGTTGATTGCTTGACGCCGGAATTAATGAACGAAAAGGGGGTGGTTGTAGGGTGGTACTTAATTTGTTTAAGCAGAGATGTTGCTCCTCTCTCTCTCTCTCACTCGCTCTCGTTCTCTCTACGGTCACTGAGTTGTAACCCAGATTTGGGTTTGTTACTGGAGGTTTAAGGTGATGGGTTTTGAAGCTGTGGGGGTGGGGGTGGCGGTGAAGTTATGGTTGTTGGTGGAGACGAGGTGTAACAGCGGCGAAAGGAAGATGGGAAGGCAATCGGGGTGGTCGCACTTTGGGGAGTAGGGTATTTGGATAATGAACTTCAAACCCATTGCAGAGGCTTATTGTGGTTTATGTCAAAGAAGCGGGTTGTTTCTCCAATTTGATATGGATTTTATTTGTTTCTCCAATTTGTTCCATCTTTTTCTTCTCTGATTTTTGGTGAATGTTGAAAGAGAGAGAAGGGGGATGATTGGTGGGGCGATTTTAAGGTTGGTGGTGGGATGGAGATTGGTGGAGGTAGTGGTGGGATGGAGATTGGTGGAGGTATTGGTGGGAGTTTGTAGATATGAGCTTGGGTGGTGGTGATGCAGTGGGGGTGTGGGTGGCATGGCAGTGGTTATGCAAGTGCGGTGCAGTGGGGGGTTTTTAATTAGCTTTAGTAATTAATTTTTAATTTTTAACTAAGCTATTACTTGTAAATTTAATTAATCATAAATAAAATTTAATTTAAAAATATTAAGGTTTTTTTGATAAACTTTCAATTTAAACCCTAAATTTTATGTGAATGCAAAATGACATAAAATTCCTTTAGAAAACTTACGTGTTATTCATGTGAGTTGAATTTCATTAGATTTCTAGTAAAATCCGTCAAAACCCCCCTATTTCGAAATAAAAATGCAACATTAGGTCTTGTTTCGAAACTTTTAGAAATTGGGGATCTGTTTCAAAATTCCACAAAAATATTAGGGCTTAAAATGAAATTAATCCAATTTTAAAATGTGTAACGTTGCACAACAAGGGTTCGTTGGATAGCGAAAATATATAGGAAAGGAAAAGAAAATAGGAAGTCACAAATTTTTTCTGCAAAAAAGCTTGTTTGGATGATGAAGGAGAGTTTTGTAACCACTAAAAATAAATTTCTGCAAGAAAAAATATAATTCAGTGGAATTTCATTTTCGAGAAAGTCTCATACTAAATTTTTCTGCTAATCAAACGGGTATAGAAAAATTATTTTCCTTTTATTTACTTTACTTCACTTTTACTTTCTCGAGAATTATTTTCCCGTATTATGGTAACTATGAAAAATTCAATTTCTTCCAAAGATAAATTTAATTTTTTTAAATATACTCCCCCCGTTTCGATTTAATTGTCCTAAAAGTAATATAAAACACTCACAACATATTACTATAGAGGATAATTAAATCAAAACGGTGAGACTGAGAGTAACAAATGTTTGCTAAAAGCATAATATGCGTTTGGATGAGTGATTTATTGATTTGGTTTTTGGGTTTTTGTAATGAATATAGTAAAAAGTAAGAGAGAGATAGAGAGAAAATGTGTAGGACTAATGAGAGAGAAAAATAAAAAATCAAAAAATTTGGATAAAAATCAACCAGGAGAACGCAACCTGAGAGATAAACTCACCCAATTCAAACCCGAGGGTTCAAATAAGTAGTTGGCTCGATTAATAGTAAAAGAACTAAAATAAAAAGAAGAGCATAACTGCGTAGTGGGGTGAGCTTTTGGAATTAAAGGAAAACACAGGGGCCAAAAATGAAACCCAGGCCCAATCCAAACCCTACCCATTTTTCCCTTCGACTACTTATATAATTCCTTCATCTCTTCCTAGGGCTTACTTACGGCCGCTGCTGATCTTCCTAGTGTTTACTCACGAACGACGGCATCTTCGTAGGGTTTACACACTACCGGCAAGCAATCATGGCGACTCAAATGAGCAAGAAGCGAAAGGTAGTGTTACTCCCTGCCTCTTTCGGTTCTCCAATTTCATTTGTAATCTCACCTGAATTATGATTTCAGTTCGTGGCTGATGGAGTGTTCTTCGCGGAGCTGAATGAGGTGCTGATGAGAGAGCTCGCTGAGGATGGCTACTCCGGTGTCGAAGTTAGGGTTACACCCATGCGTACTGAGATCATCATCAGGGCTACCCGTACTCAAAACGTACTCGGTATATTCTTTGTCTTCTCAATATTTTTTCTATTCGCGTGAAATTGGTTTTATGTTGCGCCGATGCACATTTTTGTATGTGGGAAATTTGTAAGGATTTGCTTGGATTTAATTACCTCCACCATCCTCCTTCTTGCCACTCAAGTTGATAACGTAAACAGTTCAAGAAAAATGTTAGGTCGAATAGATGAGGTCAAGTTAAACGAAATGAATAACTGTAGTAAAAATCAAACAATGAAAATAAGTGGGTGCTTGTTGCTGATATGTCAGCCCCTTAATTACTGCCTCAATTTTGTTAGTTGATTTTTGTTTTTCGCTATTATCACGTTGCAAAATAAAAGTGTTTGGTACTTTGTTGGTTAAGTAAAAGTTTATTACTTTTGGTTTAATTTTTAATTTGCCTAAACTGCTCGTCTGCTGTTAATTTTGGTTGCTTAATTACAACGAAGGATCTGCCTCCACTTGGCGTCCTGTTGGGCATTGTGTCTTTAGTACTTGGGCACAGCGCACTAGTCAGAGCCTACTAGCTGCATCCTCATGACAGTTGCTTTTGGACAGAACTAACTAAACTCCCATTATTGTGTCTTTAGTACTGGCGTAAATGAATTTATGAGTAGCTAAAATATAACTTAGGGATGATGAATTTAAAAAAATGATGCTCCAAAATAAAATGAAACAAAAGAATCTGATATATGATAAGATGTGTTTCAACTGTTTGGAACTTGAAACTCATGTGATGAATGCAGCTTTAGGGGAGTTGTTAAGGATCAACTACAGAGCTGGACAAGTGAAGCTATCAAAATTTGATTTTGTCTAGAGCAAATTAAGACCAACCCAACCCAACCCAACTCGACCAGTAGTCGTAAATTCCTAATTGAGAAACACTCATCTCTTTCTCTTTCTCTCACCAAATCTCACTGCTCACATGCCATAATCTTTCCCAATCTATCTTGTTTATTTCCAAAGGTTCATGTTGTAAAGTCCACCTCTCCGTAACATCCCATATCCCTCTTTATTCTTCATTTACAAATAAATTTTATGGAGAAATTGTTACTTTCACTCCGTCAGAGAGTTCCATTTGTACTTGTTAGTTTTACAATGAATATTTTGAGAAGGAACTGAAGTTATAATGAGATGAGTCTCGAGTGAGTTTCATGTCAGCCTGAGTTGTTTGATCTAGTTGTTGTTTGTTCACAACTTATGTATAACATTGTTATAACTTCCCACTTCATTTTGGTAATTGTTGGGCTTTGATTAAGTGCTATTTTCTTATTTTGGTTAATTATCAGGTGAGAAGGGGAGGAGAATCAGGGAGCTGACTTCTCTTGTTCAGAAGCGTTTTAAGTTTCCTGAAAACAGTGTGGAGCTTTATGCTGAGAGAGTAAACAACAGAGGGCTTTGCGCTATTGCCCAAGCTGAGTCTTTGCGTTACAAGCTCCTTGGAGGGCTTGCTGTCCGCAGGTTTGTGCACTTTATTTGTTATTGTATTCAAGCATCTTTCCAATACGAGATTAGAAGTCTAGCCTTCCGACATTAGATTTCTTTTACAGCATTGATAAAAATGGCCTTTGATATGTTTGTGTTAAATTATGTCATTTTGCAATCTTATATTAGTTGGGCTCTATTCCTAAGCTCCATGTGACATTCTGCTGTGAATGTTGGAATGGACGGAATTAATGACATATCTGCTTCCTTAGCATGCATGTATATTGACTGGGTCATTATCCATTCTGATTCAGAGTTACAAGTGGTTCCTTGTTGATGCTATCTTGAGTGATTTGAGACTTAGGTTATAATGACTTTGGTTAAATTATTCTACTTCCTTGTGTTGCGATGTTATACATTGGGTCTTCCGCCTATTCTCTCTTGCCCCTCTCCATTCTACCCAACCTCCTCAACAGCTTACTGGCAGCAATTCTATGTTTTTTAACTGGTCTGGTACCCTAATCCTTTGTTTATTTTGTAAGTGATTTTGTCAACTGCACCTATCTGGCATTATTTACTTATGAAAAATTATTCGATTGACAAATTGCATCATGTATTGGTGCAGATTATTCCAATTTCTGTATTACCCTAGGTGAATTTGTTGGAAATCATGCTTCCTTTTGATGCTGCAGTGGTTAAGCTTCACCCTCGGGAGGAAGATCCCTCTGCACCAGAAGTGGAGCATATTTCATGTTCTTGCGTAGCAGAATTCTGCTATGACCTCCACGTTTTGGCCTTGTGAATTTCATTCCTTTCTTTACAAGTCCATACTCATGTAGTGCGTACCTGAATGGCTTTCCTGCCATCTGGTCTGAAGTATTTAGACAACTTCTGAATATTGGTTTCACACTGTTGCTCTATTTGTGGTCCCTTTGTGATTTTTGTATACAACTTTGTTTACTTTACTGTTTATCTTCAGGGCTTGCTATGGTGTACTGAGATTCGTTATGGAGAGTGGTGCCAAGGGTTGTGAGGTGTGTATATTTGAGTTATGACTTTGGCCTTTTTGACTGTTTTTATGTTTACTCATATTAAATATCTTCTTGCAGGTGATTGTCAGTGGAAAGCTCAGGGCTCAGCGTGCTAAGTCAATGAAATTCAAGGATGGGTACATGGTATCTTCTGGTCAGCCTGTGAAGGAATATATTGACTCTGCCGTGAGACACGTACTTCTTAGACAGGTTAGTGTGTGCTCTGTAATATTGGTTCTCCCACGGTGTCTGTTTGAATAGCGTTGTACCCAGGGGTATTCAACTTGATGATTTCTCCTTGCCATCCCACCACACCCAACAGCATATGCACAGAATGATCATCTATGCTCCCCTTTTACTCTAAAACTCCGATTTTATCGATATTAGATGATCCCTTTTAGGTGGATGGAGTAACAGCTGGTTGTCTTATGCTTGCATCTTATAAATAATTAAACCTAGGCCCCCCTTGAAAAAAAGTAATCAGATATCATTTGCTGTTGTCAATACGTTGTTTAGTGTTCTCTTTGATCATTAACAAATAGCCTTCATTTTCAGGGTGTTCTTGGTATCAAGGTGAAGATCATGCTCGGTTGGGATCCATCAGGCAAGCAGGGCCCTAAAACTCCCTTACCTGATCTTGTTACAATCCACACTCCCAAGGATGATGTCATTGTTAGTGTGCGCAAAGAGGAGGAATATGTTGCAGCCCCACTCGGTGCCCCTCTCGGTGCCCCTCTTGCACCCACTGATGTCGATGTGTCGGCCTAAATTTACTTGAATTTTAAGATTTAGAAGTTGTGGTACATCTTTTCAATGTAGGGATGATACATGTTTGATCTACTTTTTGCCTTGGTTCAGTTTTGGTAAAAGACGTGTTTATGAAATGTTTTACCTTCCTATATGATAATTCTAGTGTTATTTATATTCATTGAACTTTTGTTTTGCCAATCAACGTCTGATTTGTGTTAGAAGTCTTTTTGTTGTCATTCCTTGTACTATGATGGTGTTGTGCACATTTCATTTTTCATTGATTTCTTTTCTGTTGGAACTATTTTGGCTGCAAAGATTGGTTAGTTGTCAAGATATGGTCTAGACTCTAGGGCATACCAAGACCTCATCACTTCAAGACCTCATCACTTTTCTTTATTTTACATTATGTTACAAAATGATGCCCTGCCTGCTAAGACTGGCAATGGTACTTTAAAAGAAAATGTGCGTTTGGATGGTTGTCTTTTGACATAAAATTTGATTTTGTTTTTTTTTTGGTGGAAACTTGAATTAGGTATTGTCTTTTAAAATTTAAATAATTATATGATAGTGATGAATAGAGAAAGAGAGTGAGTGGTAAATCTATCTTATAAATTAGGTCGGTGGACCTCACATCAAGTGAATAGTATGAATAGTATTTTTAAATGATTGATAAATAATTGGAAAGAGAGTGTTTGAGTGTATTGGGAAGGGAGAGAGAGAGGGGGGTGATAGGGAGTGGGGAGTGGGTAATTT
>JAOWAN010000005.1:922088-935032 GCA_028566635.1 Lobelia cardinalis | reverse complement strand
TCCCTTATCCAAATTGACTACCACATGGGAAGCTTGAATCCTGTGTGGTGCGGAGCACCACCACGCGCGCGCGCGCGCGTCGCGTACAGCGTACTGCGACGTGGCGACAATGTGGCGCTTTGATGGCGCACTTTGCACTTCGGGTGAAGACTGCGAAGAAGCGTTGTATCTTGGGAGACAGACGTCCATATCCTGTAAGCACCCCGGCAGGGACGAAATCTGTCTTAAGGAGATTTGCAATACTGCATACCTCGCTTCACTTATAATCTTCGGTTTGATTTCAAATCTCCTTTCTATTTCTTTTCATTTTGTTTATTCTGATTCTTCTGAATATTACTCAAACTATTTAATAATTAAAATTATAGTTTCCAACAGTCTGTATTTTGTAAAATAAAGATACAATACAATTTTTTTTTTTACGAAAATCAAATAAAATACAAAAAAATATACTAAAATAGAACATGTTCGTAAATATACTATAAATTAACTAAGATATAAAGATACAACAAAAATATAATAAGATACAACATGATCTTACTAAGATAAAAAAAAAATACAACAAAATTAACGAAGATACAACAAAAAAATACTAAGATACAACAAGTTCGCATGCTTGTACGATACTTGTGATTTGTACTCAATTACTTTCCTATATATATTGATCATGGTGTGTATTTGTAAATGGTAAAAGAATGAATTTGACTCCAATTTCACTGGATAAATATATTGATTAGTTTGATGACTTCAAAATGTGAAGTGTTAAAAGGATATAAAGTATTTATATATTTAAAAAAGTATAAAATATCTTTCAATGAAAGTTATTTTTGTCATAATATTTTATGTATTAATTAAGAATTTGTATATTTTGTAAATAGTCAGCTCTCTAAAATTAGGACACGAGTACCGTGAAATTGAAAAATGTGGGTTTCGACTTATTTTATCCTATTTTCACTTGGAATTGAAATTGATTTTTTAATTTTATTATAGATTTCACTATTTTTTTAAATCATTTTTTTAAAAACTTTACTTATCGAATATCAAAATCACATCCTGATCCGAATCTTAATAAATAAACTTTACTGCACCTATATATGATGATCAAGTTCCTTCGTTTCTTTAAGCGGAATCCGACCGGAGAGAGAGAAAGAGAGAGAGAGATAGGGAGAGAAGGCGATGATGGCGGCATCAATTATAGGGTTATCAAGTAACAGTCTCAGCTCGGGCAAAGACAACACCTTGAACCTCCCGAAAACATCCCAGGTAAGGCTTGTTCCTCATTACTACTACTTTCTTTATTTTTCGTAACAGTCTCAGCTCGGGCAAAGACAACACCTTGAACCTGACCTTCCATTTTACGTGCGTGCTTTTAAGGCTACAGCTTAAGAAAAATTTAAGAGAGTATCAAATAAACCTAATATTAGGAACATCATTATCAAGTAAATTAACCTCTAACAGAACCAGGGAGCTCAAGAGTAGAAGAAAACTCTGTTGTGCGCGGCGAAACCAAATCAATACACGAATAATTTAAATGCGGAAGCGATTCAATCAAATCAACCTATGCTCATCACACACGCACACTTACTGAAATTAAAGGATACACATAATCTTTACTTGGTTTGGAGAAAGAATTCTCCTACCTCCACAGGCGGCAGCCAAAACACTATACTTTTACAATATAACCATAGTTGTCAAACCGTGAATTGTATCGAGAATTGGAAGACCCAAAAATCGTATCGCGAATCGAATCGTAAGATTCGGAATCAAATCGTGAAAATCATAATTACAAACTAAATTTGATTTAAAAAACACTAAAAAGGTATTTAATTATCATGATAAATGATAACTCATGAATAAATATGAAGTAAAAAGTGGAATTCAATCGTTCATGTACTAAAGTAGCAATGTAGCATCTAAGTAGCACACTAATATGTTTAAAATCTCAACTACTAATGATCAAATCTTTCATATTCATCATCAATATTAAGCAAGTCAGTGTCATCATCGTCGCTCTCATCATCTTCTTCCTCTATTCCCACTTCCTCTTCTTCTTCCTCATCATCAACATCAACAAACTCTTCTTCCTCATCATCTACGATTTCCACAACCTTTTGTTTGCCTTTCCGGTCGGCCCTTAAGTCTCTTGCTCCTAAAATAAAAGGAAGAACGTCTCAATTCTCAAAGAATCGAAAAATTTAATACTTACTAAGTAAATAAATAATTATTTTTGTGTTGTTATACCTCTTTTTCTCTTCCGACTAGTACTAGTCTCGGTAAAGCATTCATGCATATCCATCCATGAGTTGTTCGCAAGTTCTTGAAGGCATAGCTCCTCGACCTCGGTAATCCATGGATCGTTGTCTTCCATGTCCGACAAACAAATTGGATCATATGTCTCACCTTTCTCTTCTCTTCTCTTTTGCCTCAACTCAAGTTGGATATTGTATTTTACGAACACAAGTGCATTCAATCTTTGTTGCTCCAAACGATTCCTCCTCACAAGATCAAAGATGCTCCAATTCCTCTCGCATCCGGTTGCACTAAATGTCAAACTCAACACCCTTATTGCTAAGAGTTGAAGTTCCTTGCACTCCTCACCGTAGCTATCCCACCACAACGCTATCAAGAAAAAAATTGATATTTTTTTACTTAGAAATTAGAATGAAATTAAATAAGAAACATTATTTTATAAATTGATAATTTGATAGACACTTAGAGGCTAGAGCATTTACCAGGTTGCTTCTTAGTTATCATATCTTTGGCCATTCGCATTCCAAACATCCCTTCTTGTCTTTTAAACTTTTCAATTTGTTCATCAATATTGAGCCTTGTTTCAAGATCGGGGTACAACTTCTCAATTGTTGTGTACAATCCAAGTTTAACTTCTAAATCTGCTTCAAACTTCTCATCATATTGAAACCTACATAAACATTTCACTTGATCAATCTACAATAAATTAATTATACAAAGAGTGAAAGTAAGAAAGCTAAGAAGAAGATCCTTAAAGTTATTTACCTTGGGTTAAGAAAGTAGGCGGCGGCATGAAGAGGACGATGGAGTTGCATGTTCCACCTCGTGTCAATAAGATCCCAAATCTTTTTGTAGCTACTAAGTTTTGTGTTGAAGTTGTTGGTAATTTTCTCCTTGGCTCTATCCATAGCCTCATAAATGTAACCCATTGCCGGTTTTACATCACCATCAACAAGCTTCAACACTTTACAAATTGGAGACACACAATTCAAGCAATATTTCACGGCTTGCCAAAACTTAGGATCATGGAGAAGTATGTCTTCCACTTTCATTGCATCCATTTCCACACAATCCGTACTCGACCCGGCCCGGCCCTTTGCGAATCGACGACAAATTGTCCGATTCGTGCGATTCGCGGTACGGTTCGAACGATTCCTCCGATTCATGGTGAGTTCTCGATTCACTGACGCGATTCGTATCTTTACTGCTGAGTATCATATCGAATCGTACGATTCCGACAACTATGAATATTACAACCAAGTGTCACTCTAATGTATCAATCACATATCCAATGCTGCCACACTAGGTAATAGCCTCCCAGAACTCCCAAGAATTTGAATCTAGATCTTCTTGGAAAGTCCAACAATTAAGTTCATTCACCAAAGATGGTTCGTGAACACCAAGGGGATATGGATGCATGTGGAAAATGCCATGAGTGCTTCTAAAAGCTCCTGGTCTTGAGCCAACTCCGACAATCTCCACCTTGGCGAGAGACACCAACCAATCAATCATGTAACCAGCTTGGCTACCACCAAGCCACCGGTTAAAGTCCTTCCTTCAATATTGATGAAGTTCAATATTCGATAACCAAATGTCCAGTATCGAGTCACAACCTTAGTTAACATGTCTGCAGGGTTATCAGCAGCCCCAATCTTCGATAACCAAATGTCCCTTCATTCACGATCTGTCGAACAAAATGAAACCAGATGTCAATGTGCTTGGTTCGAGCATGATGAACTTGGTTCTTCTACAAACAAATAGCAAATAGCACTCTGGCTATCGCAGAACAGCATAATCATAATCCACATAGCCAACCACGAGTCTATCGAGCTCAAGCTTCCCTATCTGCTGATACTTCAGACCAACATCAATTTTCCAAGTACTTTTTTTCTTGTCAAACAAATACCAAAATTTCACATATTCCTCCACCCAAAGAAATATTTCAACAACAAATCATATTTTTTTTCTCCGCCCGAGAAAATATTCCAAATTCAAATGTCAGATTTCAAAACAAATGCCACCAAATAACCAAACTATTTTCGCCCAAAATCCGATTCAAAATAACCAAATTCTTGGTGAATTCTTACCAACAGAAGGACAGAAAAAAGGGGTCGTGCCTGTCACGAACTGATAGCAAACAAGGCCCAAGTGCACGAACTGGAAGCACAAATGTAGTCCTTCTTCAACCTCCAGCAGCTTGACGGTGCAGTACGTCTATATGGGCGGACTCCTCCAGCAAGTGCAAGCGCATGCAATGGCTCCAGGCGGCAGTTTGAGACGAAATATTCTCCGTATTTCTCGTCTCAGCAAGATGGATTCAATAGTACCCTCAAAACTGACTTTTGAGCAATCTCCAAGCAACCCAAAATCAGAACTGTGGCGCTCTGATATCAATTGTTGTGCGCACCGGAACCAAATCAAAACACGCACAATTCAAATGCGGAAGCGATTCAATCAAACCACAAATGCACACCACACACGCACACGTACTGAATATAAAGGAGACTCATTTGTGGTTCGGATAAAGAATTCCACTCCACGGGCGGTAGCCAAAATACGATACGTTATTTCAACCGTCTCACGCAAGTGTATCACTCACACATCCCATAATTCATTTTAGCCATGTTGAACAGTGTAACCGTTAAGATTTTTTCTCGAATAACTCTGTCGCCACACCTAGTCCCTCCCTACACTAGGCTATTTATAGCCTCCAAGAATTCCCTAGAATCTGAACCTAGATCTCCTTGGAAGTCCAGCAATCTAGTTCATTCACCAAAAAATCCTTCTAGAAGCTCCTAGTCTTGAGCCAACTCGAACAAACTCAACTGAAACCTGGTTTTCACAACTAGCAGTTGATTGGACATCGAGGGGTAAAGCACTGTTTCGGTGCGTCATAGTAGTTTGCAAAAGAATCTGTGACGCTATTAGCCTCTCTGCAGCAATGCTGAATTGCATAAAGAGTGAATAGAGAGAATTTCCTTTATAAGATGCCAACACCTCCATGGAATTTTACATCTTCCCAAAATGATATCAAAAGAGCCTTTGAATCCTTTTCAACAACAGCCCTACGAAATCATTACTCCCTTCGTTCCACAATAAATGACATTTTCGACTTGTGCACATATGTTCAGAAATAATATATATTGACAGATTTACCCTTATTAAATAGTCTCTCTTTATTGATAGTAAAGAAGGTAAATATAATTAATGGTCATAGGTAGTTGGTAGAATAAGAGAGCAATTTAGGAAAATAGGGGTAAAAAAAAAATCCTAGAAAGCCTAAAGGGACAACTATTTTCGAACAATTTTCTTTTGGTAAAAGGTCACCTATTGTGGAATGGAGGGAGTATCTTTCAAACAAGAAACCCCTTCAGGAGGTGCCTGAGTCTCTGCAACCATGTTAGCACAAGGCTGCAAACTGAATGGATAAGCTCAACTGTACAAGTTCTAACAATTCCACCACCTCCCGCAATACCAGGGTTGCCTTTAGAGAAACCATCAATATTCAACTTATAAGTGCTCTCTTTTACTTTTTCCTTTTTCTTTTGTGTTTCGGTGGTTGTTGTTGGTGATAGTTCTTGAAAAACCAAGTTCTTTGTTTGAATGAACTTTTGCTCGATCCCCGCCTTCCTTTAAAATTTTTGTTTTTGTTATAAGAAGAAGTGAGTTTGGTTTTTGTTGAAGGGTAGTTCAAGATTGGTCTCTGTCAGTTATCTGTAAGCCCAGACAAGAACACTAATCTATCTTCTGCTCGCAATTTGATTGAATTCGCTTCCAAGCAGGGAGCAAGCCTTGTTGTTTTACCAGTGAGTTGACTCTGTGTTTTCTGCTCTTTCTCTTGCTCTAAAGAATTTGAATTATGTGTATGGAAAATTTGGATCATAATTATTTTGAAATTCAAGAAATGGAGGCTTTTGGGTTCATGATTTAATTGAACTAACTTGTTTGAGATAGGAAATGTGGAACTGTCCTTACTCGGATGATTACTTTGTGAAATTTGCTGAAGATTTTGAGAATGAAGTTTCCTCACCTTCATTTTCCTTGTTATCGGAGCTTGCATCTTGCCGAGGGATCACAATTATTGGTGGGTCTATTCCGGAATGGAACAATGGTCGCTTGTATAACAGTTGTTGTGTGTTTGGACCTGATGGGAAGTTAAAAGCCAAGCACAGGAAAGTAAGCCCTAGTCTTACAAAGATGATATAGAATAGAAAACATGCCTGAAGTGCACATGGTAAGCATCCATTAGCCCGGCGTTTACACTTCCACAAATTACACTAGGGTGAATATCAAAGTAAACGTTACCATATGTGGGTGCTTCACCTCTGCTGTAAGGGGACATGTTAGCTTTTGCCAAATAAACATCGATGGATAAAATGGATAAAGGTACTGATGATAAATGCATATTTTGCAGCTCCATCTCTTTGATATTGATATACCAGACGAGTTTTACTTCATGGAATCAGACATGTTTACAGCAGGGGATACACCTACGATTGTAGATACAGGTAGGTGTCTCTAACCTAATACTAGCTTGTGAGTGGTTGAACTTGAATTGGACTTGAGTTGTTCATATATATATACAGAAATAGGCCGTGTTGGAATAGGCATTTGTCATGACATACGCTTTCCTGAGCTAGCAATGTTGTATCGAGCAAGAGGTATTCACCATCTGCCCAGCTCCGATATTGTGAATTTCTGTTATGCACACGACGTTACATTCCTTGTTTGAACTTCAGGTGTTCACTTGATATGTTATCCTGGGGCATTCAACATGAGTACAGGTAGATTGCTTTGGGAACTCGAACAACGTGCAAGGCAAGTTTATTGATCGTACAAATTTAGTCAATTGAATCAAATGGGTGGGTATTACCCATTGGCAATACTCACAAATTCTCTGAATTCTGACATTTCAGGGCAGTTGATAACCAGGTACATGCTCCTCCTTCGTCCTCCAAATCCATTGTTTTGTCTATCTACTGTAAATGTAATCAATTTATGCCATGTTGGTAGCTCTATGTAGCAACCTGTTCACCTTCTCGAAGCTCTGCTGGTTCCTACATGATATGGGGTCATTCAACTGTGGTTGGACCGGTATTAAAAGCTCAAAACTGATTCTCTCACTTTCCTTTTGGATATGAAATGAAAATATTTTAATACTTCTTTATTTTCCTTGAGCAGTCAGGTGAAGTGACTGCATCATCAGGGCATGAGGAGGCAGTAGTAATAGCTGAGATTGATTATTCTGCTATTGTAAATCAAAGGTTTTGTGGGTGTATGATCACGTATACTCAGTTTTATCTTCCGACTATTTCTCATTAAGCTTCAAAAATTTGCAGGAAGAGTATCCCCTTAGAGAAACAAAGGCATCAAGACTTGTACCTGTTTGTTGATGTAGAAGATCAAAGGTCTTGAAGAACAATATTCTTGATACTTTTAGGTGCCTAAATTATGTTATCCTAAATATTCAATTAGCACCTTCTGTTTTTTGAGATTTTGTGTCATGTAACTTTTGATTATTTTTGGATTTTATTACAACATTGGAACACAAGTGGAGTCAAGTTCATCATCAACTGATCTACTTTTTAATTTCTCAAGGAAACTGGTAAGAAATTGTGCATCTATTTATTTTGTACAAAACAGTTGGATTTCTGAATATAAGAAGAGTACTCCCATAAAAATCTTCATATTTGATTTTAAATGTTCATCAATCCAAGTTTACAATCAGACTAGTAACTAAAGAAACAATGTAGTATGTATGTCACCATCTAATAAACCTGAACTACTGCATTTATATAATACATGTGAAATAGTGAAATTGCTCTGCTGATCTTGTTTCATCTGTTAGTCACTCTCAGTATTCATTATTCAATATTCATTATTGGCAGATTTCAACCCCATTATGTACGGTTGTACACAAAAATCATATCCATTCTTGGTGCTCCTCAGCAATGCTGTGTTTAGATCAACAACATTCCCAATTTTAATTTTAGCTCACAGAAAAAGAAGGTAAGCTATGGTAAAGATGTTGGGGGTAAATAGTTATGATGATGGCAAAAGTATCAATGGTTTTGGATGAGACTTGATCAGAGAGATGGGCATTTGCAGATCCAATAGACAATGTCATTTCAGTGAACTAAGGAGGACCATTCACCAGAGAAGATTTACGCTTGGAGCTTTAGCTTATGTGACGGGAGGCAGGAAATATGTGCTTGAGAATCTCATTGCCTGCAACTGGATATTACTCCGAAGAGAAAATCAAGATGTACACATTAGCAGAGGGGGAAGTGAACAACCCTGCCTTGCTTTTTCTTAACAAATCTACAGTCCTTGCAACCTACGATATCCGAATCTTAGAGATGTGTGATATCCTTATCCAGTCCTCTCCTGTCTCCTTTTGATATCTCTGACGCAGAATTGGACAGTGATTGACACGGAACTTTTTGAGTTGTGTTATCTGAAGGAGCGGCTGTGGCAGTGTCTTAAGCTTGTCACAGTGTGAAAGTTTCAAGTACCGGAGGCATGGCATAATTCCCTCCAACTGCCCTGCTGCACTGATCATATCCCATTCTTCCCAACTTCTCATGTATGTAAATTTAAGTTTCTTCAACTTTGGGAATGCAACAAATGAAGATAATGATCCTCCAGTCGTGCCTTCTGTTCCCAATAATTCATGATCAATCCGAATCAAGTTATCCATACTCTCTATATAGAGTATCTCAAGGGATGGTAATTTCCCTAAAGGTGGCAATTTGATGCAATTTTTACACTCTAAGAGTCGGAGCTTTCTGAGACAGGTTAGTGAGACCATCCAACTGGGGAAATGAGAGCCTCCATACAACTTCATTTGTAGACTCTGCAAGTTCGCATGCAATTGAAGAGCTTCAACCACGTCTTTTGCTCTTTTCGTTGGCACAAGAGTGTTGAAATCTATATGCAAATCAATGATATGTTCCTTGTTTTTCAGTTCAGCATTCTCAGCGTCAAATACATCTTCCACGAGACCAACTCCTTCTAACTTAAGAGAGCCTCGAAGGAGCTTCAAGTCTCTCAGGTCACCTAGCTTGCACGACGCTTCTCCGATATCAGGACCACTGCCTACTGTGAATTTGCTCAATGTCCGAAGAGAAGTCAGCATCCCTATCCCTTTCGGTAGCATTCTTAGACTTTCAGTCCTATCAATCTCGAGATGCCTCAAATTTATGAGTTTCTCCATCTTCGAAGGTAGTTTCGCTAGATGATCACATGCGACAAGCTTCAGGGTTTGCAGATTACACAATCCACAAACTGTTTCTGGCAACTCAAATAGCGGATTATGGGATAAGTTAAGGTACCGTAAGTGCATAAATTTTCCTACCTCTCCAGGCAGTTCTGTCAACTTATTATGACTCAAATCTAAAGCCTTGAGATATTTCAACTGATGAAACAAACCAGTTGGGGCAATGTTATTCTGAATAACAATCGGCGGAGAATCATAGAAGGCTTGAACCCAGAATGTGTGCAACCTCTCCGTATTGTCAGGAGGAACAGGGAATTTAGCTTCTTCTCCTCGTACAATGGTCAAATGACGAAGCTTCTGCCAATTTATGTCCAACCCCTGTTCTGTTCCACCATTATTTGCTTCCATGATGAAGCACTCATTCTTTGTCAACTGTTGAGCAAAATCATGAACCATGTCATGCATCTTAAACCTTACGACAATGTCACCGTCCTTGTCTTTCTCCAGGTCTTGGAAGAAAGACCGCATAATCAAATTATCCAAGCAATCGCGACCAGTTATTTCCATCTCCAAGCTTCCCCTCGAGGTAAGATAACCTTGAGCCATCCATAGCTTAATCAAATTGTCTGCCTCTATCTTGTGGTCTTTGGGGAAATTGGCGCAGTACAAGAAGCAGCGCTTCACGGCCGAGGGCAAATCGTAGTAGCTTAACAGCAAGGCAGGAAAAAGGCTACTCTCGGCATCATCCAGTTGCCACAAATCACTACCTACCACATGCTGCCAATCGCTGCCAGTTGTTTTGAAGCGCATAAGGCTCCCAACAGTCTTGGCAGCAAGAGGTAAGCCTTTGCACTTTGTGGCTATTCTCCTGCCCATATCTTCTAGTTTTTGACACTCCTTTGCACTTCTGTCGGAAAATGCAATCTGACTGAACAAAGACCAGCAGTCTTCTGGAGACAAAACCCCCAACCGGGTCGTGCTGTAGGAGTTGGCTCCCAATCCCATTGTTTTGGCAACTTTCTCGTTACGAGTCGTGAGCAAAATCTTGCTTCCTGGTGCACCACTTTTGAGAGAGACCAGCAATGGCTCCCACCTTGCACTGTCCTGGCTCCACACATCATCAAGCACAAGCAAAAACTTCTTTCCCCTGATACACTCCCTGACATAACGTAATGCCACTTCGTATTCAACACAATTTGGCGGAGTCCCTTCCGCATCCTCAACAATAGCTTTAGCGACCCGGATCTCATCAAAAACATCCGACACACAAACCCACATTTTCCTCTCAAAATGATCGTCCACCTCTCCGCACTGATAAACCAATTGAGCCAAAGTGGTCTTCCCTATCCCTCCCAAACCCACTATAGCTACAACATGAAGGCCTTCATTACTCTCGCACAGCTTGCTCACAAGATTATTCCTATCCTCGTCTCGACCACAAACTTTGGCTACGTCAACAGCAGATGTAGTCCGAACTCGCACGGGCAGCTGTTCGCTGCCTGATGCGGCACCGGCAGTCGTATTGAGTGTATATCTTTCCTTATCAACCGCGATCACATTGAGCGAGGCAGATATTCTTTTGATCTCAAGAGCTATATCGCGGCGTGCAACTACTCGTTTGACAGAAAAGCAAGGCAATGAAATGAAGAAGCATAATACCTTGTTCGTCCTGGTATTACGATCACTGGTTGGGTCAGTAGCTCGATCAATTTGGAGTTTAAGAATGGCGGTGCTCCAATCAGCCAACACATCGTCCATCTCGTAAGACACATTCCTGAGCTTTTCGACCCAGAGTTTGACGGATTTTTCGTGGACGTGTCGCTTGTCAGCGTCGACGAGTAAGGCCTGGATGGATTGGAGGGTGGTGGTGAGGTTATGGATTTCCTTGTTGACACCCACAACAAGTTTGATCTGCTGCCGGATCTGTTGGTCGAGGATGGCAGCCAGTTGAGTTAGGACCACGGTGACAAGTGCATCAGCCATGACAGATAAAACTAAAACTGATTGAAGAAGAGATTTTGGGGGAAGATCAAATTGGGGGAGGGAGGGAGGGATGGAGAGCAAGTGCTGTTGATTTTTGGGCTGCAACTTGAACTGCTAAAAATAACTAGTTCTACTAAAAAGCATTAACGGAATTTTGGCTGGTGGTTGACTTGACTTGCTTGTAAGTGGCTGATATTTGCAAAGGAAAGGAAATAGAAAGGAAAGTGCAACCAACCAACCCACCCCACCCCACCCCACCCCCAGCCCAGTATTGGAATTTTGGACAATGACATTGCCAGCCGAGCTTCTACGGTTGTTTGACAACCTCAAAAATCATTTTCTTTTGTAGTTTCCCAATTATTAACTAGACCGTGCGTGTTAAGAAATGGTCCCAGCCCAAATATATAAATTAAGGATCTCACGAAAGTTTATTTTCTCGGTTTCAATTTAATTCTTATTATGAAATTAAAAAAATAATTATTAATAGTTTATTTAGTAATATTTTAATAACTATTTTAATAAATTAGAGAAACATAGAGTACATTAGTGATATTGAAGAGATATAAATGATTAGAAAAAAAATAATAAAACAAAATTCAGAAATTGAGTTATTAGGCCTAACTAACAACCCCTAAAGGTCCTTTGATTGGTTTTATCTTCTTATTTCACACCATAATGTTTATTATTTACAATTTTAATGAAGGGATTAGCTAATATCCCCACTAGTTATAGGAGGTTAGCAATGTCTCCATTTTTTTTCCAAAATATCACCACTTTTTAATTTTTAATATTTATTTGGAGGGGTATTAATGTCAAAACCTTGTATAGAAAAGTGTGCTTGTATTTAATGCATGTAAAAAGTACATATGCAATGATTGAAACATTGATTAGGGCAATGATTGAAATGATAATTAATTATCAAGTACATTTTTCTATACACGATATGATTTTGTTATTTTTATCCCCTCAAATAAATATTAAAAATTAAAAAGTGAGGACATTTTGGAAAATACAAATAGGGACATTGCTAACCTCCTATAACTAGTGGGGATATTAGTTAAACCCTTTAATGAAAGGATGATATAAATATGGGATGATGCTCATGCCCCCTTTTCAAACACTTATTGGCCGATGTATAAATATCTATACTATAAGTTAAGGCGTGGGGCCCAGGTCAAATGAATAGTACTATTCATGTACAAACTTTGAGAAGAAATAAATATTTATTCTTTAATTTTAAATGTCTTTTTAATTTAAATAGTGTGAAAAATACAAAAAATAATTTAAAATTTTAAATATTTTGCCGTGCCCTCGAGGCACGGACTTTCACTAGTATATATATATATATATATATATAAGAACATGATCAAAAACAAATCATACATATCGTACAAACGTATGAACTGTTGTATCTTAGTACTTTTTTGTTGTATCTTCGTTAATTTTGTTGTATCTTAATTTTTTTTATTGTATCTTAATAAGACTCCGTTGTATG
>JAOWAN010000005.1:909111-921988 GCA_028566635.1 Lobelia cardinalis | reverse complement strand
AAACATAATCGTCGAGCCGCTTTGGACGACCCGCGTGCCTACGAGGCCAAGGCGCAGGAGCCTCTACGTACCACCACTGAAGCCTGCTCTATCACTGGGTCATTGGCTGAACCCGTATCATAAAAACAAAAGACTGAGATTTTAATTTTAATTTTTTCAAGACTTGAAACCCTGAGTCGAACCATGATCTCCTTTGTAATTTTAATGTAATATTGAGTTTCTATTATTAATTAAGTGCATGTAAATACAAATTGAAATCAATCTCAAAACTTATATAATATTTTCTTATAAATGAAATCACATTATAACTTACCGTCGGCTGTTTTGGTTCTACTCGACTTGGTTTACTAATACGTACGCAACTGCAAGTTGAACTGAACCATACGATTTTCAGAAACTAAAAAATTCGCAACACATGCGTGTCTCAAACAACGTCTGGACCAAGATAGTTGGCTTGGTAATTCGGTTCGACAGTAGTATTCAAGTTGCCACGGAATAAACTGAGGATCGACGCCTCAAGGTCTTCAGTTGAGTACTTGATATGTTTCTTAGCTGGGTGTATCCGGCTGTTCCCTGGAACGCTCTCAAACTGCTCAAGAAAGGATGCATAAGCTGGAACAAGTTTCTCCTTCACAGATTCTCGAAGATCCTCCCTTAACTGAGAGTCCTGAACAACTACCTTTGCAAGATCCTGCTGGACTTTTTCAAACCGAGTATTGAAGGATTTCAATCTGCTCGTCAGTTTCTTAGCCTTTGATGAAAATATTTCACTTCCGTTCAGCCCCTCGGCTCGTAAACACTTCAACGTCTTCTCAAAAGTAAGCCCGAGATAGCTAGCCTTAACCTGACGTAGTTTGTGAGCCAACTTTTTATGATATTTCTCACCAATCATCTCTCTTAGTTTATAGCACCTGTCAATGTTTTGAACAATGAAATGAACATTGATCATGAAAAAAAAATGTTCCAAAGATGCACCTTTGTAGAGCTTTGATTTAGCCTCCAAGTTGGATATTAACTGCATTATGATCCATATAATATGAAGAGTCAAAGGAGAATGTCCCTCAAATTCTGCAAAATCAACGACCACGGATCCAGTTTTATCAGAGTACGTCAAAGGCTTTGAAGGTATCAATTCCGTTAACGTTTGATTGTACCCAAACATGAGGCAGACATGACCCACCACATACGTTGTCAAGCGGTGAATCTCCGGAGTTGGGAGAAGTGGAGACTTCTCTTGAAGCACATCCTTCTCAAAATCTGAGAGAATGCGTCGGATGACTTCAGCTAGCTTAGCAAGTATCTGAGCAGGCTTAACTCGAATGCATTCCAATGACTCTGAATTGAAAAGATCATTGGTCAGAGGTAACAGACTTGATAAAGTCCGGTGAAGGTCTAAAATTCTGAAAAGCTTCTCGGACGAGGGATGAACACAACACAGTGCTTCGGCAATGTCAAACAGTCGAGTGGCAGGTGCTTTAACTGTCCGAATGAAACAAGCATCTGCGGTGCCGGGATTTCCAAGACCTTGGAAGATTTGCTGGCACAGTCTCTTCTCATGTGTGAAGAGAAATTTTATGGACACAATGGCGGATTGGATCCAATATCCTACAACGAGTTCCAAGCTTACCCAATCCAACGTCCGAGCACTATGCTGGCTCAGATTATGGACCTCGAGCCTTTGGAAAGTAGCACGGGAGATGGCAGAACCTCGTACGGTGGCATAGATGGGGATGCACTCGTGAAGACATCCGGCTGCACTCATCCTCGTGGCGATACTTTGAAGATCAGTGATGGCCTGGATGCTCCTGCGGCTGCTTCTGTCGATATAATCTTCTTCACGCAAGTCCAAACTGCTGGAAGCAGTATCTGTCATAGAGCTAGAGCATGTATTGGTACTCGGGTTTTGTGGCACCGACTTGCTCTCGAGATTTAAGATACTAATCCGAAATTCGTTCGCAAGATGATGATCATGAGCCGCCATGCGCACATTTGGGGAATTGAGATCTATGATATAAGCCGATTGATGATTCAAATTGGGGGAGGGAGAGCAAGTGGTGTTGATTTTTGGGCTGCAACTTGAACTGCTAAAAAGCATTAACGGAATTTTGGCTGGCGGTTGACTTGACTTGCTTGTAAGTGGCTGATATTTGCCCAGGAAAGGAAATATTGAGACAATATCCCACGTTGGGAACAAACAAGTCTCATCAACACTTAATAAGGATCCTGGACTATTTATCTCATTGCCAATTGATTTTGAGATTGAACCCCAGACTTTAACAGGAGGAAAGTGCAACCAACCAACCCCACCCCCAAGTATTGGAATTTTGAACAATGCCAGCAGAGCTTTATAAATAACTACTAAAAATCAATATTTTTAGCTAGCGAATAGAATAGTACTTTAGCTAGTCATATTTTACAGTTCACTTCAATCATTGCCCTTGAAGTGAACTAACGAGCAGTTGGTGCAGTGCCAGAGATTGTACTTGAAATGACGGACTAAGGTTCGATTCCCTGCAACTACGTCGGGAGAGGTTTAAAACCTTAACCCCGGGACCCGCCTCGGCCAGTGGCCGGACACCTCGGCTTAGACAAAAAAAAAAAAAAAACTATTACTCCCTTCATTACTACTTTATTAATTTTAAAGAGAAAGATGAAGGAAAGAGGATAGAGAGAGAGAGAGAGAGAGAGTATTTTATTAATATTATGGCTTGCTTAAATTTTGGATGACTTGTCGTATTTGACAAGTTAAATGTAAAATTTGATAAGTTTTTAAGTTCAAACCTTTTCCTTGCCTTTACAAAAACTGACTATCAATTTTGGCCCGAGTTATTCGACTGATTCATATAGAAAATGCAACAAATTCTAGACAGTGTAACAAACAGAAAAGGGTACTAATTACTGGTCTCTTACATTACATATATATTGAAATTCAAAGTAAAGTGAGTGTTGATCTTTGTCTTTGCAATTTCAATAGCTGGATTCTGGGATGCCCAAATTGAAGATAGCAGTCTCAAGGTCTAAGGCTGAGTACTTGATATGCTTCCTGCTTCCTCCAGCTACTCTCTCAAAATGTCCAAGAAAGGATGAGTAAGCAGGAATCAACCTCTCCGATATCGAGTTTTTAAGATCATCCAAAAGTTCATCGTCCCATATAGCAAAATTTTCAAAATCCTGCTTCACCTTCCTAAACGTCAGACCGAAAGCCTTCAGTCTGCGCGTCAAGTTTGAGACCCTAAAAAAAGCACAAATTCCACACCAACTTAGATCCTCAGCCCTCAAATAGTGTAAGATCTTCTCGCAACTTAAGCTCACGTAATCCGCCTTAACCTGATGTAGTTTGTGAATCAACTTAAGCATATATTCATCCCCAATCATATCTGTTAGTTCTGAGCTGCTTTCAATGTTCTCAACAATGTAATGAATGTTATTCATAATGAAGAAATGACGCAATGCTACGTCTTCAAGGAGATTTGATTTAAGCTCCAGGTTGGATATTAAGCTCATTATAATCCAAATAAAATGGATAGACAATGGATTTCGTTCCTCAAATTCTGCCAACTCTACAATCACTTGAGATTCATCATCTAAGGGCTTAGACGTAATCAATGCCATTAAAGTTTTCTTGTAATCACACATCACAATGGCGTGATTCATCACATACATTGTTAAGCTGTGAATCTTCCCAACGCGTGAAACTCTAGACTGCTCGTTAAGCACATCCTTCTCAAAATCCAATAAAATTCGCCTAACAGCTTCTGCCATCTTAGGAAGTAGATTAGCAACCTTAACTCTAATGAACTCCACCGATTCTGAATCAAAAAGATCAAGTATTAATGGTAACAGCCTTGACAAAGTGTCGTAGATTTCTAAAGCTCGAAAAAGCTTATCGGGCGATGGCTGAATAAAAGTCAATGCTTCTGCAATATCAAAGAGCTGGGTCGCAGGATCTTTAACCGTCTTTGTAAAGCAAGTATCAGCTCTGGTATCTCCAATACCATTAAAGATCTCCTTACATAACCGTTTCTCATTAGGAAAGAGACTTATTACAAATACCTGAGCCAATCTGTTCCAGTTTCTGATTATTGATCCCAAGCTTTCCCAGTCTGATGTCTGGACTTCGCGCTTGCTTAGCTTCTGGACCTGAAACCTTTCAAAACTTGAAGTGAACACAGAACTTCTTACACTGGCGTACACCTGAATGCACTCATCAAGATATCCTGCATCACTCATAGTCTTGGCGATACTCTGAAGTTCACCAATCACTATGTTGCTCGTTATGTTGCCTTCTATAAAATCATCTTCGTGTAATTCGTAGTAATAGCTGGACAAACTATCAGTAAAAGAACTTGAATGAGTGTCCACAAAGGGATCAAGATATAAATTCTTTTGAGTTGAGTACATGGAACCGAGTTTCAAAGTATTACGGAATTCATCTGCAAGCCGAGCCATGGCTGTCTGAATCGTGCTTTTGGCTTTGCTCTTTTCATTTGGCGAGGAGGCAGCCGAATCAAATGAGAGTTGTGTCTCCTGAACAGCAAGTAAGTATTGAAGAAGTTCAAGCCGATAGGCATCAGCGCATTCTTTTCTGACATCTGTTGAATTCCAGCAACTGATTGTTTCAGATGCTGATTCCAGCGTCATATCCAGGTCTCTCCCTCCTCCTATGGCTTTCCTTTTGATCAGAGTTCAAACAAAACCCCGAGGACTCAAAAAACCATATGAGATAAACTTATATGCTTTCAAATTGGTTCGGTAAAATTTGGAAAAGACCGGATTAAAAAATCGTCAATTTGCCTGTTGAAGGATGTGATGAATGAGAAAAAGAAGAATTCAAGCTGGTGTGCTGAGTTGAGTTTCCAGGAAGAAGAGGTTGGGGGACAATTCCACAATATGTATAGAAAACGGACCTTGAGCTTCAGACTTTTCCACTGCAGATTCCAATGATAACGATGGATGGTTCGACTCCATTGACTTAATAAGAATCAATCAATCAAGCACCGTTAGTCAAATAACATGACCAACAATTGTTGTAGGAGGTTTTGACCCATTTTAAATATGCTACTAGTAGAAACTACATCCTACAACTGCCACGGGCAAAAACAACCCGCAGAAACTTTCAACATTCCTTTGTATATCACCCGAGTCCGAAAACCCGGTTTGTCACGTCCGCCACTAGCCCACAATAGAGTCATCCAAAAGTTTATGGATAAATCGTTCTAAATTCCCCCATCCCTCCAAGGAATTTGGGGTCTTACACTTAGAAGCTGGAACCAAGGTCTGGCATCGCCAAATTGTGGCATTGAAGGCCTTGATTTTCTTGCTTATGCCACTCTTTGAGGCCCCATAAGGAAAGCACCTGGTCTCGTCTAGCCTCTCGCTTCTGAGGCAGCACA
This sequence comes from Lobelia cardinalis, assembly GCA_028566635.1. Lineage (NCBI taxonomy): Eukaryota > Viridiplantae > Streptophyta > Magnoliopsida > Asterales > Campanulaceae > Lobelia > Lobelia cardinalis. Next base: position 916,595 of record JAOWAN010000005.1, on the reverse strand, counting down.
GTATCCTGCTACAACTGCTACCTGGAAGCTGGACATCCACTTCCTGAGATCCTCATTGAACTTGTTTAGATAACTCTCTCTAATCATCATCGCAGTTCCCAACACCCTCTATATGTTTCAAAATATAATGAACATTGTTGGTCATAAACAAATGAACCAGGGAAGCATTTCCATCTCCACTTGCACCAAAATCTAAAGATCGAAACAAAGAAGCATCTGTATACTTCTCGGTTTTGCTTTCCAAATTGAATCGTAAGGCCATGACTACCAAATCGTGTGGTTATCTTGAGATGTCTGTCCCTCATGTTGCGTGAATTCCATAATCTGATCATGAAATGTTGGAAAATTGTGTTACACCCATTTTGAGAACTGAGTGTCACACTAACTTTGAGCCATTTTAATAGTGGGTCCCACTATTTCGATGGAGTGGGACCGAGCTAATACGTGTACTCCAATATGGGGGCTACCACGTGGAAGCTCAAACTACTAAAATACTCGAAAGAATAAATGTTAATATTGACATTAAAAATAGTTCGTCGAAGTGAGTTTTGGGAAAAATCTCACATTGAGAGAAAATCAAAGTGTAAAGTAGTTCATAGACCTTTACGTTGGTTCTAAGGGCATGCCCTTAGGGGCATCCAAATTTTGTAAGGGGAAGATCAGTTGGCTCGAAGGAGTCTTAAGAGGTGTATTTTTACGGTTTTAATTCGTTGCTTTCTCAATTTGATTATAGTATCATTGCTAATTGGCTAAGAAACTTGTGGATGACTTTTCCTCTATCAGTTCAATTAGGATATTTTTGTAATCCATGATGAGCCTAATTAACATATATAATAGGTCTTTGTCAAGAGGGGGATTGTGTTAGAATATATTTAGAAATATCCTTTCCAAAATAAAATAGGAAAGAAATCCCTAAAAATATGTAATTGTCTATAATTTAGTTTTTCTTTTCCTTTCTGATATAGGTTTATGTTAATCTATATATATTAGGCATTGTAATAGTTTTGCTCTGAAGGAATAACAAAATACACCAATCGCCTGCATCACCCTCATTACCACCGGCGATCTCATCTCCTTTCTTCCATTTAAGCCGGTTGCATACACCAACCACGTGGCCACCATCTCCATAACCACCCTCCATAGTCGCGGCATAACCGCAACCCTCATCCACCTCGATCTCTCTCTCAACACCAAAATAAACCTAAACCCACAAATTAACCCAACTCCATGGTTGCCCCCTGCCTTCTTCCCTTCTCGCTTTCATCGGTTGGATCTTTTGGGTGCCCATTCTTTGATCAAACCCAACATTTATACCTTCACTCTCGCCATCCTTGGATTCGATTTGAGTTTTCTAATATTTGGTTATTTTTTCTGTGTATCATATCTGATTCTTGGTTTCTTTGTCTTGGTTTTCTAGATTCGATTTCGGTTCGTACCTTCATCGTCTTGCAGAACCTAGGGTTGGGTTTGTACTGTGTATCAGATCTGGGTTTTGCACTTGGAAACATTTGGGATGGGATTTTCTTTGACCGGTGGCCGCAATGGCCATGGCCTCCATCTCAAACATATGGCCGGAGATTTGGGATGGGATTTTCTTTGACCGGTGGGTAGAGGAGGTGGAGTGAGTTGGCAGGTAGAGGAGGTGGAGTGTCGGGGACGACTGTGAAGGATGAAGGAAGAAGAGGAAGATTTAGGGGTTTGTTTGGATGCAATGAGGAATTGGAGGTGAGGGGATAGTTCAAGATTACTGTTATACCCCTACTAATACGCCATATCAGCATATTATCAATGCTAATTTAAAGTTGACCAGGTCAAAATTAGAGTAGAGATCAAATCGCCCCACGTTATGAAAGGTTTGAGACTACTAAGGTAATTAATGATAGGTAGGGACTAAATCATCTAATAGGTCATAGGTTAGGGACCAAATAGGTCATTTTGCCTATCCCCGAGGTTAGTATTCACAGTGTAACATATACTCCTCACAGTCCTATTTTTACTTCCACTGATCAGATAAGTATAGAATGTCAAAGGACACAGGGGGAGACAGAAACAGAGAGACAGGGGGAGCCGACATATGTGATATTAGATAAACAGCTGAGATATGTGTTACCTCCCAGATTCACTCAACGAGTTCCAGCAAAGAGGTATGAACCAGAATATAATCCCAAAAACACAAAGTATATATCCAGCAGGAAATTGTGTCAAGGGGAATCTGTCGCAAAATAATAAATCTTTAAACACAGCAGTATACTCATATATAGTTCCTACGACGGTCGAAGAGGCTCTTCTAAATGAAAGATAGGTCCAAGCTATGAAGGAAGAGATGGCAGCACTCGAGGAAAATGGGACATGGGAAAAGTGCAGTTTACCATTCGAGAAAAGAGCTGTCGGATGTCGATGGGTATTTACAATTAAACATCGAGCGGATGGGTCTGTCGAAAGGTACAAGGCTAGGTTGGTAGCCTAGGGGTACACATAGACCTACGACATTGATCACTCTGAGACATTCTCTCCAGTAGCAAAGATAGACACTATTCGAGTATTACTCTCTGTGGCAGCTAACCGAGATTGGCCGTTACATCAGTTCGATGTAAAGAATGCATTTCTTCTTGGGGATCTTAAAGAAGAAGTCTATATGGAACCCCCCCACCAGGCTTCACCGGTCAGTACAAAAATGGAAAGGTATGCAAATTAAAAAAGGCAATGTATGGGAGATTCACAGTAGCTATGAAGAAGTATGGGTATCAACAGAGTAACTCAGATCATACATTATTTCTGAAAAATAAAGATGATCGGATCAATAGCAAAAACTGGAATGTTGGACCGTAAGCCGGTTGAAACTCCTATTGTGATAAACCATGGGCTTAGCTTGTTGAGGGTGCAACTCTAGCAAATCGAGAATGGTTTCAGCATTTAGTTGGGAAATTGATCTACTTGTCACATACTCACCCAGATGTGTCATATGCCGTGGGAGTTCTAAGTCAATTTATGCATAGGCCTTAGGCAGAGCATTTGGAGGCAACAATGAATGTGGTGAGGTACCTGAAAGGGACTCCAGGAAGGGGACAAAAAAATGGGCATCTTGAAATTGAGGCATATACTAATGCGGATTGGGCCGAAAATCCGGTGAACAGGCGATCAACTTCAGGATACTTTACTCTTGTAGGAGGAAACCTAGTAACGTGGAAAAGCAAGAAACAAAATGTTGTTGCACTATCTAGCGCATAAGCTGAGTTTCGAGGTATTGCTCGAGGAGTAGCAGAGATCCTTTGGCTACGGAAATCGTTATCTGAAATTGGTTATCCGACTCAAAATTCGTGTAGCTTATTCTGTGATAATAAAGCTGCTATTAGTATATCGGAAAATCCAGTTCAACATGATGGTACTAAACATGTTGAGGTTGACAGACATTTTATCAAGGAAAAGTTGGATGATGGTGTTATATCACTTCCATTTGTTCGTTTGGAGGATCAGCTTGCAGATGTCCTAACCAAAGCGGTTAACGGGAGGAGCTTTGAAAAAGTGTTGCGCAAGTTGAGTATTGGATATCCTACAAACTCAACTTGATGGGGAGTGTTAGAATATATTTAGAAATATCCTTTCCAAAATAGAATAGGAAAGAAATTCCTGAAAATATGTAATTGCCTATAATTTAGTTTTCCTTTTCCTTTCTTAGATAGGTTTATGTTAGTCTATATATATATGTATTAGGCATTGTAATAGTTTTGCTCTTAAGGAATAACAGAATACATTGTTTTCCCATATTTCGGTTCTAGGTTTAAAAGATTGTCCCTCCGGCCTTTACATCAGAGAGGTCATAAACCACAGAATTCTCAAATTAAGTCTGACAGTATCCTTATTATCACCTCCTTAAGCTGAGCTATGATCAAGGAAGCATGGCTTCTGATACTCTCAAACGATTCTGATGCAAAAATGACATCGATATCTGGAAAAAGTAATTCCGAGATAGTCGGCCTTCACCTGACATAGTTTGTGAACCAACTTCTTCTTATATTCCTCATTGAACATTGAACATGAAAAGAAAATCTTCCAAAGATGCAGCTTTGTAAGCTTTGATTTGGCCTCCAAGTTGGATATTAACTGCATTATGATCCAAATAATATGATGAGACAAAGGAGATTGCCCCTCAAATTTTGCAAAGTCAACGACCACCACCAATCCAGTTTGATCAGCTTAATTATATAATATAAATGTTTGTACTAATTAATCAATCATATATAAAATGCTTCGAATTCATGCATGGAAAGTATAACACTGTAAAATAGAATAAAAGAACTAAAATTAAGAGGATTATGCTCGCTCAGCTTATAAAATATATATAAATGTTTGTGCTAATTAATCAATCAAGCTAATTCTAGCTAGCTAGAGGTAATTAATTAATTAACATATACCTACACCTACGATAAAATTAAGAACGAACGTATACATAACTAGCTAGCTTAATTAATTAACTACAGTTCATCGATCACGATCTGCATCAGGAGTAGTACGTACTAGCTAGTGGTGAGGATGGAGCTGATTTGTGAAGGCAGTATATTACAGCCCTGATGAGGATCTGTGTCATGTAGTAATGTTCCATGGACAGCTTCGCAATTAGCCATCAGGATGTTTAATATATATTATTCTACTTACCTCTACAGTAATTGTATCAGAACTTTTGCAAGGACCATTAAACTTAACGGGTTGCAGATCGACACGTCTTTCCGGTGGGAATAGTTAGGGGAGATAACAGATGGCATCCCAAGCCTTTTGGAAAGCCTATTTGATTTGGTTTTGTGTCGTTAAAGAAAAATATATATGAGATTATATATACTCCATAAAAATACTTCATTACACATATAAATTTAATTTAGGGTCCTACTCCACTGGAAATCTCTTTAAATGAGAACTGTAGGAACCATTCACATTCATTGGATTATATACAAATTAAAAGTTGAGATTATAATATTATACTCAGAAATTTTGGACACATACGTTAATTAGAATTTGGACAGGTGTGAACACAATTAATTTTTTTTCTCCTCAAATTTTAAACGTACATATCTCATTATTCATAACTTCAAATTAAGATCCGTTTGCATATTCTTACTCGTAATTAAATTTCATTTAAAACAAGATTAATCATGAATATATTTGAAGATCAAATAAAAAAATCAAAAATAAGTCAAGATGCAGTAGGAATATTGCTAGTGCATCATGTTATATTTTACGAAATTGCACCGGTGCAGTAGCAACATTGCTACTGCATCTAGTTATTTTTTATTTTTTTTTTTGTGAAATTACACTGAATGTAATGGTATATTTTTACTGCATCTTGTTGTATGTTATGAATTGCACTGGATGCAGTAGCTACCTACTGCATCCATTGGTATGCTATTAGTTATACTTAGATGCAGTACGAATTTTACTACTGCGTCCTGTTGTATTTTATTAATTGCATTGGATGCAGTAGTAAAGGTTCTATTGCATCTTGACTTTTTTTGATTTTTTTTATTTGATCTTAAAATATATTCATGATTGATCTTGTTTTAAAGAAAATTTAATCATGAACAAGAATATGCAAAAAGATCTTAATTCGAAGTTATAAATAATGAGATATGTGCTTTTAAAATTTGGGGAGGAAAAAAGAATAGTGTTCACACTTTTAATAACTAGATTTAAAGATAAAAATAGCTTTCATATATAGCAGCTAGACAGATTTTAAAAAAATGACGCCTTCTTAGTAAAATTTCATCCATATTTTAAATCAAGGAATAAGATTGGTTCTCACGATTCTCATATTTCTCATTTGAGCACTCCCCTATATATATAGTAAGGTGTTCGAATGAGAACCAATCATATATAGGAACTATAGGAATCAATTTTGATGGTTAGATAATACACAGTTTAATGGTTGAGATTATATTCATAATTAAAACACTTATGGCGAATTTGTAATTAAATCAAAATCTAAGCAGTTCGGTCAATTGAAAATTGGTTTAAGTGTGAACACAAATATTTATTTTTTTACCTTAAACTTTAAACGCAAATATCTAATGATTTATAACTCCAAAATGTAATATAAAAATATGTATTTGCTCGTAATTAAAATTTTCTTTAAAACGAGATCCATGATGAATATATTCTAATAAGATCAAACAACTATTCGTTCATAATGGATTTACGTTATTCAAACACGGTATTAAATTAGTTACTGTGTCGTTCAAGACACGTGAAAAATTTTACTGTGTCTTGATTGACACAGTTACAAATTTATTATCGTATCATGAGTAATTTTCAATTTCATTAGGTTTTTGATCATAGAGATGATATTTACATCAAAGACAATAATTAGAAATAATACAGTAACAAACTTGCTAATAAATTACGAATAAATTACAAGACAAAGTATCTAATGAGTTACTGTGTCTTCAACGACACAGTAAATAATTTAATATTTTGTTGAAAAAATGTGACAAACTATGAACGATTTTTTTTTTTCTGTTTCAGAATATATTGATGATGGATCTTGTTTAAAAGAAAATTTAATTACGAGCACGTATATATTTTTAGATTTTATTTTTTAGTAATAAATAATGAGATATTTACGTTTAAAGTTTAAGGTGAAAAATAAATAATTGTATTCATACCTAGCACAATGACAGTATTACCCTTGTTGTTCAATAAATTGCGTTCATACTTAATTAAATCTCAGTTATTTATTTTTTCTAATCCAATGACTAATATTGATTGCTATAGTTCCTATTTATTTAGGTTCTCATTGGAATGCGCCCATATATATATATATATATATATATATGAAAATGATCAGTTATAAACCATAAATATCGTACAAATGTGCGAATCAGTTGTATTTTAGTACATTTTTGTTGTATCTTCGTTAATTTTGTTGTATCTTAATTTTTTTGTTGTATTTTAGTAAGGCCCAGTTGTATTTTATTATATTTTTGTTGTATCTTCGTATCTTAGTTATTTTGTACGATACAACAAAAATATAACTAAGATACAACAAAAATATACGAAAATACAACTGATTCGTACGTTGTAGATATTTGTGGTTTATAGTGGAATATGCCTCTATATATTCCACTACAGTGACGATGATGCCGGTTGCTGTTGCTGCTGCAAACGATAATTAGTATACTTTTGTTGTATCTTAGTTGATTTTTTTAAAAAATTTCATGTGTTGGATGTTTATTTTACAAAATACAGACATATAACTAACATACAACAAAAATGTACTAAGAAACAACTGATTCGTACGATTTGTACGAAAAAATAATTTGTAGTGGAATAAACCCCTATATATATATACACCTAATACACGTCATAATACGGGTAATTTGCGCCGCCCCTCCTTAAGGTTTGGTCAAATTTGATTGCCCCCCCCCCTCACGTTTGGCCTTTATATAAAGCCCACCCTTATTTGAACAAAAAATCATTTATGCCCTTCAATCTTATGA
>JAOWAN010000005.1:874343-885513 GCA_028566635.1 Lobelia cardinalis | reverse complement strand
TTGGGTTAGTGGTCTTTACTTGCTGGGCTTCGCAGCTCATTCTTTTTATATCTTGCAGATAAATAGCACCGTGGACAAGGGATTGCGAGACGGTCAAGTATTTAAGGGTTCTCTTTAGGATTTGCTTACTAGTAGGATATTTTATTGTAAGGAGCTTAGGACTCCGAGACTATTATGGCTTCTTTGAAGATTGTTGTTGGATCTTGGATTAAGAAAACATTTTAAATTTAAGTATCTTGTTTGGGGCTTATGTTTGGTAACGCTCAAGTCCTAATTTTGCTTTAGAGATTTGGGGGCGTTACAGAAGATACAACAAAAACGTAATAACATACAATGGAGTCTTATTAAGATAGAACAAAAAAAATTAAGATATAACAAATTAAATTAACGAAGATACAATAAAAAAGTACTAAGATACAACAGTTCACACGTTTATACGATATTTATGGTTTGTATTTGATCATTTTTCTATATATATATATAGAAAGATTAATTTTTCTAATTTAGATTTATGCTCGGGGAACTTTATGATTTCGATCATTGGCAATTTTTATATGGAGTGCCTAGGCACTCCCACCAAAGAGTGCCCATAATACACATAGCAGTTATAAAAAATGCACATAACATAATTTATGTGCATTATGTATTTAATATGTGCATTATGTATTTAATATGTGTACTATTTATAATTGCTATGTACATTATAAATACTTCTTGTTAGGATAATTTTTCAGATCATTGGTGCTCATTGTCCGACAGAGATGAGCGTAGTTTTTGTTTTCCTTTGTATTTTTGTATTAATTTTCACCAACATTTTCCTAACCTTAATAATACTAAAACTAATGTTTTCGCAAAAGGGAATAGTATGTTAAAAGACATTTTAAATTAATTTCATGCAAAGCCTTTCCAGCTGATCCCCACTAAATCCTTTTTCATGAATATATATTAATATATCTCATGAATGTCAGTCTCCATCTATCAATCAATCTCGCCTTCTTCAACTTCTTCCTCCACAGTCCACCCTTCCCCAACTATATTTCTCCACCCATACGTACTTCCTCGCCATTAGTCCCTACCTAGCTACTACAATAAATTGCACGGCGTGCCGATCGATCGAACTGCATTTCTATATATATATATATATATATAAATAATTTATTAATTGCTTCTCCGGTAACGATTAATCAATCTAATGGCCGACGAGTTGGCCAACTCAGTTAAGTATGGTCTAAAGCTCTCCAAGAGAATTTACTACGGAAAATCCGCATCCATGTCGGCTCCGAAGCCGACAGTAATGGAGAAGTCTCTCTCGATGCCGTCGAAGATCGAGAAGTCGAATTCGATGATGGATCAATCCTACCTGCCGACAGCCCCGATGGTGTACGCGGTGATAACGGAGCCAGCGATGGTGGATAATCCGGACGTTCCGAGTTACCAGCCGTACGTGCACGGCAAGTGCGAGCCGCCGGCGCTGATACCGCTTCACATGCATGGGATCACGATGGAAGTGGACTGCTACTTGGACACGGCGTTCGTTGAAATTAGCGGAACTTGGCGTCTTCACTGTGTTGCCGCCGGACGATGCTGTGATTGTCGAATCGCTATTCCCATGGGTGAACAGGTAATTTAATTAAGCAATTACCGCACGCCGATTTTTCTTTTTTGTTTCTTTCCGTTCGTTTGTTAATTTGTCGGCAATCATTTCGCACCAATTTTTTATTTTTATTTTTTTCCACCAAATACAACTTGGGATAAGATTTTATACGCACATACGCCATTTAAAAAATTAATAGTTGAACTTGGACTTATAATAAAGTTTTTATGGATGAATATTGAATTTGTTTTAATATTGCCTGTATGTCGTGGCTCTTCTAAGTACCTCAGACCAGAGATTGGTAGTTAGTGAACTTTTTAAAAATAAGTTTGAGTTTAAATCTCCATGATGTGAAACGAGCTAGCTGAGCTCTAATATGTAGTGCCTGTTGGGTCCTTTTTTAAAATTAAAATATCACTATCAAGATTTCCAGAATCCGCAACAACTTTTGTGAATGCTACATCATTTGTGACTCCAATCATATTGTTAATACTCCATCCGTTTTATTTGAAGTGTTTTGATAGCGATATTTTCCCATGACTGCATATAACTATTATGGACACTTACAATAAAAACGGAGGGAGTATTAGCTGGCTAGCTTTCTTCTTATATAAAGCTCAATTATTTGGAAGCTATTTCTTTCTTTTCTTTTGGAGACAGCGATAAACATGTCAATCACTTCCATCAATGGGTTCATTTTCTTTTTTCTTTCTTTTTAATTTGAAGCAACATGAGATTAAATCAAACGAATCAATTTGCAATATTAATTATGTTGTGAAAGATGCAATTGGAACAAGCTAGGGAGTACATAACAAAACATGTCTTTTTTATAATGGTCCTTTCAAGATAATATTTACTTCCAAGGATGTTAATAAAGATACCAAATTATATATGACTTCTAAATGAAAACTCTTTTGAGATAAATGGTGGGTTTGATCGGTTTTCTGGATGATCTTTATAAGTTGAAAATTTTTCTTGATCTATTATACAATGATGCATTGATGTTCCATATTCCAAATTCATATATTGTCAGTGTTTCTTATTTATTTCTCTCAAAAACAAACATGATTTGGCTAACAGGGTTCAGTTCTAGGTGTTGAGGTTGAGAGCACTAGAAGATCATATTATACCCAATTGATCACTGTGAGAGATAAAGAAACCTCGGAAAAAGCAACAAAAGCTAGAGACGGTTTCCTGCTGAGAGGGTACATTTATACGTTAAAAGTTTCACAGGTTACTATTCAAAAAATATGCTACACTGTTATTTATATGTTATTTCTTGAGACAGGATTATATACTCATGCTTTTGAATATTTGAAGGTAGAAGGGGGCTCCAATGTATCTGTTAAGGTTCGATGGTCTCAGAAATTGTTGTTTCAAGATGGCGACTTATGCCTCCACATACCTTTTAGTTTTCCAGCCTATGTTGCACCTTTTGGTAACAAAATTGTTGGAGGTGAGAAGATACTAGTAAATGTGACCGCAGGTACTATAACAGAGACTTCATGCAAATCTTCTAGTCATCCTGTAAAGGTATGCCAGACCAGGGTTTAAATTTCCAGCTATTATTGGATATGGGTGGAACATCCTTCTTTGAACCCTTCTAAACATATTTTTATTACTTTCAAGGCACTAAACCGTCGAGCAGGAAAATTGGGCTTCTTATATGAGGCAAAAGTCCGGACTTGGTCTAACGACGACTTTCTTTTTTCCTACTCTGTAAGAGCTGCACATTCTGTTTTATCTTTGTACCAACTACTGTATCTGCACATGGTTACTACAAGGTCATAATTGATGATGATACCATGAGAATACCAAGGTGCTAGGATCTGCTTGTTGAAAATATTTGCCTACATTGTTTTTCAGGTTTGCTCAAATGATATATTTGGTGGCCTGCTGTTGCAGACTTCATCAGTGCATGATTTTGATCAGAAAGATACTTTTTGCTTTTATCTTTTTCCTGGGAACTGCAGTACAAAGGTTAGTGTATGACTGTGTGTACCTCTGGATCTCGCTTTTAATGTAATTCAAACCTTCCGTTTTCCTTTCCCATTTTGGCTGTGAATGATTTCTTTCATGTAACTTGTACACTTCAACTAGAATTAAGTCTGTATCTTCTTGTTTGAAGTAGATCCTTTTGCATGAGATTTTGGCATCTACTTATAATTTCTTAGTTAACACTGTAAGCCCTTCCACAAATGCTATCCTCATGCTGTTTTAGTTTGTGGAACAGAGTTTTAGTAAGCAAGTGGTATTTATTGTTGACATAAGTGCAAGCATGCGTGGAAAACCTCTACAGAATACAAAAGATGCATTATCAGCAGTCCTCACAGAGCTCAACCAAGGCGATTATTTTAACATAATAGCCTTTAATGAGAACATTCATGTGTTCTCAACAAAAATGGAGATGGCGAGCAAGGGAACAATCGAAAAGGCTACAGAGTGGATTGACACCAATTTCATACCAGAGGGTGGTACAAACATTCTGCTTCCCCTAACTCAGGTACTTAATATCTTAGAATCTTCTGAATGACTTGCAAATATTTTTGCTCTTCCGCCCAGCACAGGCTTCTTACATCGAATTATCTGCGCCACATGTAGCTGGTTGTATGCTTTCCATTAGAGAAGATGAGCTTTCTATTTTAAGAACAAAAGTCAGCTTTAGTGCCTTAGTGGTGAAATTATTCCGGCTAATGACTGTATGAACAAAACAATTTTGGTACATTTTTGCACAATCAGATTAGAACTTTTGTAGGTTAATTCATGGTTTCACCCATTTTTCATGCTATCAATTTCCTAGTGGGCATCGCTCACGACACAGGCCACAAGTTTGATAATATCTGAGAGGTATCTTGTTAATTTTAGTGGCTGAAACAAGTTGTTTTACAGAGATGTTGGCTTGAATCCTTCAACTGAAAAAATGTGATTGTGTTGTGGATGACTATAACCTCTTCTTTTCATTGTTTATTCTTTTCACGAAGACTTCTCACAGCCTTGCTCTGTACTATTTCAGGCCATCAAGTTACTCACAAAAACTGGTACAGCAATCCCACTCATCTTTCTCATTACTGATGGGACAGTTGAAGATGAACACAATATATGTAATTTAATGAAAGGTTGCCTCAGAGATGGACTAGAATTTCCTCGGATTTGTACATTCGGCATAGGTGAGAAGTTCATTTGTTTGGAGTTTACCCTTGTTCATCAGAAAACCTTTTCTTGTCGAAAAATGTAACCATCCACAGACGTTACATGCAAAGCATGAGCTAACTTGGTAAACAGTATTCACCCAACCATGGTGATTTTAATATAATCCAACTTCTCATCCCTACATGTGTGTGTGTGTGTGTGTAACCAGCCTGATTTTGTCAACCATCCATGATTTACTTGTGCTTTCTCCTTTCCCAGGTTCGTACTGCAATCATTACTTTTTGCAAATGCTAGCGCATATCGGGAGAGGATATTATGATGCCGCATATGATGTTGGTCTGTTGAACTAAAGACTGGTCTTGGAATTCGTTTTATATTCATTTTGGCTTGATCTACTTAGTGCAGACCTACTTACTAACTTCTCAATTTTCATTGCAATTTAAACATGGGCCATTACTGGGAAGTAGTCCGTATAGTCTCACATTTCTTTTGCTTGTGTCTTCATTGTTCCTTCTCAGGTTCAATCAGTGAACGAATGCAAAGGCTAGTTAACAAGGCTTCATCAATCATTCTTGCTAACATAACAATTGAAGTTCTGGAAAATCTTGATTCACTTGAGGTACTCTACCTGGCCACCTCTCTCTCTCTCTCTCTCTCTATATATATATATATATATATATATCGCTTTCTGATGAGGGATATCTGATGCATACATTTTGCGCTCAATGCAACTTATGACTGGTTATAACATGGGAAGAGACTATGTGCTATAAGTAAAACCTTAATTAATCTGTACATAGCAAGGCTTGAGCACCTGGTCTCCCATAGAAGTGATGAGTAGTACTCCCAAGCTAGAGATTCTTGGTAAAACATTCAAATTTTTTGAAGTACATAAACGGGTTGCTCCCGGAGGACTTGGCATTTCCCATATACTTGTTAGCTCACAAAAACTAAAGACACTGGATAAGTTTTTTTGAACGGTTCAAATCAGATGCCATCTCATTATCCAGTAGACTATATTTCAAATACTTGTTTTTTTGGAGACATATCTTATATAAATTTGTAGATTCAAAATGAAATATGAGGGCTGAATGGGCATAAATTAGAGCAAGAGAAGGAAAGCATAAGCTTCTCTTTTAGAACATTAAAGAGGCATAGTCCCTGCACACTGTGCTTGCATATATCACCTTAGGGAGGTCATTATGAGCCAAAATGATTCTTGATCACCATACGCATTATTCTCTTGGTGTAGCCGGATACATTTATATTGCTTAGCGATCATGGATTATATGTTTAATGTTAAACTAGCAAACAATTACTTATCGACATTACTATCAGATTCACTTGTCTGATTTTGTTGGCTAGCTACTCTCTTAACACTGATAGTTGTGTAAATTATCCCAGTGGTACCCATTGCGCATTCCAGATCTGCTGTCAGGTAGTCCATTGGTTGTGTCAGGTAGATACCATGGGAACTTCCCGGATTCTATTGAAGCTAAAGGCATCTTGGCGGATCTAAGTGAATTTGTGATTGATGTGAAAGTGCAAAAGCCAAAGGATGTGCCAGTTGACAGAGTAATGATTCACCTTCTGACATTTATACGAGTTTTGAATGAAATGAACCACTATTTGAAAAAATAAGATATATAATTAAATCCTTGTTCAATGTCATCATGAATAGCATGTAATAGAAAGAGGACAACACTAAATATGTGCACTAACAGAATTTTTCACAGTAGCAGAAGTTGTTCTCTGATTATTTGAACTGGCCAGGTTTTTGCAAGGAGGCACATCGATATGCTGACGGCTCATGCATGGTTGTCTGGAAGTAAACAAATAGTGGATAAGGTTTGCTTCTACTTCCCTGACCTCTACTGAGATTTGGCTGGCTGACCGCTCTGAACTAATGCGATAATTGTGAATGGACTTGATAGATAGAAGTTAGGTGCAGTTTCTATTTTAGTGATTCAAATATACAATTTCAAAAAGGATTCAGGAGAAATAGTAATGTAGAAATTGAAGATATTACTTCCTTCACCCCTAAAAATAAGTGTTGGTTTCCTTTGATTCTAAATACGTATTTCTGTGTTAGAAATCAAGCATAACTATCTTGGAACTTACCAATATCACCACTGGCAACTATTATTGCGCTATCTCTTGGATGGATGAAAAAACTTCCTTAATCATATGAGAAGTTATACAATCAAATAAGGGACACAGGAAGTAAATTATTGGGTGCTCTGTTGATCGCTGATTTTCTGATATGCACTCAAGACCCTTGTAGCAACTTTGTTGTCTACGTATCATCATGGTTAAGTGCTACTGTATACAATCATACCTTTACTTGAGAGTGTTCCCTTGGCAATATATGCATGAGCATTCATCTTCTTGATCTATTTTTGTTGCTGTAGGTTGTGAAAATGAGCGTACAAGCAGGTGTCCCTTCCGAGTATACTCGCATGATTCAAGTTGAAAAGGACAAAGCGAAGCAATCTCCAGAATCTGTTCAAGATAAAGAGGTATATTTCTTTTTTTCGCACTTACTTTTTCCCATGAAAAGAGACCTAGGTCCGTACAGCAAGTCAGTTCTCTCTGCCTTCAGTTTCACTCCCTTCAAGCAATACTAATTCAAAACACCCGTCCCAACAATAAAAAATATAATTTAAATAAAAGATTTAATATGGATCCAAATTCGTTTTTATATATTATTTCCTCGTTTTCCAAATTTTCGATCATTTCAAAAACAAAATAATGCACTCTTTGCAAGTACAAGAAAGTATTAATGTTGGTACAAATTAAAGGATAAGTGATTACTGATTAAGCTTGGCTTCACTGATCTAAAATTCTTGAGACTCAATTAACTCAGCCATGTTCCTAATCACTTGGGTTCAAACAAATATTTGAGACTGACAAAAAGAAAACAGCTACTGTAAGGTGTATCATATTCCTATCAGTTCATATTATTTTAAAAAAATTTACATTCTGTTTGTTACATATCTGCTCGATAGCAACTTCCCCCTTAAACTGAAGTAAAGGAAAATCCATGCAGAAAATCCCCGAGATGGATGCCGAGAAGATAATATACTTGAGGAATCTAGGAGTTGGTTTTGGTAACCTGAACACCACTGCTGAGAATCTACCTCCAGGAATAGCGGAAGTCAGGCTAAGTGAACCTTCAGGAGTGATGATGAAGGCCGCATCAAGTTGCTGCAGCAGTGTCCTTAACCGCATCTGTTGCATGTGTTTACTCAAGGCTTGTTCAAGGATGAACGACCAATGTGCCATTGCTTTCACACAGTTATGTGCTGCTCTCGCGTGTTTTGAATGCATGAGTTGGTGCTGTGAGATCTGTTTTTCGTGCGATGAGTTGTGCACATGATAATCGTACACTGGGAACAGAAAAAAAAACACACCCGAGATGGTGATGTTTAACACATTTGTATCTCTGCCCGTATTGTGGAATTCTGTAAATACCTGTATATTAATCTACGAATTGTTCTTCTATCTCCTTTCTTTTGAACAACGATCTCAAGTCATCTCCGCTTTAGTTAATGCAAGTTTGAACATAGTTGATTGTGCGAAAATGAGGCATTATTTTGTCATCAAGTTGAAATACAAGGATATTCAGGGTTAATCCAAGGATGAATTAAAATTATTAAAAATAAAAACTACATAACTGATTATTAATTTTGAAATTAATTCTGATTTTTTAAATAAAGAAAAAGAAAACTTTTGATCTTCAAGTAATCTGTCAATCAATTTTAACTTATCGATCCTAAATTTTAATTTCTGTCCAATTAAATTGAGAATAGAAATAAATATACGTGACACTTGCTAATGACGAGAACAAATCCGTTAGATCCACTCATTTTCTCCGTCATTTACAAGAAGAAGAGAAAAAACATAGAAAATTAGTGAATGTGACATTTTTGATTAGCAAGTGTGTCAGTGATGCATACTTATTTCTATCTCAAATTTAATTGATTCAAAATTAGAATTTATGATCGATTATAGTTGACTTTTTCAATAAAAACATCAAAATTAAGCAATTTTAATTTTAAAAACTTTTTCTCAAATATTTCAAATTACCTGACTAATTCCGCAATTTGTTTTTAAAAAGGAAGTTGACACAAAGATAATCAAACGATAGTACTTTGGAGCGTAAAAAGATTCCGCCTTCCCGCTCATTCTTTGTGCAAAGTCTCATTTCCCTGTTTTTGCTCTCTCCCCTCCCAGCAGCTCGAATTCTCGCAAGTCATGGATCCAACGAACAACTCCATTTTGACGATTCGCCTTTCGATTCCTCCCCTTGCAAAATTTGTAACCTTCTTCCTTCTGATCTGTGCTTTCAATCTTCCCCAAAGGTGAGCAAATTTAGGGTTTCCATTTTACTTTTTGCTTGCTGCTTTTCCATCGAATCCTAGTTCTCTTACTTTTTCCTTTTGATTCCGCTATTCTTAAATCGTATCTCTAATTGATTTCTATTATATGATCCTTCTGATCACAATCAAATGTAATTAGCAGTGCCTCAATATCTGTGATTTTTACAACTTAAATGGTGTACTCGGTATTAACTACAATGCTGAGCAAGGATCAAATAGTAGTTCCCTAGGGTTTGATAAGAGGCAGTTCAGGTTGTAAAATTCCTTTAAACTTTGGATTTAACCATTTACGGAGGCTCGAGGTGGAAGCCAGACCCCAGGCTGAGAATCTATTGTCTGAAACGTCACATTTAATCTAGTCAATTGCCTCACTTAAATGCTACAATTTCTTAGGGACTTTTCTATCAACAGATTCAATCAAGTATTGAAAAATGAAAATCTGGATGTGTCATACTATAAAAATGGATACGTTGGATCCATTAGGATACACAGAATGGAAATTCTATATAAAGGAAATTCTTTGAATTTTTAGAACTGAAATCTATTGTTTGCTTCTCTTATAGAATTCTGAACTTGTTGATATTGAAATCTACGTGTTAGATTTTTAGTTATCAAATTGTTTTTGAAAATGGAATGAGAAAAAACGTTTTAGATACTGTTTGGTGTTTATCCAGAACTCGGTTCTCCATGTGCACATGAAAGGAAATCTGGACTCTCATTGGAATTTGAATCCTTACGAGGTGTGGAATTTTATTAATGAAATTGAGACTTATAGAATTCCTATCCAGTTCCTTCTCTTTTTCTTTTTTTTCCCCATCCAAAAGAAGAAAAGGCATTGAGGCCCCAAGACCTCCAATTGCATTTCCAAGCTTTGGAAATGGGGTTCCCAAGCAGAACCTTAGCGGATGTTGAAAACCTAATCTAAGTTTACCTTAGTAGTTGATACTAGCTGTACTATATTTACTGATGATTTGTCTGCTACATTGAATACCTAAAGATCTTCGGGAGATGTCAGCTCAGAAAAGGAGATGACCTTAGCAATCATAAAACCTGATGGGTTGTTTGGCAACTATACAAGTTCGATAAAGAAAATTATTCTGGATTCTGGCTTTAGCATTCCCAGGGAAATGATGGTTCAACTTGATGACAATAGTGTAAAAATGTTTTACGCAGAGCACTCTTCAAAGAGTTTCTTTCCAAGCCTGCTCACATACATGACGAGGTATATTCTTATCTTGCTCCTAAATGCTGCCTTTATCTTTTAGAAAGTTTTTATCATCACTACTTTGAAACTGTTTAAGTACTTCTAAATTGAATTGCCCTAGTTACACAACAATGGTTAGTTGCAATGCAGCTTCTCAAGAAGTGAAAATTAATATATTTGTTCTTTCGTTTACTTCGTCACTTTGAAGTTCAGATCTTTTCTGAGATTAAAACCATGTTTATTATGCATAGTTTGCTGGTTTTGGTGGATGGAGAGTAATAACATAGTAAAACAACCAAGCTTCTAGCATTTCAAATAACATCCTCATAGAATCTTCTACGTTAATTGGTTCTTGATCAAATCAATTTAGGATGTTGCAGTTATATACTTTTCAGTGGCTTGCATATTTGTTTGGTATCATCATTTGAAGTTTCTTTTTTGACTGAAAACTGGATGAGATCTTACCATTGTATTAGTTGATGCCTCCGAAATAAACCATCTTGGGTCATGCTATTAATTTTTGCAATGTGAAACTTTATGTTGTTTGCAGATCCCTATATGAGATTCTTGTTGGTTCTCTACACTGACTTATGCCTGCTAATTAGGCATTACACTTCTAACATTTTGACATCCTTCTCCTGTGTTGCAGTGGTCCAGTGTTAATAATGGTTCTAGAAAAGGTAAATGCTATCTCTGATTGGCGTGCTTTAATTGGACCGACTGATGCCCGCAAGGCCAAAATCACCCATCCCAAAAGGTGATTTCTTTTCCTCCACTATCCGAGTTATGTTCTTATATATATATATATATATATATATATATATATATATATATATATAT
>JAOWAN010000005.1:854470-865040 GCA_028566635.1 Lobelia cardinalis | reverse complement strand
TAATAGAGTTTCTATTTTTATTGTTTTCTATTGGAGTGCGCCCCTATATATATATATATATATATATATATATATATATATAGGGACTTATTCGGCTGCGAAATATAAATATTCTTTAAAAAAAACTATAAATATTCTGCGAACCACATTGACCATCAAATTAATTTTGATGGATCAATGAACAAATTGATGGATTATTGAACAAATTTCAATTGATGGATCAATGGACAAATTTATTTGATGGATCAATATACCACAGTGATGGATCATAAATTGATCTTGATGGGTCACAATTGATATCCTGTAATAATTCATCAAAATCAATTTGATAGATCAATGTGGTTCGCAGGGTTCGCATTTGAACAACGTCATATATATTGTGCTCAATTGAAAACCTAAATATCGTAGAAACTGTGAGAACCAACATAGATTCAGTATATATTTGTTTTAGATTCTACTGAATCCAAGAGCAATGCTACTGAATCTTAGTTGGTTCTGACTGTTCCTACGATATTTAAGTTCCTAGTGGAGTAAGTCCCGTATATGTATATGAAGGTAGTTGTTCAAATGAAAACCTAAGTCCGTCCAGCAATCTCCAGAATCTGTTCAAGATAAAGAGGTATACTTCTTATTTTGGCACTTACTTTTTCCCATGAAAAGAGACCTAGGTCCGTCCACCAAGTCAGTTCTCTTTGCCTCCGGTTTCATCATTTTCCCTTCAAGCAATACTAATTCAAAACACCCCTGTCCCAACAATAAAAAATAGATTAAATAAAAGATTAATATGGATCCAAATTCGTTTTTATATATTTCCTCGTTTTCCAAATTTTCGATCATTTCATAAACAAAATAATGCACTCTTTGCAAGTACAAAATATCGTAGGAACTGTGAGAGCCAACATAGATTCAGTAGCATTGCTCTTAGATTAAGTATATATTTGTTTTAGATTCTACTGAATGGTGCGCACGGACGCACGGTTTTAAGGTTATTTAGATTTTTGTTTGAATAGGACTTTATAATGAACATTCATTCCATCAGTTTATTACATGCTGGTTTCCTTGCTTCCATATGATGACTACTGCTGTTAAACTAAGATTATTGGAATATATGCAGCATCAGAGCCATGTGTGGGACTGATTTAACAAACAATTGTGTTCATGGTTCAGATTCACGTAAATCAGCAGCTAGAGAGATTTCTTTTTTCTTCAAAGAGACATCTGCAGGTCAAACTTCTTATCTTTATCTTAGTTAACTAAAGTAGCTTATTAAATAGATTTTTACCTGCCTTTCTTAAAGTGAAGTAATGTTGCATTTATTTCATTCTAACTATAGCTTTAGGCAATTGGGTCTGTGTGCCTGAAGAGAAGTATATCCCCAAGTGGTGAGATGAGGTTGCATTTTCTTTTAAATGATTGAGATTATCTTGCTAAAAAAAATTTGTTCACGGTCCTGGCCGTCGTGCTGATTCAGTGAGCCATAAGGATTATTTAGCTTCTCTGTTTTCTTATTTTAAGAGTCTGCGCTATATCAGGCTTCCCTTGAAAGAGAAAGTGCACCCACATACTTTTGCAGTATTCTAAAATACTCGGTTGATTTGAAACGCATTTGCTATAGTAAATTCTCCAAATGTTAATTTGACTGTTCAAATGCAGGCACAAACTTTGTTTAGCTTCAAATAACTGCATCAGAAGATGTTAAGGCAATGTCAACAAACTATAAAATTTAACTGAAAATGTCGGAAGTTTCTAACATAACAACATAGGAATGAATGTATGATTCTCTTTTCCTCATTGAACATAGATGGATGAGTATTACTTCACTTAGTGCAGATATTTAGTTTCACTTGTGACTATTGTCCATCTTTGTGATACTGCGTGATGCTCGCAGATGTTTAACATGGGTTTGAACTTGTATTAGCTTTTCTTCCTCATATTTTGTTATATATCATGTTCTCTCTCTGAATTCTTGGGACCCTTGGTTCCTTTTGACATTATTATTGCGTGTGATCCATCTGGTTTACTCATTTTGTAAATTGACTTCTCTAAATTCAGCTGTCCAAAAACGAGCACATACTTTCTATATCTTCACATAACTGCTTCGCCAAATGTCAAGGCAATGTCAAAGAACTTTAAAATTCAACAGAAAATAGGTGGCAGTTCTGATTTATAACATATGCAGCAATGGACGTGTGGTTCTTTTTGCCTAATTGAACATAGATGTATGGATCAGTATTACTTTATCTAGTGATATTGTCTGTCTTCTTAGTACTGTGATAACTCGCAGAAATTCAACATGGCTTCTGAACTATGCTTCTCTGCCCTTATCTATTTGCTGTTTATAGCATGCCTCTTTTTGCCTACAAATAATTGTTACCCTTGTTGCAGAGTTTCCTTTTAAATATAAGACCCATTATTCCATGTGCCACATCTGGCTAACTCAGAAAAGAGCACACAGTTTTAGGTTTAGGACCACCACTCCAATGCTCAATGTTAGCGAGATCCTATTATTCATGTCTATTTCGTCCATTTTCTTCCGAGACTGACTAAGATATGCAGTACAGCCACTTTTCCAAGGAATATTCATTTTATCGTCGCCACCAGACACTATGATTTGAGGTTCATTTAGCAAGGGATTCACTCTGTATTCATCCTTGGCATACACAGTTTATTGGTTCAGAAGAACCACTCCAACCGTCAATATTTGCTAGATTCTATGTTCATTTCATGTCTCTTCTTCCAAGTTCTAGTGACTAAGGGTTGTCAACGAGAGTATGATTTTTGGAGGTTACAATGTTTGTTGGCATTTTATTTAAAGAATATTTTTGGCTCTTTGGATCTTGGAAAATTCAAGGGACATGAAAACGAAGAATAGATGAACAAGAAACCTTTTTATTTTTTCCTTTATTAAAATTATATGAGCTCTGCATGGTTTATCTCCTTAGCAATGACGTTAGTTGTGTGAAGTACAAAGAATTAGATGGGCCTTTAATGGGTGTTGTAAGGGCATTTGGTAACAAATCTATTTTCCTTTTCCTAGATCCAAACAGAGCATCCATTAAGATGATTAAATTTTTATACTTTATTACATTGTGGAATACTATGATTCTGTGTTGAATTGTGTTATTCATCTGCAGCCTTACATTTAGTTGGCGGTTGTGTGCTCTGTTACAGGTGGATTCACTACAAACCATGATGAACTGTAACCTTATAAACCCACAGAAGTACATCAATCACCACCTCAACCTCCTTTTTCTGAGAGTTAACGCTTCAAAATGGACAATTGCATTGGTGAGCCCTATACAGAAATTGGGGCCCCGGGCATGCATCTTGTATCTTAATGTTGTGCGGTAGATTTCTTTTCACTTTGAATCATGCGTGTTGTTACACTGTTGTATTTCTCCTTCCTTGTTGATGGCTATCCTAGGATCACTAAACTGTCATATCGCATGCACCCATATGTTTCAGACGGTTTCAACTTCACGTAAATATTCCTTCACAAAGTTATTTGCCTTATAGATTTCATATTCCACTACATGCATGTTTGTAATATCTTGCCTATTGTATCATGCACAATTACTAGGACACATATACATCTCGTCATGGCCAGTCATTTTATAGGCCAATGACCGACCCTTAAGAGTTCTTCATTAGACTTGCTTGGTGTCTCTCTTTGGGCAAGTTCACTTTGCAAGATAATGCAATGTCTGGGAAAGGGTTGGGGAGGGAAGGGAATCGAGGAAGGAATTGAAATGGATGAAACACTAGTTACATGCTACATTTCACAATTGGTGATTCCCCTTTATTTTTGGCTGATTGGGAATTCAAAAGAACCGTGGACTGAAAATCCTAATCCTATGAAAATGGAGCTCGTCAAACGAAGATGGAGTGGAGTGCCACTTTATGGAGGAAAGAGATCCACACCGCGTGCTATGTTGTAGTTCATTAAGTTAAGGAAGGAGTAAAGACATTCCAGATTAGGCAAAGTTTTGCAGCCACCAATATGAAAATATAAGCTGTAATTCCGAAACCCCGAGCCTCTTCTAGTAAATTGTAAGTTTTGTAATCCCTCACATGGTTTCTTGATGGGAGTGTGATTCCTCCTCCTCCTCCTCCTCCTCCTAGACTAGACTAGACTCTCCACCATTTCACTCTCCTTTAACATGCATCTCGAGGAATATATATATATATATATATATACAGGTTTTTAAGGAGATTTTTTTTTTAACTATTCTGCTGATGTAGTGCATGATGGCGGCATATTTCCACTCATAAATTTCTCTATTTTTTTCGGATAAAGAATCGATATCTTGTTCCATTATTTTGCATGATTTCTAAGTTTTATTTCTCGAGAACCTTAGAAATCAAATCACCCATAATAAATGAAATAACAAATGAATAATAATAATAATAATACTAATACAGGGACGAAAGTTCTAAGATAAATTCGATTATATCCATAATTTTGCGTAATAACTAAATATATATATCTCATTGTTATATATGTTCTTCTTCATCGATCTTCCATCTTAATTAATTAGTTTGAGACCATGTTAGCTACATATAGCTAGCCCCTTCTTATTTGGTAAATAATAATTAGACAGTGCCGTATTTTTGGTTATTTTATTAATTATGGTAACTTTAGTTTAAGAGATGTTCATGATTAGTTAAACATGCATGCACGGCGAGCTTAATTAGTTATGTTTAGTTGTTAGCTGTTTTAACGATTTTGGAGTAATAATATCTTAAGTAAAAAAAAAAATAATAATTGAATTTAAAATGATTAAGGAGGTTAAAGGAGAGAGCATTTTCAATTAATTACAAAAATGCCACTGTTTTTTTGCAAATATGTATAGTTTTGAAGAATTAAGTTTTATAAAAATTTAATATTGTATTCTAAAAATTATTCTTTGTATCCTAGTGGTTCCTAAAGTTCTTAAAATAAGATGGTTCCTAACGAAATAAGCCCATATATATATATATATATATATCTCAAATCACCTCGATCTAAGTCAATTTTTCTCTCATTATTTGCTTTTCAGTAACGTTCAAGGCTAGACCATGATTATAGATGCTTTATTTTTCCTATTTGTTAAATTGATTATGATTCATCCTACCATATCTTAAACTCATATTTAAAGAGTGTACTTAATTGTAATTTTGACGAATAATTGACTAAATAAAGCACAGTAATCGTATCCGTCCTTTTTCTTAACGAAGTGGACCAAGTGGTCTTGTTTCGGCTTTTACTATATTATTTCTGCAGCGAGTATTCTAGTAGTTTCTTCTTATAGTATTACAATGAACTGAGTAGTAGTAGTAGGAGGAGGAGGAGTAGTATTTTCCTTAATTTAATTGTTTTAAATATTGTGGGTTGCTTCGGTCGACTGGGCTTCACAGAATTACTGCGAGTAAAAATAAAACTGTACGGAAACCAAAAGCAGTTGGGTGAAATGTATAGTAGTAAGGGGGAAGAGTCAACCCGACAAGTTGGATACACGTGTTGGTCGGAGATTGTGTCAAGGAATTGTCTTGTAGCAACACGTATCAACCTCTTGTTCCACAGAAATTCACCTCCCGCTAATTTTAATAATACAGTAATAAAAATCTCGAAATTATCATTTTACTAACACAAGATTATACTAGTAAGTTGATTCCCCAAAAGCAAATACATACCTACAGTATTCTGGACCACATGCATGGGTGCTAATAATCTTCTAGAAAAATCTTGTCTCTCAAAAATAATTGCATGTTACTCCCCCGTCTTATTTATATTATTGGCCAATTTTTTTCTTTTTGTGTATCTCAAAATTTTTGGCCGATTTAGACCCCCTAAATATACAATTGCAATTTAAAGTTATGTTGACTATTATTAATAAGGGTGAAAGTGGAAAACAAGTGAAATAATAAATGTATTAATTATTAAATTTTAATTCATAATTTTTTTTATCACTTGGTCAATATAAATGAGACGGAGGGAGTAATTTTCTTGTAAAGTCTCTTTTTTCTATGTTCTTTTGCACGTCCTCTGATTATGCATATTTTTTTAAATTGTGAATAATGCAAGTGGACCTAGTGTGGACTAAAAATGATCGAAACTTCAACATGTAGCTCCTATTTTAAGCCCAAAAAATAGGATAATTTTATTTCCTTAAGTGGAAAAATCTTGGCAAAACCAATCAATGGTTATAGTTTTATTTTTACTTTTGGGATAGAAACTAACTCCTTGAGTTAGATAAATATCAAATGTTACACTCTTTTAACAAGATTTGACACTTATAAAAAAATGTACATATTCTGATTGCTCAAAAAAGTTTCCTGGATACCGTTTCCTCAAATGGTAGAGCCTCCCGAGATATTCAGAGTATTTGCTAATTAAGAACTTAATTTCATGTTGAAGCAATAAAGTCGTCTTTTATTACTAATTTTTAGACCTATCTTCAATTCGAATTTATGTTATCAAGATTTATTAGGTAGGTAACAGATGAGTTATAATGGAATGCAATCTTAACGGAGTCGCAAAAGTTGAGACCTGCATGAACCTCCCTTGAAGAAGATCTTCCCAAAGCCATAGCTCACTGGCTGCATTTTGAGGGGGAAGGGATTAAAACGAAGTACACATAAATAACCAGACTGGTTATATGAAGACACAGAGGAAAATAGCTACTTTTGAAATGATTTTTTGCGCCCATGTTGTTTTATCTATCATATTCCTCCATTGGGTTGGGATAGATGGTGGAGATAACTGGTTGCAGTACTAATGTACGTGACTAGAATGGATCGAGTACAAAGACATAGAGTTGATTAATACTAATAATTAAGAAAAAACAGGATGGAGAAGCCAATGGCAGCACCCATGCAAACGTGGCTAGGGCAACACATCTGGTTGTGGGAATGAATACAACTACGTAGCAAGTAATATTTCAATGAGCAAAGTACCTATATTTGATGTCTAGTTGTCCCTGATATAAAGGACTGTGAGTACTTTGTTATTTTATGATAACTCAAATCTTGTCGACCAGGTGCAATGGTTTGCACCGCATCTCACTGGTGATTTGAAATTGTAACTTAGCAATACTGGTTGAACTAGTTGCAAGTATTATACTAGTGTTGAATATGCTTTGACTAGCCCGAACTAACTAATAGTGGTTTTGATTAATTGTGACTGGTGGCCACTTGATGCAAACTCCAGTGGGTCAGGCTTTCCGTCGCTGCAAAAAAAAAAAAAAAAAAAAAAAAAATTGAATCTAGTGTATGGAAATTTATCTGCGCCAAGTGAAGAGAGTGTTACGTCCCTTGAAGCTTAGTTAACAAAGAACAATCTTATGTGTCCCTTGAAGCTTAGTTAACATAGAACAATCTTATGCATCTTTGAACCGATGAGTAATGACTGTCTGTTATTAGAGGATCCTTTTCTTTTGCTGGATCGAATTTGGTCGAAAGAGTTATAACTGGTGCTGTAAAACACTTGACCAAAATATAAAACAAAAAATGGTATTTGGGCTACCAACCGATTCAAACACTTATCAGCGTTTGCCTGATCACAGGATGGATCCACGGACTAGAACAGTGCCACGGATGACCATATTTTTGATGATGCCACGAATGATGCTTAACCAAATATTAACCTCTGTTAATTATCATTAGCACAGTCCCCCATTTTTATTATATGAAAATATGCGAACGTGACTAGGAGAATGTTTTTATTGCGTTCTAGTGGGGAAAGGGAATGGGTATAATAGTTGGAATGGTAGTGTGTAGATGCATAGAGGAAGGAGAAAGAAAGAAAGGAGAATTTAGGAAACTGGTGTTTTGGGAACTTGAACCAATCAGAAATCTTAGTTCAGCTTGGCCTGGCCAGTAGGATTATCTTGACAAACTCCTCTTTATTTATTACTTCCAAAGCTCAACTCTCATTGGCTTCTAGGATCTGCTTCCAACTTCCTTCCCTGAGTTTTGGCCCCCACCATCTGCAGAACCTCTTCCACCAGTTCTGATCAAGCACTTATATTTTATCTCATCAAAAATGAAGGTGAGAGACAGAGTAGATGTGCTTGCGTACCGTGTTTCTCCTTGGTGATTATTTACTGTAGCTGGTATGCTAGTAATACTGAATGTTTTGGTTTTGTTTGCTTGCAGTTCTTCAGTTGGATGCAAAGTAAATTCAATGGCGGACAAGAGAACAGAAAACCAAATGTCGCTGCTTCTACTCGTAAGTTACCTTTACAATTCTGTGTATCCATTAGAAACTGCATCCTTTTCTTCTCTTCTTTTTAACTTTTTTGTATTGGACTTTGTAGCAGAAAAGCTATTCTAACATATATGCTAAAAGAACTCTGGAGTTTCCTGTCAGCTTTGCTTTATTTTTGTGTGATTAATCATGATCGAGAACTGGGTCTATTTTTATTTTATTTTATTTTTGGCTTAGATTTTCTAGCATCACCGGTCTTTTGTTGGCTATTGGCTGTTGACTGTATCTTGTGTCTTTCAACCAACTTTTGTACTGCCTGCATTCATGTAGCTAGCAACTACCATGAATGCTTGAGAATGTGGCAACACGATATGATCAAGATCCATTGTTGGCTTCATTTACTGAGAAAATTACTCGTTTACAAAAAAAAAAAAATAATAATAAAAATCCATGAAAGTTTGTTTTGGTATGGGATGCATCATGCATGCAGTTTCCTTCATTTGCTTTCTTAATAAACAAATAAAAGGGTCTAGATCCGCGATGACTGGAATTGGTCCCTAACCGCTACTTTTAGGTGACAAATAGAGTCTCCTTCAGCACTATTCGCCACTTACACCATTACAGTACTATTTTAATGCTCTGTGGGTACTGATATCTATGCCATGGACTGTGTGCCTATAGTCTAAATGGAACTGGGAAATATATAAACACACAGCACGCTTTACTATTAGTTTCTTTCGCTGCTTATTACAGTATTGTTTCTAATGTGGGGCCAAAACACATATAGGTAGCCACAAAGTTTATGATCCCTGCATATGTAGATCTCTTCTTTTCTTACAACATTTGAATTCCATTTTATAGATCATCCAAAGCAAGAACCTCGGAAAGAAGAATTTAGCGACTGGCCTAATGGGTTGCTAGCAATAGGGACTTTCGGTAACAGCGATTTAAGAGGAAATCAAGAGAGCGAAGATCTTCCAGACACCCAATCATCCTCTCCGGATCTAACAGAATTCACACCCGAAGAAGTTGGGAAGCTACAGAAAGAGTTGACCAAGCTCTTGTCAAAGAAACCTTCGTCAGGACAATCAGCTGATCTCCCATTGGATAGATTCCTTAATTGCCCCTCAAGCTTGGAGGTTGATCGGCGAATCTCTAACACATACTGCAGCGAATCATCAGATGATAAAGAAGAAGATATCGACCGGACAATTAGAGTTATCCTTGGTAGATGCAAAAAAGTTTGCATGGAAAAGAACAATAAAGCAATCGGAAAGAAATCAGTTTCTTTCCTTTTAAAGAAAATGCTTGTTTGCAGTAGTGGATTTTCACCAGCTCCAAGTTTGAGAGAGACCCTTCCAGAATCAAGGATGGAGAAAGTAAATCACTCTATCTAGCTAGTATTTTTATGTGTCAGGAACATGAACTTTTGCTTATTCTGTACTGATTATAGCAATTTGATCGCAGCTATTGCGGGCAATGCTTTCGAAAAAGATGTACCCTCAGAACAACACGCGATTGTCATCTACAAAGAGATTCCTGGAGGACAAACCAATGCCAAAGACAGGAAAAGAGAAGGATGAAACAGAGGAGAAAGGAAAAGAAGGATGCAAATGGGTCAAAACCGATTCTGACTGTAAGTTGAACATCGCATTCTATAGCCTCATTTCCTCCTAACAAATTAGAATCAAACATTAATCATCTTTGTCCCTTCTATTTGCAGATATTGTTTTGGAGATATAGATAATGCGGCTTCTCAACCTTTCACATTGCAAGGTGAAATACCTAAGCTTATCGAGAATAAGGGACAGGGGTTGGAGCTCATTGTTTGGATCATTGGTCAAAGTTGAGATTCTTAAAGAGGAAAGTCATCTGTAAATCTTTTTAAAGGTTGTTTGTAAACTGGAAGTGTATTGTAAAATGAGGCTGCCTGTTTTTTATGACTACACATTCCCATACCTCTTTTTTTCATAGTTGTATCAGTGAGTGATCGATCGATGCAAAGATGTTATATGTCACTTTGGGGATTTTATGTAGTCTATACTCAATGCAATAAAAGAGGTAGACGATCTTATGTAGCCGTTTGGCTTGAATTTTTTCAGTTTCTGCTCGTAGCAATTAGCATGAACTAGCGGATAATGATATCTCATTCAATGCTATCTGAAATTTCGTAAAACTATCTACCTTCCAAAATCCGCATCAAGAACATCACTAGGGGTGGAAATCGGATCGGAATTTCCGATTTCCGCCGATTCTGATTCGAAATTTTCCGATTTTGGAACGATTATTTTCTATCCGATTTCCGAAATTCCGATTTCCGATTTTTCCGATTTTTTTCGGATCGGAATCGGAATTAGATTTAAAATTAACGGAATTTCCGAT
>JAOWAN010000005.1:807524-820495 GCA_028566635.1 Lobelia cardinalis | reverse complement strand
ATTTGCAGTGATTCACATAATGCATAATAATTAGTCATACACATAATCATACCATATACTTCAAGTAAAATGCATGCTTACTCACGCACACACTAGGCTCACGTCACACGGCACTTCCGGGCGTTACAGAGAGAGAAAGAGAGATCAGATCTGAAAGGAGAGTGATTGAATGAAGCTCAGAAATTCGATCTCGGTCACGTCTTCAAATGAGGAAGGAGAATCTGGGTTAGTTAACGAAGAAGCTTTGGGTTAATTCTGGCCACGCTTCGATCTGGGTTTCAATGAGCGAAGAAGACGAAGCAACGGGATGAAGCAAGCGATGATCGTCCATAAACCACACAAGAATCTGGTCCTTTACCGCTATTTCCTTCTACCCCCACTCCCTTCGCGGCCACCTCTTCCACGAACCCATATCTGGGTGATTCCCTTTTCCTTCGTTTTTATGGCGACTCCAAGACCGCTCGTTCGTTTGGGAGAAGAATTCGGCGGAGTTTGTTTGAAATTGTGGTGGAGAAGGGAAGTAATTTGTGTTTGACTGTTGCTATGGCTGCTCAGTGTGCCATTGTAGCAGTCAATGGCACATTCGTGAAGGGAAGTAATTTGTGTTTCTTCGATTTATTCCAGATCTGGGAGAGGTCAAGTAAATATATACCCATCATCTTCGATGAAATTCAATCTGTGTTTAGATCTGGGTTTAGATCCGACCAATCTGATTTTTTTTAATTTTTTCGGCCAAACATGGTAATTGTGTCAATTGGTAGGGTTAACGGTCAAAATTAACGGTTGACTAATGGAGGGACCATTTACGGGACGATTTCACGAACTTGGACCATCTATAGAGCGTTTTTAAGCTCAGGGACTTTCCATAGAATCGGTTAAAGTTCAGAGACCATTTATGAAGTTGTCTCTTTTATTTTTAAGATGGTAACCCAACTAAACTTAAAAGGTGACACCTTTTTAAAGATGGTAACCCTATTTAAATTTAAAATGTGACACCTTTTAAAAGTAGTCTAAATACATTAAAGGAACTAAAAACGTCAAACAATTCTCTATCAATCTTTCAGTAGGATGATATGTGTTAACGTACTTAATAATGGGGTCAAATATAACAAGGTAGAGTATTTTTCATTTCTCAACTGATTTTTCCCTTATTTCAAAATGAAACAGGAGTTTTGAGATGGGAAAGACAAAAAATTGCTTATAAAATTGCGATTGACTTGGCTATCAGGCAAAAACGATACAAAGCCAACAAATGCTCATTGAAAGATGATGATGCTTCAAAAGGCCACGTACATTGTTTGAAGGCAGTAACTTAGATGAATTATTTCAAAATAAAATTGGAACATTGAGATGGAAAGAAAAAATTGGTTATGAAATTGCCATTGAATTGGTTGTTTGGGAAAAATGATACAAAGGTCAACAACCATGCTCAGTGGATGCATAAGAAATTCATATTTTTTTGTCGAATGAGGTTCACATATGATTGATGACAATCATAAATATATTATTGATAACCTTAAAACAATTGGATGGACAAATGCTAAAAATTATTAAACTGTTATATTTTGACGACAACATTTTTATTAATTCTATACCTCGTAGCATTATGGGTGAATTGGACTTTATATTTTACATATTTCATGCCCTATCAAGGTTATAAAGATTAAAATTGTTTGAAGATACTCCATTCCTTTAAATTTAGATATATTTGTTATTGAATATATCTGATGATAGAGATTAAAACCGTATATTATTGTTGTTGATGTTGTTACGAGTACAAATAAAAATTTATTTGCAGAAGTTAGGAGTTTGTTATGAGTATAAATAAAAATTTATTTGTAGATACTTCAATTGTTTTAATTTAAATGTATCTTTTATTAAATATATTTAATGATAGAGATTAAAATCGTGTATTGTTGACATTGTTGTTGATGATGTTGTTAGGAGTACAAATAGTGAATTTTTTTTACCATCACAGAGGGTCTAATAATACATGGAAATCCCTGGGTGGGAGAGTCAGGTAGGTGACGACCCAACCACGGTAGCCTAGAGACAAGTCTTCGCCTCATCACACGGGCTAACCATTCCTAAAAAAATGGACCCGAAAAATAAATATTCGGAGCCTAAAAGAGAAGTGTAAAGAGAAAACTGGCTATAAATTTACCCTCAGACAGACCTCTCTGCCTAGTAATTTCTTTCATTTCTCGAAGCAAGGAGAACCTTTTATTTTATTACTCTTCCCCCATTTCTTCCGTGGTAATTTGCTCTCTCTCTCTCTCTCTCCCCCCGATTTCACAGTCGCTCGAAACCCTAACATTCAATCCCCAAATTCGGAGACTTGCTTCGCGCGATTCGGGAGTGAATCGATCTCTAACTAAGAGAGAATGCAGCATCAGCGGCTGAAGCAACACCAACAGCAAGCTTTGATGCAGCAAGCTGCTCTTCTTCAGCACCAACAATCTCTCTACCATCCGGGCCTATTAGCCCCTCCTCAGGTTCGCTTCCACCTTTTTGATTTGTGCATTTTCGCTTTTTATATATTTTCATTTTCTTTGTGATTTTTACGTTTCCTTTAATTGTTGTGATTGTGCGTTTAGGGCTTTGTTTTTAGCTCGATTGATACTATAATCGTTTGGCCTTGGAATTTGGCTTTTATGATAATTCATGCGTCAGTGGTTTGAAATGTTTTTTTTTTTTGTTTGAAGTATTATTTGTTAAATTTCTGTTTAAGGCTGAGATTTCGTCTCTCTTTGTTTTTGTTTGGTATAGTTAGTTGTGATGTGTGATAATGTTGTTAGGCATCCTGTTAGGATTTGGATTGAGTTTTATCCAGCATTTATTGTCTATTTCAATTGAGGCAGTTTGAGCCTTGATCACGGTTGTGAGTTTGTTGAAGTATATTAATGAAAAGGGGAGTTTGAGTTATATGTTAGGCTTGCATTCTTTTTTAGCTCATAAGGTATTTGTTCTCCAGAAATGCTCTGGATTCTTCATTTTTTATTATTGTTGAAATTTTTCTTTCTTTCTCTCAGCACCGCCCCCACCTTTTTTTTAACTTGGCTGAATATTTAGTATTTATGAGCTATAAAAGTTTTGATACTGCCATTTGAGAGCTGGGCCATTGGTTTCCCAAAAATTAGAATAAGAAATTTCATGTAGCGGGTCGTGATAAAAATGGCATTCCCGTCATTTTATGAATCTAACATTGAATTAGGACATAGGTAGTCATTTTTCTGGTTCTGTTGCTGCTGATAGTTTCTTTGTTTTATGTGTTTCTTATGGGTAATACCGTGATAGAGTTGTTTAGCTGTGGATAGTGTTTGAAAGTGTTTGTTTTCCCTCCTCTTATTTGAGATTGACCTTCTGATGTTGGCAGAAACAGTAGGGTTCTTTTTTTAACTTTTAGCTTAGAATATTTTTTTTTTGTTTTCTTTTTTTTTCACTTTTTTATTTTGCAGATTGAGCCTATCCCAAGTGGAAATCTGCCTCCTGGGTTTGATCCAAACACATGCCGCAGTGTGTGAGTGTTGTTCCGACAAATTTTCTTATTTTTCATCTTTTCCACTTCCATGCTTATGCATCAGACAGGTCGAATCTTACTACTCCACTGTCATAGTGTTCCATCTTTATTCTATGTACATTCAGATTTTGCTTTTGTCATCCTCCTATAGTTAATAATTTTGAACCTAGTTTCCATGTTGTGCGTTGCCGGGTGCTTATTGTTTATCTGTTTCCGACAATTTGGAAGTATATAGCTAAAATCATTTTTCTTTCTTTTCTTTTTTTAAACTTTCTAGTTTCTTCATTTTTGAGAAAATGCAGGTATGTTGGAAACATTCATACTCAAGTGACGGAACCACTTCTTCAAGAGGTGTTTGCAAGTACCGGTGCTGTTGAAGGGTGCAAACTGATAAGAAAGGAGAAGGTATTGCCTTTTTATATTTTTTAAATCCTTAATCATGACTGGTCAATTGTTTAGAACTGGTATATGCTTTTTGTTTTCTGGGGTTGTCTGTAGCCCCGCATCTTCTCGACGTTTATTTTTTTACAAGGAGTTTTCTTTGGGCTCCAATTTGCAGTCATCCTATGGGTTTATTCACTATTTTGATCGTAGATCTGCTGCACTTGCGATATTTTCCTTAAATGGCCGGCATCTGTAAGTTGATTTCTCAGGTATTTGTGTATTTGTGATACTCTCAGATAAAACTTTGCCACTTAATTTTGCAATTTGCAGGTTTGGGCAGCCTATCAAAGTTAATTGGGCATATGCTAGTGGACAGAGGGAGGATACATCAAGTAGGTCCTTTGCACTTTGCAGATTACTTTCCCATACAATAAGTTGTAACACTTCAGTATGTGTGCATTGTATTTTTTCGTTGGGGTGTTTTTCTATCATTAATTTCTACCTTTGTTTGCAGGTCACTACAACATATTTGTTGGTGATCTCAGCCCCGAGGTTACTGATGCGATGCTCTTTGCGTGCTTCTCTGTCTATCCCAGTTGTTCGTAAGCTCCGCCTCTCTCTCTCTCTCTGGTGGAAAATTAACAGATGAAAGAATAAAAGATGTGAGAATTATGCTTCCTGCATTCATTCGATGAAGAAAAATATTTGGGGGGGGGGGGGAAGACTTCAATCCTTACAAATGATGGAGGTTTAGACAGCCCATCAAAGCAAATGAGCCACATGGTTATCCACAAAAGAATATTTACGTTAGAAAAATAACCTTTCCAGTAAAAGGAACAATCATATTCTTTTTCAATAAATAATATATGGCATGATTTGAGAAAATTATGGAAATGAAATTCTATCTTTCCTTACCCCTGGGGAAATGCTTGCAACGGAGAGTACAACTCAAACATAATATTTTTTTTACACAAATTGTAACAATAGTTCCCATTCATTTCCCTTTCCTTTCGTCTCATAAAATGAATAACTTGTGTAAAAGGAAAAAATGTTGAACCAGTTAGGGTCCCGTACCTGATCATTTGGTTCCCTTATAACTAGCTCATTTCTTGACACATCACCTTGCAAGAGAGATCCTGTGGTTGAGGGCGTACTCCAAATGAACTGCCCTCTTCCCTTTTATATTTTCTCCTCTCCCCCCCCCCTTTTTTTTTGAGAAAAGGGATTCTTACGGAAGAAAAGAAAAAAGTGGATATGCTTGTTTCCATTATTAACACGTGCATTTCAAAAAAGAAGAAGAGGGCAGGTACATGATTTGTTTGCATATGCTTGTCGGACCAGTTATTCAAAGACATAATGCTGGTTCCAGAGAATCCATACCCAACTAGTTAGGTAACA
Source organism: Lobelia cardinalis (assembly GCA_028566635.1). Lineage (NCBI taxonomy): Eukaryota > Viridiplantae > Streptophyta > Magnoliopsida > Asterales > Campanulaceae > Lobelia > Lobelia cardinalis. Next base: position 815,193 of record JAOWAN010000005.1, on the reverse strand, counting down.
TAAACCAAATTTAATTAATTGGTTGAAGACTTGTTTTGTAGTGATGCAAGGGTGATGTGGGACCAAAAAACTGGGCGCTCCCGTGGATTTGGATTTGTTGCTTTCCGTAATCAGCAGGTATTTTCTACTGCCCGGGAACTTTGTAAAGTCTAGAATTTAAGGTACAACTTGATAATTGTGAGATGACCCTCTTAATTCTTCTATGCAGGATGCACAAAGCGCAATAAACGACCTAACCGGTAAGGATGATGTGAAAATACTTGCTACTTTACATAATGTTCTAGATCACCCCTGAATATATCGGACTTTTGTTTGCCAATTTGCAATGGTGAAATAAAGCTCATAATCTGTCTAATTTGTGTAGCTTCTGCTTTATTTGCATTCAGTTCATCGTACATGAACAAGTTACAATTTTATTGTTCAGGAAAGTGGCTCGGGAGCAGACAGATACGCTGTAATTGGGCTACGAAAGGGGCTGGTACTAGTGATGACAAGCAGGGCTCAGATTCTAAAAGTGTTGTAGAACTAACAAATGGCTCAGGTACTCGTAGGGTGTAGTTTGTAACTGTTGAAGACAGAAAGATTGTAAAGATTCAAGGTTAAAGTGTCTGATACTTTTCTTTTTTCAGTTTTCACTGATGCCTACCTACCTACATTTGTTGCTCTTGCTTTTTGCAGAAGACGGTAAGGAGCCAGCAAATAGTGATGCCCCCGAGAACAACCCGCAGTATACCACTGTGTATGTGGGCAACCTTGCTCCAGAGGTTAGCCCCCCCTGCAACAGCGATACACACAAATAAATCATTTTCTCCGTGTCTCAAAAAAGTGTTCCTATGTTTTGGAATATAAAATTTCCATCACCATTAGGATATTAAATAAACTATCAATAACACAAAAGTTTGTTCGAAGTTTAATTAAAATGACATAGTTAGAACGGGAAAATGTTTCTGGGACGGATGGGCAGGCAGCTATATCAGATAAAACTATTTTCCCTTTTCCAGGTAACTCAACTTGAGCTTCATCGACACTTCCATTCTCTTGGTGCTGGAGTGATCGAGGAAGTCCGGGTACAGCGGGATAAGGGTTTTGGCTTTGTGAGATACAGCAACCATACTGAGGCGGCTCTGGCTATTCAGTTGGGCAATGCTCCGTCAATTCTCTATGGGAAACAAACTAAGGTGTGTTAAACTGTTAATTGTGGTAATTGTTGCAATTTGCAACCCTTTTGATGATTGTGTAAAAGGCTTTTCACTTAAGGTTTTGATGGGATATTAGTCGTTAGGTGTTCGTTGGTCTGCTGGAGATGTAGTGTGCAACTTCTGCTCTAGTCGTGTTGGGGATACTTGCCCCCGTCACCCTTGGAATGGGCTTATAAACTCAGTTTAACTATATAAATTATCCGGAATCGAAGTTATTTCATTAAATAGCGGTGCATTCACAAGTATTGATTTTGTTAAGCATTCATTTGGTCACGGTGAAAATGTTGATAGCTGGAGTTCCACTAAGTTTCATAGGGGTTTTATGTGGTGATAATGTTAAAAATTTTACTCTTAGTGTTTCTCTAAGCTGGAGTTCCACTAAGTTTCATAGGGGTTTTATAGGGTGATAATGTTAAAATTTTACTTAGTTTCTCTAATTGTTTGGATCACTTGATTCAACAAATACATGACGTGGATTCCGAATTTTAATGGATTCAGAAATGTAATAGTTTCTCCTAGTAGGGAAAGAAGATGCGTTGTAGAACTAGCTGTATGGGTCTAGTGCAGTTGTGCAGAAATAACATTTCATATGCTCATTGCATCACTTTCTCTTTCTTTATGTATCTTTAAACTCTTTCTGGAGTGACGTGGAAGTGTAGCTATGGAGCAAATATTTGATAATTGCACATAATTTTAAAATGATTCTTTTCAATGTTACTCTATGATTTTAGTGCTCATGGGGAAGCAAGCCCACACCACCAGGAACAAGCTCAAATCCACTTCCACCTCCTGCAGCTGCACCGTTGCTTACTCCTGATTTGATGAGTTATGAGCGGCAAATTGCAATGAGCAAGATGGGTGGAATACATGCACTAATGCACCCTCAAGGACAGCATCATATGAAACAAGCAACCATGGGAATGGGAATGGGCGCTGGAGCAAGTCAGGCCATATATGATGGTGGCTTCCAGAATGTTGCAGCTGCCCAGCAACTCATGTACTACCAGTGAAATTATGATGTGTAATGTTGATGCCTTTTGTCTGCCTTTGCAGGCCTTGTTCGAGTTCCTAAAAGTTATAGGAGGCTTTTCTAATGTTTCTCTTCTTTTTTTTTCCTTTCCAATTGTGGGCGTTGTTGCCCAACCTTTATCTATACGATACACATAATGTATGCTTTTATTTTTTGTACTGGTTAGGGATGAGTGCCTGTTAGTATTGGAAATGATGGCCAAGTAGGTGTTAAATTTTCCTTGATATTTGGTAGTTGTCACTGAGGTGGCATGTTCTAATTAAGAGCTTGGTATGATATTCACCTCTCCGTCTGTGTCTTTCTTGAGGGGCCACCTGTGCAGGTACCAAAGTGTAACTATAAAAGTATTTCATTTGGAATACCCAGAAGGAAATGGTATCCCTCTTGTTTAAGCCAATCAGATTCAGCTGTAGCCGTAGATGGTTAAAACATAACCAGGCCAGAACTAGTTGGAATCAGTAGCCCAACTTTGCAAGTGCTGCGAATTGAAAAGAAGCAAAAACAGTAACACTTCATGTACTGTTTGTCCCATGCTAATCCAAAGCCATTTTTATTGTACCTGTTCCCTTTGCTGTTCAACTGACCTGTAGACAACTCTAAGACTTTCATCCGAAGAATCCTTCGCATACATCATCATCCAAAAGTAAACATTCATGGATACAACATAGTATACTCAGCTGGGCAGCTTTTCTGCAACATGTGAGGCTAACTACCTACCTCATGAGCAACGAAACCTTTGGGTGTTGTGATTGAAGCAAAAGGGGAAGGGTCACAGCTGCTAAAATGCAGCGGAGCTAACTGATGGTAATGGTGGATTGATGGCGGCAATGATAGCTTTATTACAAATACTACCCCTACATGCAGGTAAAACATTTGGGTAAAATTTATCCCACTAATCAGGTATATACATCTATGGCTTGCACATGCACACTTGGATGTGGCACCTGATAGACCCAGATAACATAATTTGAGGGGGGGAAAAAAAAAAGAGAGGTTCAATATGAAACTAGTGTGATGAGTCATCTCAAAACTTCCCATCTATGAATACAAGACTACAGAGTTATTTGCAAAAGAAATACCAACTACATTGGAAAGGTTATCCCAGAGAGGTGGTTGCAAGCCATCTATAGAACTCTTACCAAATATTATGAGCATGGGAACTGAATCTCAGTCTTTTTCCAATCCTGCAATATATTGATCATAGAAGGTGCCAGCTTGCTCCAGATCTCCAAGCTCAGTATAACAATCAGCTATTGCCCCAAAAGCTTCTGTGTTTCCAGAATCCTCTCCTACTCTTTCTGAGATTGCCAGAACCATAGAGTGGTATTTAATTGCATCTCGATACTTGCCCTGCCTTTGCAGAGAGGCTCCTGAAATAAATAGATGCGGTTTCCGTCAGCAGATGAATATTTCAAACAGGTAAATCCATCGTCATACAGAAACTCTGAAGGAAGATTTAAAATTAGTAATCAAAAGTAGATTAAATATTGAAATCTATAACCAAAGAGGAACAAAATAAGGATATGTGCAAACCTAAGCCCCTTGCAGCCTTCTTCTCCTCTGTTGAATCCTTAAGATTCTGAGCAAGCTCAAGAGCAGTCTTAAACTCCATATATGCGTTCTTTGGATCTTGATTTCTAAGAAAATTCTTTCCATTTTTCAGGCGAGATATCAACTCCTGCTTCTTTGGGTCAACAATCACTTCATCCTCTGCTATCCTAGCACCAACCGGAGCATAGCTTAAAGCTGGTGCATAAGACTCGATCTTTGCTTGCCTCTTTAAAGCGGCATTGATCTGACGCAATTGTTCATTTAGACGCTGCAATTCTCCTTTTCGCTGTCGAGCAAGCAGTCCTGCAATATGAAGATGGATAGTTTCCTCAGTGGCCAACAAATGATGTGAATATGAGTGTAAGATTAGCATAAAATCGAGGTATCTTACCCCCAACAGTGGCACCCACAAGAGCTACAAACAGCAGCAGGGGCATATTCATGTCGAAAAGAGATGGAGTGGCCTCACAAGTTTCTGCTAGTGCTTCTAATGGAGAAGTTAAAAACAATGCATTTGTGAAAAGCAGGCCTGTCGGTAACGATCTTAAGAGCCTCACTGTCTGCAAAGAGATGACCTTGGAATTAAAAAACACAAGTTGAAATCTAATTAACCACAATGAACGCCCACTAACATACCAAAGTACTCCCTCCGCCACAAAATGAGTGTCAAATTATAACTCATTTTGGTCAACTTAATTAACTACTCCCTCCGTTCCACATTAGTGAACCTTTTAGACTTATGCACATATATTAAGAAATAATTTACATTGACAAATTTACTCTCATTAAATAGTCTTTCTTTATTAATGAGAAAAGAGATCAGGTGTAATTAATGATTATTGGTAGTTGGGAAAGTAGGAGGGTAATTTAGGAAAGTATGTGTAAAAACTTCCTAGAAATCCTAAAAGGACAACTATTTTGGAACAAATTTTAACTTCTAAAAGAACTACTATTATGGAATGGAGTGAGTATTGACCAAATATTTATACAAAATTTACATGTTGTAATGAATATATAAAAAATATATTTGATCAAACTCAATGACTTACTATTCTTACAGCAGCTAAAATACCAAAATCTAAAATATGATAAATATTTTGTAGAACATAAAATTTTATGTTGACTTTTCAACAAAAAAATCGATACTCATTTTGGGACAGAGGGAGTAATACATAGTACATAAATGTTCACACATAACTACAATCATCAAATAAGCAAATTACATCTGCATCTAGAGAATAGAGTTCTGCAATAGTCTAGTATTTATTCTACAATGCGTCAATGCCACATCAGTAAAAGAAATGTCAACTGACATGGGAAGACTCACCGTCATACCTGATGCACAGCTAGGCGACTCTTGATAGTTTCACGATCATTTTGCATATAACCGGCATTAGATGTTAGTGACATGCAGGACAAGTTACTCCACTCTGGCTTTACATGTACAAGCCAGGGGCCAAGGAATACTCCGTGAGCACTGAAAGGATTGCTAGAACAATCGCTAATGGATGATAGAGAAGGCAGCTTTCCTATTTTTTTAAACCAAAAAATTCAACTTAATAAGAAATGGAATGACAGTTGAACCGAAAGACAGTCTAAATGAACAGAACTTCTTTTAGTAACCACACAAGCTTGCAACCAAGAATATGAGCAATGCGAAATCATCAGTAAGAAGAATGAAAATCATGACGGAAATAAACTTTCATGACATCTCAAAACACATTTAGGACTGTTACGTAATTGTGTATAATCCTATTCCTAGTATATTTGTGTATTTGGAAGGATTTCCGGTGCTTTAGCCGCAAGTTCAGGATTGACTATATATGTTCCCTGCTACGCATTGCGGGAAGAGAATTTTTCTTTGTATTACACATCAAGAAAACTAAACACATTGACCATGATCCACCTAAAATAAGGATAACAACACAAAACCTTTCTTAGCCTGATCATAATTTGCTAGGCAGAAGGATGCTCTAGATGAAATGTAGTCTTAACTTCGATCAACGTGTCCATCTTATTTGCTAGTGCTTGTTAACAACCCCCCCCCCTCTTCCAATGAACAACCAAAAATAAAATAAATGTGGAACTACGAACTACTGTTGGGGAATACTCAGCAAGGATTTCACTACATCTAGTTTAGATGTCTGGACTAGATTTCTCAAGAATGCAGCTTTTTCAGAATGCAAAAAATGGCCGTTTTTTAGGGAATACAAGTTTCATGGAAGGCAGTTAACACAACTTTGAGCAAGTTTAAGCATGTCCTTCTAAATTGAACTGAATTTGATTGCTGAGAGGAAACCACATTTTCTAACAGTTCAAACACGAACATTTTGAAAAGGTGATGCACAGAGGGAGACTTTATTGAGAAAAAGTTGTAAGTAATGATGAGTCACTAATCATAGTGACATTGAAATATAACTCTGATCATTCCCAACAGATATTCTGTTACCACTTACCAGTCATTTTCCTTACAAAAGAAATATATGAGAGTTTAATTAAAACCAAAAGGAGGGAGTATTTTTCAAGCATCTGCAGTAATACATACACATTGTAACAATAAAATCTAGGATATGAAGCCACATTTGCTACACGAAAAGAGCCCCTAAAACTAATCTTGTGAACCTGAGCAGAAAGAAAGCCCGATTTAAGTTGTAAAAATTCACGCTATAATTATAGATACTACTCGCTCAAAGTTTACAGCTTTTAACCTAGAAAAGAAAAGGGCGACTGACCGGAGAGAGGGGCATTGTCGGAAAGTTGAGCATTGGTACGACGGAGGAATCCGCGGGAGCCGACAAAGGAGGAGCAACGCATGACCACCGCCATTGTGGATAAGTCGTAATCTTCCCCCCGATAACCTCTTCAATTTTACCCCTCGACTTTTGGGTCTGTTTGTCTGCTAGGATAGTGCCACGTCCACCTCCCTACATTTTTATTTCATATTGCTCCTATTTCTTTATTCTTTTATTTTTAATTTTGATCATATGATTTTACCGTATACAATCAAATGAAAAGTAAATTTTATAGACATAATCAAATGAAAAGTGGGTTCAAGTGAAATTTGTACATATAAATCACTTGTCCTCTTCTCAAATAAAAAATTAAAAAAATGTTTTAAAATTTTCAAAAATAAAATAATAAATATTAAAATGAAATATTTACCACAATAATTTGTTAACCTTTTAATATTAAATGAGTTTTTTTTATTGGATTCACTTATAGATACAATATTAGAATGCATAATATTTTTTCCTCCTATCAATTAGAGAATTGGCAATTTTCAAAAATGTAGAGTCATGGGAATAACAAAAATTAATCTCCATAACAAGTATTAAGCCATCACATTAAAAACTCAAGTTAATGACGATAATAGATGTTATAGCATTCAAGTTACTTTGGAATGTGTTCATCAAAGAAGGTTTGTATATTTTAAAACAACATAATTATAGATATAAATTTGTTGAATGTATAATTTTGAGTTAGTTTATGTTATGATGGTTATATGTTCTTATATGTTATGTTATTAAGCTTAGTAGTTGTTAGAATAAAAGGGGGACTTAGTTGTAATAATTGTGTACTGCAAGGAGTATTAGTGGAGGGGTTGGTTTGTAAAGTGTTGGTTATATCCAACAACGGGTGTTCGGGAAAGAGCAGTTAATAGATTGAAATTCTTTTCCCCAATTTCTGATTTCCCTCTCTTCTCCAAATTCTCCTCTCTCTCTCTCTCTAACGATCCTAGCTGAACCATTACAAGTGGTAGAGCGATCGATTCTCGGCAACCATGGCGGATGGCACACGCTTAGCTCAGGCGATTAAGAACAATGAGGAACGAATTGAATCAGTCGCTAGGGATGGAGCAGCGACTCGCTCGGCCGTCTCCGACTTGACG
>JAOWAN010000005.1:783069-802826 GCA_028566635.1 Lobelia cardinalis | reverse complement strand
TAATTTTTTTATTTGACTTAATTAATTATAGTTTATGTTAAAAAAAATCATCACTTTTAAATATTTTGATACCCCGTACCCGAACCGTGCCCTCGAGTACGGACATTTACTAGTATATATTATAAGAAGGGACTTGATGTGATCCTTAATTGTAACACCTCATTTTTTTACATTTTTTTTATAATTTATTAATATTTTAGATTATTCTCCTCCAATTATTTAATCGTTCAAATTCTTGTCATATTTCACACGATTATTTATATATTTTAATTTCTAAATAATATATTTAATAAAAAAATACACCTTGCCATACCTAGTTAAATACGGAGCATAAAAAGAGTCAAGCTCCACACAAAATTTACAAATTGAGGCCTCACACTATCAAATAAGGAAGGGGGTTCGAAAGCATCTTCCCGCTCTAGGGTTCAGGCGTCCATATAAACCCTCCCCTCGCGACACAGTCTTCTTCTCAGGGAATCTTTCCGACCAAAGCATTTACTCGACAATGGACGTCGACATGGAGACTTCTCCCAGCAATTTTGATCCCCAAGATCTCAGTGTCCGTGAGCAGTTTCGCCGATACGGGTACAATTAATCACTTCCTTAGCTCCATTTTCATCTCCCTTTTGCTATATGTATTTTAATTGTATAAACACCAATTGTCTGCAAACATTAGATACTCGGATTCACCCTCCTAGTAATGCCGTAGCTATTAGTAATAGCAGCAGTTGCAGTCTTGCAAACATATTAGTAAACTTGGTTATCTTTCTACTTTTAAGCATCCTTTACAGTGATTATCTTTCCAAATGTGTGAATATCGATTTGGTCATTTTGTGTGCAACACTGAACTGAACTGAACCGAGATGCACTGTTCAGGAAAAGGCCTTTCGGTTCAAGCATATCGCCCAACCGAGATAAATCAGCGTCAAGGTTCAGTAATGCTGCGCTCTTTCTTGAAAATATTAAACACGAGGTCGAGAATTTTGATGCTGTGTATTCAGAAGGGACACCTGCAAAGACACAATCTCCTTCTAAGAGGAGATCATCCATTGACAGCCGAGATATATCTGAGGTAGATATTGCAGGGGATTCATTTCGTCGAACTGGAATTCATTCATTAAAAGCTATCAAGTATGAGGATGATGAAGCTGGGGATCGTGTAGACTCAACCTTTTTTTTATTTGCCTCTTTACTTGATTCTGCTCTTCAAGGTGCTTGCTTTTATCCTATCTATACAGGTTCCGATAAAGTGGTTTCTGCAAAAATATTGACTATTGTGCTTTGAGGTTACTTCATGATGCCGTGTTTCTACACCCAAACAGGCTGCAGAAAATATTCGAATTGCGTTGGTCAATTTAAGGCTTGTAGTTCTTCTTATGTTAAAAAAACTTTCAGAGTCTCATTTCTAGAATTATTTACCAGGAACTAAGTTATAATCAACAAATATAGCTGGTAATAACTAATACTGCATGAACAATGCAGATAAATGATTATGATGCTCTAACTTTTAGGTTTGCAGTTCGAATAAAAACCAATGTTTTTTAATTGCTAAAAAGGTCAAATAGTGAACAATTTGCCTAGAGAAATTAGTATGATTGGACATTCTAAAACGTTTGGGGGATTTGATGACTTGAGAAGGACACTAGATAGGTAAAGAAGTTTAGCTATTTTCTAAAATTTCAATGCAGTGTCAATTTTGTGATTCAATCAACAATGGTAGATGTACACTCTATGTTACGCAAAACTCCTCCCTTTCCTTCTGTAGAAAGAGTAACTACCGAGTACTAACTAAATATTTAAATGAGGGGCAAGAAAAATGTAGTTGAAACATTTTACAAACAAGCCTTGAGCCATGGTCATTCTTGTTTGTCAACAGTATGTGTCTTTTCGTATTCTGGTTTTATGAATATTAGAAACAGATACTTTATTCAACAAACCTTGTTTGATGTGCGTTGCTGGCCGCATGGGGGGAGGGTTAGGGCACATTTTCGAGTAAACAAAATTTCATTTTAATCTTATTTCTCGACGTTGTGGAATTATATTCCAATTTCCACAATTAATTTCTGCGGTTTAAACAAAAATTTTCCATGAACTAGTACTTGTTTTAGTTCAATCTTTCACCTGACTATTTTCAGTTTGTGTCTTGCAGGTTTGATGTCTATTCCTGATCTGATATTAAGGCTTGAGACAGCTTGTCGAAGTGTTTCAGAGTCCATTAGGTGTGTCTTGTATAACCCAGAATAAGTAATATCTTGGTTTATATGTGTTTTGTTTTGACCACAGTTAAATTTTCCTTTTTAAAACTCTCAGTCTAAGGGTGAATATTTGTCACCAGACTCACCACTCGCTATGCAGGCCAATTCGTAGTTGGACTCATAATTATGTGATAGATTCGTTGAATTCAAGGTGCAGTAGGTAAAATGGGGAGTTTTTCTTCATAGTTGGCGTGTTATTGTATTTGTAGATGTACTATTATTGAGTTCACATACTATCCATATTTATATGTTAGACAATATTTATTTATGAATATAGGAGCGTCGCTATGATCAAACCCATGCCAACTTGATTTGGCTTAAACAAGCAAAGTCACCTGATAGGCAAAGCTGTCCGGAATCGTGCTCAAGATGTTTGCCCAATCTATATAAGACACTGATAGAGTGAAAATAACTGCATGTTACAATCATATTAAATCCTCCAAATGACTGATACAGCTTTAAGCATATGATCTAGAATGGATACGGGGTAGGAACTAGGAAGCCACTGTGACATTGTCACTTAGTGAGTTCCTTAGTAGCATAATGGGTCTTTACCCTTTAATTGCAAACGCTGATAACATAAGGTGTTGTGCTTACTAAATCAAAAGCTCGTGGCTCTAGATTACAAGCAACTGGCATACTTAACCGAAGTCCAACCCAGCCTCGAGCTCAAGACCTTCCATGCTAAAGTTTATCCAAAACATGCACACAGATGCCACAGACTGGAAAGTGGTGGTTTATGCAGAGCAGTGGCCGTAGTGTGCAACACCAGCAGGCGTAGCACTAGGTCGTACCCCACACTGGGGCAGGCTGGCAAGGCCCTTGCATTGACTTCGTGTATGCATCATGTCTTGCTCCAACATTGCCATGCCAAGCTTGTATCCATCTTCGGTGGCATCTACTTGATAAATCGAGTTCATAAAATACAGATATCTTCTTGCTGAATTAGTTATGGTACTAAACATATACCCAAAATCTGTTACTATTTTATAGTATTTCTCAAAATTTAGAGTATGTGACGTATAATGCCATAACTATCAGCATGTTCTTTGCTCAAACATGCATCTTAGGGTACTGTAAGATCTGTTTTACTTTAGAAATCTCGAGGAAGTTTTTTTTTTTCATGGCAATACACTTCGAGACCGAAACCTTGAAAATGCAACCACTTTGTCCTAAATCCTCCAGTATCCTTGTAAGATCAATACTCAGTTCAGGAAAGAAGCTTGACATGCTTGTATTTTTTTTTTGTTTCGACAGGTATGGTAACACTGAGAGACACAGGATTGTAGAGGACAAGCTGATGAGACAGAAGGCTCGTATGCTACTTGACGAGGCTGCCTCTTGGTCTCTCATGTGGTATCTGTACGGGAAAGGCAATCAATCTATAACTTTTGATCATTCTTATAAGATTGATTTTTATTTGATATTGAAGATCGAAGGATCTTGCCAAGTGCGCTGTAACATCTCGAGGATTACAGAATTCAAAGAAAGCATTGCATAGTCACTGCTGAGATTTCTCTCTTTGTGTGTGTGTGCGCGCGCGCGTTTCTTTCAGTCAAGCATTCCATAATTAATATAAACCTACTAAATTTGTAGCAAAGGTGTAGTGATCGATGACCCATTTAATTTCGATAAGACCCACGGGCTGCTATGATCCCCACTCCTGCAAACAACTGAAATCATGAACTTTTCTAGTCTCATAAAAGTAAAAGAAAACTAATATAATCTGCAAGGAGCGTATCAACATATTGATATGCTTTAGTGGCTGTGGACTGTAATTGAGCAGGTTGTGAGGGTTTATGTGCACACAAATTTGCTTTCGTTGGTGCTTTCGCGGACGCGCGCTAGATATCTCACTAGTTTTCGTTTTTCTCATCAATTGGAAACTCGAAGTCTGTGATAAGTAGGTTATTTACTGTTATCTTATTTCTACAAGACCAAAGATCATTACCTTTACTCTTCTTAACAACCACAAGCCACTTCTAGGTCCGGAAATTCCCAAATAGGTTATAATCTCTCAAGCTGCATCTAAATTCCTTGAATGCAAGATACAACTTGGCAACTTGGAGCAATTCAAGAAGCGTACTTCAAGGTGAAATGATGAAGTGTTGCACCTAGCCAGTCTGCTGCAAATTATAATGGATCCTTGATAGGCTAAATACTCCTTATTGAGCGTTAAAAGTGCAGTCCTATTGTGAGGGAATGATGAAAAGAACCCGCATTTGAGAATTGATGCACAACTTAAAAAGGTCCTAGCCTGTGGCAGGAGCCTTGTTAGAGGGGGGAGGAGCTTCACTATGTGACAGCCAGGAGAATAATCTGGTGATCATAGTCAACTTTGTTGAATGAGAGAAGTCGTAAAGAAAAAAAAGAACAAAAGTGCACAATCTCATTTGTTTGATAAAGCACCACGCAGAGTGATGATTATTGTTCCCAACGGCAACCAATCTCTTCAACTTGTGTTCAGCACTTATGTTGCTATATAGAACCTTAAGTAAATTCTCCTTTATTTTATCTTTTCTTGATATTCTTGTTTACTCTTTTAGTTATCAACATTTCAAGTTTTACATTGTTATATTATATTATTTTTATCGTCTTGCAGGAAATGAGGAAATCCCTGGAAATCTAATCTTGGTGATGCTTCTCTCAATGTTGATCATTTTTAATATTACCAATCTATTTGAGTATTTTCCTTGAGCTTATATATATATATATATAATTTTATGTTGACAATGCCGCTTTATAACAGCTTCCGACGACTTCGCATTTGGAGGCTTGTCAATTTGTTGCAGTAGATCATACAGCACAATTATGCCTACGAATTATTCAGTGGCTTGAAGGATTAGCCTCTAAAGCCCTTGATTTGGATAACAAGGTAACAAGTTAATGATTGCCCCTAACTCCCCAGCATAAGCATAATTTACAGCTGGTGGTGGTTAATTTCTAACTGTGATTTACTTGTAATATTTATGATGAAGATGTATATCGCCTTAATCTTTGTGATAATAAACCGCCCATCACTAAATGACATGTGGATTGCTATGATGGTTTTACGAAGAGGATGATATAATAGTCAGTTGCAAGTTATTTCCATCTTTTGTTCTATATTCTTGGCTGATGGTCTGATCACTTTATCAAGCTTCTCTGAGGGTTTAGTTTTTTGTGGTGTCATTGCAAAGGGGTATGGATTTTCTAACAGTGTGAATACAATTTGTGCTTGAGTGAGAGGGGAAGGTGATGTTCTTATTCTAGAAATTTGTTATTGAAACATTTGTAGGAGTGCGACAGTTATATTTGTTTTTTTTTTAGATAAAAGAAGAATTTCATTGAATAGAGCAAGAGGATACAAAGAAGGGGGGACAAGAAGTCCACCAAAAAAAAAAAACAAACAAAAATCAAAAAGCACACAGATTACTGTGTAGCAGCTCTCCTATCTTTAGACAAATCTCCCAACGACAAACCACCCTCGAAAGCGGCAAAACTTTGAGCCCAAAGAGAAGCCTGCACAGGGACCTTCTCCCACAAAAGCGACAGTGATGTTTCTCGATTTCTGAAGATCCGTGAATTCATCTCAATCCAAATATTCCACAACAGGCTAAAAAAGGCACATCCCTACAACAATGACGAAAGTATTTGTGTTTTATTGGAACAGAATTGAAGTGGTAGTAGTGACCTCAACAAAATAGTAACAAACATGATTACTTCACGAAAGTACGATAATGGCAATAAAATTTTAAACCAATCCAATTCCCCCCCCCCCCCCCCCCGGGAACTACTTTGATATTTTAGGTCCTTTTGATCCTTGTATTTCGACCTCTTTTAATCTTTAAATTGCATATTATAAGGTTTTGAGATAAGTTTGGTATTTTAGATGAATATTTAGGGCAACATGAGATGTGGCCTATATTGAACTTCCCTTAGTCTTAAATAAGTGTATTTGAATTGGTGTACAATTTTGGTTTGACCTCTGATTTTAAATAAGTTTCTGGCATAATTGGCACAGAGTTTTGGAGAAGCCACATGGCTCTATTGAAAGAAAAGATATTTGCACACAAACAGCTTATGAGTGGACACAAGCCTGCCTTAGTTTTCCCTAAAAGGAAAGCTTTGAAAAACTATTTTTGAATCACTTTCAAAAAGGAATAGTGGACTCTAATTTAGGATCCAAGGGAGTAGAATATCAGTTTGAAGGGATTTTTTTACAGTTTTTGGTCAGTTATTTCTTAGCTTATGAGGCTTCGGAGAGCCAGGAGTGAATTTAACTCTAAATGTCTAGAAATATGCACGTTTGCTAATAAGTCTATTAACTATCCTTCTTTTTTTTTTATAGAGGGTAATATCATAATTTTGATGCATAAGAAATTGCATTTGCTACTTGGTACCGTTGGACCATGCGCTGTTGCCTCCCTATAGTAAAACATTCCTCCTTATATTTATTTATTTATTTACTTATTATTTATTTAATTTTGAAGGATGAGTGCCTTAGAAAATGCAGCAAGGGGCCACAAGGCCCACAACCCTTGTACACTAGAAACAATTCAACTTTTATCAAGATTTCTTGGTATAATTTTGCAGGTACGAGGCTCTCATATTGGGACTTACCTCCCTAGTTCTGGGGTTTGGAATCATACTCAGAGGTTCTTAAAGAAAGGTGCCTCAAATGAGAAGACAGTTCGTCACCTTGATTTTGATGCTCCAACGCGTGAACATGCTCAACAGCTGCCTGATGACAAAGTATTCTTTCACAACTATCATTTGTTTGACAAATCCCTCACCTATGTTCATTTTGGAGTTATGTGCATACAGCTATTGCTTTGTTGGAATAAAAGAATTGCGGAAATCTTTAATACTTTTGAACATGATAACTATAAAACTCAATGAGCACATACTGGGAGGGGGATGGTTCAGGTTTCAGACGCAGTGAATTGCATTTAATATATGAAGAGCATATCTATATGCTTTGTAATGTTAAAATTGATCTTTTTTTATAAAGGCATTGTAAATCTGGAATAGGAGAAAAACATTAGACACCTGTCAGACAGTAGAAGTCGCCTGAGTTGGTGCTAAAATAAGAGAGTTTCTTAAGATGGTTTGGATACATACATTCTATACCAGTGAGTGTGCAGAGTGATGCTATCGGTGTCCGCAGTTCTAATAGAGGTGGGGGAGGAAGCACCAAACTTATCATGGATGGATGTAACAGAGAACATGAGATAGAACCACTTAAGATGGTTTAGGCACATTCAATTTATGCCCCTTCGTGCACCTGCTAGGGAGTGGATGACGTTAATCTCAACCTAGCTATGGGCCTAGGGCAGTGGACGGCCATTGACGGCCATTGCTAACATGGACATCCATAATACAGAAAAGGTATGAAGGAATGTTGGCCTATGTGATGACCCCAGCATTGGACCATATTGAATGGTGGAAAATGGTTCATATTACCGACCCCAAGTGACTGGAGCAAAGCCGAGTGAGTTGATAAAGTGAAAGAAGAATATAGCTTTTTATTTAAACGACACTCCTGCTTTGAAAGTAGAGCTGAGAATGAAAAACAGTTCTTGCAGATGACTTTAACTGATCTGTAATTGGGACAACAAGGCTCAATTGAGTGGAGTTGAAACTTTTCTTGCATTGTGGGGGCTCGGGGGATTGGGTGCGGTTATTCTCTTATTCCTGCATTTTTTCTGCCATTCTCCCTTTGTTTCCTCTCTTCTTGCCTGCTCATGAACGTAAACCTTTTTTTTTTTTTTTGAGGAAAATGAACGTAAACCTTTATTCTGTCATCATGCTCAAATTCTTTACTGCATTGGCCGGCTTCTCTTAAGAATATATTTCTCCATTTTGAGTATCTAAAGCAGGCTGGGGAGATAAATGCTGGTGAAGCTGAATTGTTAAAGGGTTGTTAGGGAAGCATAAGTGTGCTGATATTTTAAATAATTGTCAAACATATTTGAATTAGTACTTTTTTTTCGGGAGGCTGAAAAATAGTCATTTAAGGTTGGGCGAGAAAGAACTGAAGCTAATAAATTTCCAACTAACTTATTAAGGAAATTGAATTGATACTATATCGTGTCAATATGTCCTTTACTAGTACTATTGGGAATTTGTGAGGTTAAGGTGCTAGATTTGATAAGAGAGCAAGGTCCATCTTCACTTGCTTGACATGGCCTCTTGATCTTTCTGCAATCTGCACCATGGTTAAACCTTATCTTTGTTTGACTTTGGGCTAAACACAGCTGTCTACTTTTTTCCTTGCTCAGAACTTGAATTCTGGTTATTGATTTCATCTTCATAAAGAAATCACATGCAATACCCCTGTATATTCAGATACGAAAGAATTGTAAATTCTAATTTTAAATTATATTGACACTACTTTTTATATGATCATATCTACAGAAACAGGATGAGTCTCTTTTGGAAGATGTCTGGACCTTATTAAAGGCCGGAAGACTGGAGGAGGCATGCAATCTTTGCAGGTCGGCAGGACAGGTATGCAGCTGCTATTTTAGAGTGTTAGGTTGTGAGGTTTCTTTCTCCGGCTAAAATTACATACTGGTTGACAGCCTTGGAGAGCTGCAACCTTATGCCCTTTTGGAGGATTTAACCAATCTCCATCAACTGAAGCCCTGATAAAAAATGGGAAGAACAGAACGCTACAAGCTATTGAACTGGAAAGTGGCATTGGTCATCAATGGCGTCTCTGGAAATGGGCTTCCTACCATGCATCAGAGGTAGGAGAAGACAGTTTAACTAAGAGAACTTTAATTAGCTCCCATACTGAGCAACATTTTCGAAGTAATTTTGTTCCCTCATTCTTTGTTTTTTCCCCTTTCCGAATATTACCTACATACTCCTGTGATTTTTATGCTCCAAATTTATATTCCCTCATTCTTTGGGTTTTCCCCTTCTTTTTCGTTTAATATATATATATATATATATATAATAGAGGAAATTGATCAAAGTACAAACCACAAATATCGTACAAACGTCCGAAGCTGTTGTATCTTAGTACTTTTTTATTTATCTTCGTTAATTTTGTTTTATCTTAATTTTTTTTTGTTATATCTTAGTAAAACCCCGTTGTATCTTATTACATTTTTGTTGTATCTCGGCATCTTAGTTAGTTGGTTGTATATTTACGGTTATGTTGTATTTTAGTATATTTTTGTTGTATCTGAGTTGATTTTCTTAAAAAATTTCTTGTGTTGGATCTTTATTTTTATAAAATACAGACATATAAAAAACATATAACAAAAATATACTAAGATACAATTGGTTCGTACGGTTTGTACGAAAAAGTGGTTTGTAGCAGAATAAACCGTACATATATATAGGGGCTTATTCCGCTACAAACCACTTTTTCGTACAAATCGTACGAACCAATTGTATCTTAATACATTTTTGTTGTATGTTAGTTATATGTCTGTATTTTGTAAAATAATGATTCAAAACAAGAATATTTTTAAGAAAATCAACTCAGATACAACAAAAATATACTAAGATACAACATGTTCGTAAATATACAACAAACTAACTAAGATGCGAAGATACAACAAAAATGTAATAAAATACAACAGGGTCTTACTAAAATACAACAAAAAAATTAAGATACAACAAAATTAACGAAAAAAGTACTAAGATACAACGGTTCGCACGTTTGTACGATATTTGTGGTTTGTACCTAATCACTTTCCCATATATATATATATAGAGGTCTATTCCGCTACAAACCATAAATATAGTAGTATCTTAGTATATTTTTGTTGTATCTTAGTTATATTTTTGCTGTATCGTACAAAATAACTAAGATACGAAGATACAACAAAAATGTAATAAGATACAACGGGATCTTACTAAGATACAACAAAATTAGCGAAGATACAACAAAAATATACTATGATACGACTGGTTTGTACGATATTTGTGGTTTGTCGCTGATCATTTTCCTATATATATTACTGTGTTCTTATATTCTGGTTTAAGTTCCAGAATACTTTCAGAAATTGAATACCCCAGAATTCTTTCAGAAATTGAATACCCCAGAATTCTTTCAGAAATTGAATAACACCTAGGTCCTTTTTAAGATTCCATATCTTTGTTTTTAGAAATCCAACTTCACATCTTGCTTGCATTAGTATTTTCTCTTTTTTCTTAAATTGGTGATAATGTACGCTGTTCCTTTTAACTCAATGAACTAATGAACTTCTTTGCTGTTTTTTCCATGCTGCTGCTGTTATTATTTATATATGTTCTGAAGAAAATTTCGGAGCATGAGGGTGGGAAGTATGAAACAGCAATATATGCATCCCAGTGCAGCAACTTGAAGCGTCTCCTCCCAATTTGTACAGAGTGGGAGGTATCTTCCCCCCCCCCCCAAGATCATGCAAATATTGCTGTTATGGTTCTGTGCAAGAAATTAATGTACATTTTTAAAAATTATTTATTATTATTAAGTTTGAATATGTATTTTTCTGGAAAGTGTTATTACTTTGAAATACCACTAGGGTAATGCATTGCTTTAGAAACCTTCCGAATGAAACATTTTACTACTTGGAAAGACCAGTATGGTCCTGAATATTGGAACTGAGGTTATCTAAGCTATCTTTGAGACTTTGGCTTCACTCACATGATACTGGTCAAGGAGGGTGATGTCTCTTGCTGTCTGATCTAATATCTGAGCCCCTAATGCCTGTGCATTGTGAATGATTCACAACTAGTGCCATTTGGCCTTCAACTTGATTGGGTGGCTGCTCCTATTGCTGAACTGCAAGTGGGCCAGTGGCTTTATGGAAACATCTATCTTATATATGAAGGACGAACACATGTCATGTGGAAACTGGAATGTGGTTACTGGACCTTCTATGTTATTACTGATTTTTCTAGCTTCTAACCAGCTTGACCTTTCAATTACACATTTATGAGAAAAAATTTATGGCTATCACCAATGTTGTTGTCTTGGACATCTAGAATTGGGTCTTTTCCTGTAAGAGGGACAATCTTCAAGAGGGCAGATCTTATGCAGACATGTCATTATGTAACAAACTTATTTGTAAATCTCCGGTATGCTCAGATAACCATTCCCCTAGATCTCACCTCTTCAAAAGTGAGATTTTCATCCATCCTCACATGGTAATCGAGCTAGTCATTTCTTCATTGCCACAGATTTCTGCAGTTTTTGGTTGTGATATAATGAGCTTTCCTTTTTGAGGCATTATCGTTATTTCAGTTCTTATTTTTCTTTATTTTGTTATGGAGTTTCACTGTTCATATTTGTACAAGGTATAGCAGTCGTTCTTTCAGTAAAAGCATCTGGATAAGAGTTTTTGGGTACCAATTTAGTAGTCATGCTCGGTTTCACTTTCGTGGTTCTTAAACTTCTTTTGCTAAGTAGACATGCAGCCACAACGAAATTGAACTATGTTTTCTGCTTTCCTTGCGTTGTTGATCATACGATTTACGAGTCAGTAAGATTCAAGTTCTGGTAATTTTGCAGTCTGCATGCTGGGCAATGGCCAAGTCATGGCTTGGTGTTCAGGTTGATCTGGAATTAGCCCGCACTCAACCAGGGGGAATGGATCAGTTTAAAAGTCTTGAAGATGCAATGGAGCGAAGTCCTGCACAAGCTGATGTCGATTCGCAGCCAATAGCTGGACCAGAAAATTGGCCTCTCCAAGTATCGAATCAACAACCTCGTAATCTTTCTGCTCTTCTTCAAAAACTCCATTCCAGGTAAAAGTTGCAGTTTGCACTGAGGTCATAATTTTGTTTTTCACTAGTATCCTTACACTTTTCGCTTATATAGTGATTCAGTACATGAAACTGTTACTCTGGGATGCAAAGAGCAGCAGCGGCAAATTCAGGTATAAGACTTTCTTCAGGAACTTTTCTTCTCTTTTCTGGCTTTTAGAACTAGGGGTGGTGCTAGTAAACTTTCCAGTCTCAGAATGATTAATGATTCTAACATTTCATGTTGCTGCCTCCGGACTTGGTGACCTAGAATGGATCATGCTGCATGATCATTTCCTTAAAACATTTTTCTAAGCTTGCCAATTATAAGAGGTGCTTATAACAATGCTAAAGTTTTGCTGATATTCGAGGGCAAGGAAATATTTCCTCTATTCATTTGAAGTAATGGAATGGATACTTGTCCTTGCGTGAAGTGTGCAATCATGGCATGCGTGTCATATGTATTAAGTTTTGTTGAGGTTTACATGATGCAGCTAAGGCCTTCTGCCATGTTAACTGTTAAGTATAATCTGATATGATGTTCTTAAGGTGCTTAGCATAGGACTATGTTACCTGGACCCTCCAAATTTCGTCATATACCCAGATCGACACGACATGATCCAGGTGCGGTTACTGATCCCGTATTGGATTCAGTATATTAGCAGGCAGATGTGGCTAGGGCAGAGAGTTAGGGCGCGCGACAGAGATGGAGAGTAAAACGATGAAGAGATAAAGACGCAAAGCGAGAAAGAGGAGAGGTGTAAGGTAGGGGAAGATCACCGGCGATGGAGGCGTCGCGTCACTGCATGAAGGAATTCAACGATTGCTGCTGGAAGGGGCCATCGCTGGAATACAAAGGAACAAAGGAGGAACAGCAGTATACGGAACGAACGAAGTTTGGGCAACTTATGGTTAGGGAATAGTTATTTATACAAATGAACCCATGAACCATTTCTCTTTACACTTCTCATACTTTCTATTTAATATTTTACACTTAAGTTCTCATACTTTCTAATATTACACTTCAATCTTATTAGTTCAAAATGTTGTTTCTTTACTTTTTTTGCGTCTACTAATCAATTACAATATTATAATACTATTCATAATTCTGTTATCATGATGTTTTTGAAAGAAAAAGGATATTCATTTATAAAATAAAATATTATTTTTTTCTGAATGAAGGATCCCTGCACCCGTATCCTAATTTTGGATACTTTTTAGCCATATCCACGGATCCTAGAATTAGAAAAGTCACGCACCTGATCCGCACCCGCACCTGCATCTGATCCTTTCGGTCGGGTCCAGGTAACATAGGCTTAGAAAAGGGTAATCAGTTCACTAGTTTGATCCTAGGAGGATGAAAGTATTTGTGTACCATGCAGAAGATGTACTGGACTAATTGGAATGTAAACGGTTTTGAGAACATTTTCCCTTGAGAGATGAAAAACTCTCATCTTAAGATAATATACCTTCAGTAGTTCAGTTGCTTTGAAGGGGGTTACTGTCTGGCTTGTATTTTGTGCGCTTCCGCTGTCATGCGTTTGTGATGTGTTTATTTACAGCCCTGCAGTGGCATTTCCTTGGTCATAATGTGGTTATTTACTTCCTTCTCATAGTTAATTGAGTATCGTCCCGCTGTAGTGCTAGTTTTTGACTTCCTTAATGTTCAATAAATATGAACAACTTTTGATGATAACTCATGTTCTTATTGTCATCTCTACCTCAATTACTAAATATGAGTTAAAAATCAATTATCATTCATTGGTGAAATAGATTTGAAGCTTTCAATTGTTGTATCTTTTAAGTATAGCCATGGTGCCTAATTATTTAAAGCAGAAATGTGTTGATGAATGTTTTTCATATGCAACCATTTAAGTATAGCCATGTAAAGATGATTTTCATTTTCGTTTTCCAATTTTAGTTTGTTGCTTTTCTAACTCTTGACTTCTGAATAGATGAATCTGATGTTAGTAGATATACCACATCTGCTGGACCTTATTTGGTCATGGATATCTTCTTCCGAAGATGACATCAGGTGAGATACATTCATTTGTTTCAGTAGATAGGCAGAATGAATTGATACAACTTCATGTATCTTCAAAGTTCACCACGTCTTTAAATGTTACTCTTTCTGTGTGCCATCTATCCTAGTTATTATATATGGTACCCTAACTGCAATTATACAAGTGCAAAGTTCATCATGTAAAAAGTCATGTCCTTGAGCTTGATGTACATTGTTCTTTCTTTCAGGCCTCATGGTGACCCGCAGATGATTCGTTTTGGGGCACATTTGGTTCTTGTGCTTAGATATTTACTTGCTGATGAACTTAAGGATGCTTTCAAAGAGAAGATAATGACTCTTGGTGACCTCATTCTTCACATGTACGTTGGTTATTTCCATTTCATAAATTATAGTGTCAGCCTAGAGACTGCAATCGCCTTACTGGACTCTTATATATATATATATATATATATATATACATATTAGTCTTATATGGATAGGTAGCCGTTCAAATAAAAACCCAAAAACCGTGTGAACAACTAGGATCCAATAATTTGATATTTTATTGGATCTTAGTAATATCTGTTGGATTTTAGTATTATTTTCTTAGTAATACTAAGATCCAACAAATATCAACTAAGATCCAACAAATATCAAATTATTGGATCCTAGTGGTTTGCACAGTTTGTAGTTTATTCAGGTTTTTATTTGAATAGAGCCCTCAGTTTGTAGTTTATTTAGGTTTTTATTTGAATAGATCCCTAAATATATATTATACATATTCTATTATTATTATTGATATATTTTATCTATTTTTATATTTTTCTTACAGATAAATCTCTGATAATATATTAGACCTGTATTTTGCCATTTTTTCTCGGTACATTTTTGATTAAAAAAAATATTAACCATTAATTTCTCTTGTAAATGTCTTCACTCCTATTTACATATTTAAAATCTCTTATGAAGCCTGAAGCATTTGATGAAAACTGTTGAAATAAACTTCAACACTTCTGATAGAAGTAATTATCCCAGTCACCTGCACATGATCCAACACATCCTTGCTTTACTGTAGTCTACAATCTTGTTGAACACTCTTTTTGTCAAGTCAGAGATTGTTAGTTGCAAATGAGGCTATATAACAGTTGCATGATATCTTGAATATTCTTTTAACTGATGTAGAATGCCAGGTATGTGATGTTTCTATTTTCGAAGCAACATGAGGAGCTGGTTGGAATTTATGCATCTCAGCTTGCACGTCATCGTTGCATTGATCTCTTTGTGCACATGATGGAATTACGGCTGAATTCAAGGTTTTCAGTGCAACATTCGTACTTGTTTTAGCCTTCTGAATTTCATTCTTTAACTCTCACTTTCGACCTGTGAATTGTGTATATTAAGTGCCTTGTTTATGTAATTTTGGTTTGCGATGTTCTTTCAAGTTCAATTTCGATATTCATGGAAGCACTTGTTTGAGCAAGGATATCTCTCTAGCCAAGCTGGCTCGATACTTCCCATGCCATATGTTATGTAACAATGAATCAGAATGAGTCTGGCTGTTATAGCATGCCTTAGAGTAGGCTAGAGTCTAATGAGATGCATTTACAAAGTGGTAAAAAATTATACTCAAGTCCAATGTGGATTATTTCTGCAGCCTGATGTAGTTGACATCTTTCTGTTCCATATAAACAGTTCTATACATACTTTGCATGACAAGGGGCCACTTGAGGTTGTAAATTTTTGTTGCTAATCATGGTCAAATGAACCATTTCACATTCTATATGGCATTTTATCATGCCTTCATACCTACAACCAAGAAGCACTTGGATTTGGAGTCTGTAAATTAATGTCATTCCTGTTGGTGCATATATTCACTTCAAACTGTAATCTTCTTAAAATATCACCTAAACATTCTCACTTAACCAAAAGGGACTAATTATTGGATGGACTAGCATTAACCAATAGGAACTATTTCTTGGATGGACTAATATGTGAAAATTTGTTAATATGCAACTAAACAAAAAAACTCTATTAACTCCATGCAGGATATGTGGTGATGAGCTCAGAGCCTTGGGCGTGGCTGATAACACCATATGCTATCATGAACTTGACTTATTTAATGCGTGTAAAAAACCTCCCAGCTCTCAACTATCAAACCCCAATATTCAGTTGCTAGGTTGGTGTAAAATGTTACAAGATGATTACTAGTGTTTTATACCAGTTGTTCAAATGCTAAGGACCTCTAAAGAGTTTGTTAGCTGACAAAGGACAAAATGAAGTATATTTCTAATGAGCTCCACCTAACGTGTACCTTTTGTAAAAAGAACTCTATATGAGATACTGTTCGAGCATTTAAATTTGTGATTTTTGTGAATAGTGCTGAATCAAGCTTCAGCAACAGGTTTAACTAAAGCAGGTTGTGTGGAGTCACATTTAGTTGTTCTTATTATTTTTCTTTGTTTTTGTTTTCTGTCCATTGTGCCAGGTAACATCATAATTAAGGTTCCTGTTTTGACAAACTTCTTTTTAGTTGTTTCATTTGATAACCAGAAACTTACAAAAGGATTATTTGATTCCTTGCTTCTAATTGTGGCCTAATTTTGATTGTGCTTTTGAATGTCAACAGTGTCCGTGTCAGACATAAAATTTTTCTATCTGCTATAGAGTACTTGCCATTTGCTCCAGGAGATCATCTGAAGGGCAGTTTTGAAGAAATCGTTGAGAGGTTCACTTAGCTCTTTCAATTACTCGTACATATTGAGGCAGACATAATTCAGGGGTGTTTTCATCAAAATATTAATTCTGCTTTCTTTTTTATTTACGTCGCAGGGTTCTGGCAAGATCACGCGAAACCAAGATTTTCAAGTATGATAAGCTATCTGATGTTGCAGAACAATGCCGGTTGCAGAGTCTGCAAAAAGCTATGGTCATTCAATGGCTTTGCTTTACACCTCCATCCACTATTAAAGATGCTAAAATAGTTAACTCCAAACTTCTTCTCCGAGCATTGATGCATAGGTAGTCCTTTTACTCTCTTATTGTCTTCTACTGAATGAACTTTATCCTTGGTTGTTTCTGGTATTTTTGTTTTCATGTTAAATGATTTTGTTGAATATTTAAAATTTTGGAGCATCAGTTATAATTAAATTTCTCTGAAATGCCAAAACTTCGATATAATTTTTTTTACTGCCTTGGAAACTGATGATGTCTGTGCATTAAGGGTACTGAACGATCTCGTACCACTACTTTGATCAAGCTTTCCGATACATATGTTGAACTTGTCTGTGCTTGCAGTGTTTTCATTACTATTTTTCATATCTACTGTCGTCTTTCGCAAATGCACATTCATATGTATGCCTTATTGTTCTGATGAGTATTAACGCAAGACATCTTTTTACAGCAATGTACTGTTCAGGGAGTTTGCTCTTATTTCTATGTGGCGAGTGCCAGCAATGCCCATTGGGGCGCATACTTTGCTTAGTTTACTTGCTGAACCTTTGAAACAACCGACAGAAACTCTTTTCACCACAGATGATGAAGATGTTTCTGATAGTTTGAGAGAGTTTGAGGACTGGGTATGCTCTAGATCTTCTAGCATTGTTTTCTGCTAACCCTATATTTCATCTTATTGGTAATCAGTGATTAATGACTTTGAACTCGGCATCTAAATATTCTGCTATGTTAATGTAGAGCGAATACTACTCTTGTGATGCAACGTACCGCAACTGGTTGAAGATTGAGTTAGAGAATGCTGAAGTTTCCCCGCATGAATTGTCAAATGAGGAAAAACAAAGTGCTGCTACAAAAGCCGTAGAAACAATAAATTCATCGTTTTCACTGCTACTGAGTAAGCTACTTAAACTATACGCACCACGACCCAACGTGATTCTCTCGAAATAATCAGTTCAACCTTTTTTTTAATAGGAAAGGGAAATCCTTGGCTAGTTCCCACTGAAGATCGTATCTATGAGCCATTGGAACCTTTATTCCTTGAATTACATGCCACTGCAATGCTTTGTCTACCATCTGGTGAGTGCATGTCTGCCGATGCCACTTTGTGCACGACACTGATGAGTGCCCTTTACTCATCTGTGAGCGAGGAAGTTGTGCTAAATCGACAGTTGATGGTATGCTTACTAATTTATTCTTTTTTCCCGCTTTCAAATCGCAAGGAAAAATGGAATATAATACAACTGTTAATATATGTGATTGAGAGTAACTAGATGCTTATAGGCTTTCTCTGGTATTATTGCATTAATGAGGTGTGAAACCTCAAATTGTTAAACCAAAGAAGAGCTATTGCCCCTGCCAGCTATTTTCCATTGCATCAAGCTTCTCGTTAACTCTATGAGTGTGTCTCTGAAAAGGAATCCGGCTTGCTTTTCCCTTGAATCTGTGTAATGGTTATACAGGTGAACGTATCCGTCTCAACAACCGACAGTTTCTCCATTGAGGTTGTACTTCGGTGTTTAGCAGTGGAGGGTGATGGACTTGGGCAGCATGAACTCAATGATGGTGGTGTACTTGCAACTGTGGTTGCAGCGGGTTTCAAAGGTAGTGGATCGTGTTGGGTATTTTTTGTTTTTCGAATTTACAAATACATGCATTTCGTGCATTGCCGATTGAAAATGGCATAAATTTTGCGGTACTATTCCCAGGATGGGGTCTCCTCTTAGTTGTTGGTGCAGGTGTAGCCCATAGAGATTGGTTATCATGTGGTCTGTTTATCTGGGATCTCCCTTTACTGCATTTATAACAAATGAGGGATGTCTGGTATTACAGGTGAGCTTGTCCGTTTTCAAGCTGGAGTAACAATGGAAATCTCTAGATTAGATGCTTGGTATTCCAGCAGTGAGGGTTCCATTGAAGGCCCTGCAACATACATCCTTCGGGGTCTCTGTCGCCGGTGCTGCATTCCAGAAGTCATTCTGCGCTGTATGCAGGTATTGCTTCTGGGAAGTAGGAGATTTATGTGAATTCAGCCATTTTAAAGATCTCTGTTGGGATGCTATTTAGTTTTTGGAGTTGAAACTATTACTGGGTGAACTACTACCATTAAGCAGAGACTAAGTTCTTTTTATCATTTCACATTTTAAGGTTTCTGTTTCCCTCATGGAGTTTGGAAATCCACACGAAAGCCATGATGAATTGATCGAACTATTAGCATGCCCCAAAACTGGGTTTCTTCATCTGTTCAGTGGACAGCAATTGCAGGTAAGCTGCACTAACTTTACCTTGGTAATTCTGTATGCACATTGGATACAGGTTGCAAAAGTTGAACATTTGCTTTGATACAGGAATTTTTGTTGTTCGAGAGAGAATACTCAATATTTAAGATGGAGCTTCATGAGGAGTCCGCTGCTTAATTAACTTTTTTATTTTCAATTTTGTTTTATTTTGGTAGTATAGAAGCTAAGCTCTAATGTAATTGTTTATAAACCTTAGTAGTACAGCTGTGTGGTGCATGAAGATCTTAATCAGTTAATTGTATAATAGCGCAAGGGAAGAGTTTCGTTTGAACATCAATAGCATTAGAAATTTTATATCGTGTGTTTTTAGCTTGGTGAGATGGCTCCTTGATGCCAGTGAATGGCATTCAGTTTTATCTGCTTGTCCGAGCAAGTCCAAGGTCCATCCACTGCCATTGCATTCCAAAGGGACCTTCCAGTGTTGGTCGCACGCAAAGGACTCCCACTACTCTCTCTCTCTCTCTCTCTCTCTCTCTCTCTCTCTCTCTCTCTCTCTCTCTCTCTCTCTCGCTCTCTCTCTCT
>JAOWAN010000005.1:772080-782969 GCA_028566635.1 Lobelia cardinalis | reverse complement strand
GAGAGAGAGAGAGAGAGAGAGAGAGAGAGAGAGAGAGAGAGAGGGAGAGAGGGAGTTGTTCCGCTGCGAAGGGTGGCTGCTCCATTCCGCCGCGTACCAGAGGGAGTAGTTCG
Source organism: Lobelia cardinalis (assembly GCA_028566635.1). Lineage (NCBI taxonomy): Eukaryota > Viridiplantae > Streptophyta > Magnoliopsida > Asterales > Campanulaceae > Lobelia > Lobelia cardinalis. Next base: position 782,856 of record JAOWAN010000005.1, on the reverse strand, counting down.
TCCCGTTGTTTTTTCTGTTCTGAAAGCAATGGAAGAGAGCGGAGGAAGTTCGCGATGTCCAAATTTCACCAATGAAGAGGATCTAGCTCTATGTCACTCCTTAATCGATGTTACTGAGAATCCACGTGTATGGAAATTCATCTAAGGAGACTGTGGGGGTAGAATCGAAGAAAACTTCATGAGCTTCTCTCAGTTGAAAATGGATAGAAATAAAAATAAGAACAGATGAATTCTGTTCCAGATTGATTGAATTTGTTCTTCACGAAAGCCGTGTGTGGAAGTGGCTGGTTCTTGATTAAGCCAGAGAATTCTTTCTGACAAGAGAGATTAAGAGCCAACCTTTAAGCCATAGAATTCTTTCTGACAAGAGAGATTAAGAGCCAACAGACAGGTCTATGGTGGTAGAAAGATATAGATGGCAAATCTGTAATTGAGTGAAGAAATAGATGGCAGGATAAAGCTGTTAATGGTAGTAATTTTCAATGTTCAGAGAAGATGTCCACTTTTAATAGCGTTAGTTTAGGTTAACTATTAATAGAAGTGAGAATGAGCCTTCTGTATTTTTTCAAATAAGGTGCTGTAGTGAACCTTATCTGGGTTGGGATCATTGCGCGTCTTTTTGAGTAGTCAACTTAGGTTATGCTTGGCTATTCAATTCCACGTCCTTGATTTTCTTTAATTTAGTTGCAAACATTGCCTTAGTGAAAATAACAGAAGTACTAGCAGCTATTGACAGAAAGGGACACCAAAACCGGTTCTCAGCCAAGGAGCGGGGGGTAGTTGGGGATGATATGTTTCTTCATGGCAATATCTAGTGTTTGATTCTGTGTTAGATTTCTTGTAGGTTGCTAGTTCATTGCCTGTTTTGTAAGTATTTATGGAATGTTTTCTGACCCCTTGGATTTGTTCTACTTCTACGTTTTATACTACACTATACTGAAGCAAGCATTTTATTTTAGCATTTGAGCTACAAGAAAATTCGCACAAAAATAAATTTACTGTTCGTTTAACTTCCCATATGATTTATGTTACGAATATGGGGTTCTGGTATGATAACGGTTGGCGCGTGGTGGATATCATCTCACCTATGCGGTTGTGGGTTTGAGACTCATGGGAGGAAAGCGGCTTAGGGAGGGGGAGGCTTACCTTTCATTGTGTAGCTTATAACTTACCTTCATTACGTATCCGATAAAGCTGGATGTGCTGTTCCGTAAAAGTTGGTTGTAATGTACAATTTTCAACAGGTTTTATACTAGAGCCTCAGTTTTGGTTCCTAGCAGTAATCACCACTGCCAGTGTTGCTCCTGTTCTAGTTTTGTGATAATCTAGGTGCATAATGGTAGTACATAATCATATATTAAAGATATGCTGCTATCAATCTATAAAAACATCTGGTTGCTAAGTGCCTAGCTTGATTTAGGGTTCAGTTGGTCAGATATTAGTCTTTACCTGATCCACCTCTTTGGCATATGTGAGATTTTGATGGATAGTAACATAACCAAAATTTGATTTTTGAAGCCAGCCTTGAGTTTTGAATGTCATAATTTGGATGTTTGCAGGTGCGAGATTATCGAAAGTGTGTTTCTGAACCTGGAACTAAGGTTCCTTCTGAAGATGCTTTTCCAATTGTTAATAAAGTACGTCTTAGAATGTCTCTGGAGAACGTGGTGAAGGATATTCCCCTGATATCAGATAGTACTTGGACATACGGTGATCTGATGGTAAGTAAAAATTAACTCTTTTCATCTTTGAAAGGAAAGATATGGAATCCTTACAAGACATTATATATGATTGTAGGAAGTTGAGTCACGGGTAGTAAAAGCTTTGCAACCAAAGCTTTATCTAGACCCAACTCCCAAGTTTGACAGACTTTGCAACAACCCAGTTTACTCTAAGGTAATGAATCGTTAAGATTTGTTGGAATCACACTTGGCTGGAGGGGAGGATATTTTGCATATGAATTTCATTCAACTTTCTTGCAGCTAAATTTGTCAAATTTAAGGCGAAAAAGGTTAAGGCAGATGTCGGAAGTTACGGTCACATCTAATACTAATATCCAAGGGAAGAAGGCTTGCATAGATAGAGTGCCAGAAAGCTCAAGTTGCAGGCCGCTAGATTCAGGACCAATGGGGCAGCAGCCTATGCACGAGAACCTGATGACCCAGAATGTTAGTCCAAGCAATATGCTTGCATTAAGATCTAAAAGCTTTGTATCTGATGCCTCTATTCCCGCATCTCCAAGTGTATCTCATCAATCTAAATATCAAATTGGTGTTGGAAACTCGAGGGTTATGCAGGATCATGGATCAGGGTCCATCTTCAATGGAGTTTCTCCTGGACAGGATATGATGAACTCATACACTGATGGTCTGAATTCCAGCGGCAAGAGGGAAAATCAAGATGGGCCATTGTCGCCCCTTTCCAGTGTAAATAAGAGAGCTAGGGCAACATCGGTAGGTCTCAATGCTAGTCAACAGCCGCATATAACACCGCACGTGGACGGGTTTGGTGGAGCAGATTCTCACTGGAAAAATACAATATTGCCCCAGCAATCGATTGCCAGGGGTATGCAGTATGGTAATGCAGGCATGCAAAAGTACTCGCAGCAAATGTTTGAAGGGAGTTATAATCAAGAGAGTGGGGCAATGCCATATGCAATGGCCCAGCAGGGGATGAGATTTAATCTGAAACAAGAGCCAGTAGATTCAGAGAGGCTGGACAAGCCAGAACTCCATCGGAATAAAAATGAAATGCACATGATGGAATCAGAAATAAGCCACTTGGACTCCCAGCAGTCACGATTACCACAAAGACCATCACAGCAATTCGCACGATCTGGTTTCCCTCAAACTTCATGGAATAATCTAGGACAACCTCTTGACAGTAATCCCAGAAAGGAGGAGCAGCTCCAGAAAAGGAAATCAGCACAAAGCCCCCGGGTTTCTGCTGGGGCTTTACCTCAATCTCCACTGTCATCAAAATCTGGAGAATTTTCTAGCGGTTCTATGGGAGCCCAATTTGGAGGAGTTGCGACAACAGCTGTGCTTGGATCATCCCAGAAGGAGAAGTCAGCTGTCACTTCGATTCCTGCAGTTGGTGGGACGACGTCAATGACATCCAGTGGTAATGATACAATGCAGCGGCAACATCAAGCTCAAATTGCCAAAAGGCGATCAAATTCTCTTCCTAAGACTCCTGGAATGAATGGAGTTGGATCTCCTGCCAGCGTCAGCAATATGGGTGTTCCACTGAATGCCAGCAGTCCAGTTGGGACGCCTCCTATGGCTGATCAAGGAATGCTAGATAGATTCTCAAAAATTGACATGTTGACTGCCAGGTATTATATCAATAAACCTGCCTTTTTTTTTGCTCCAGTTTCAAATATCTTGGCTTTGATTTTAACCATCAAAACACTTTCTTTATGCTTAATAACATATTGGCATAAAAGCTGCAGAGCATATATATATATATATTTGTGTGTGTGTATGTATATATACATATGTATAATTGTATAATTATTTATATGTACGGTGAAGGTGTTGGGAGGTTGGGACCGCTGATGACGTTACTTCTATCTTTGAAGCAATATGATCAAATTACACCCCTGCAGTTCCAACCTCCAAAACCTTACCTCTTACAGGGGGAAAAACTTATGGTTGATGTCATTGCTCTGAAATTGATCTTTCCTTGCACATTTTGGCTGAGGGAATTATTGTTGTTCTATACTGGTCTGTTGAGGGTGTCGCAGTTGCAAGATGTATCTTACATTGTGTCTAGTTAAGCGTGAACCTGTTTCACCCACGCACCTATCCAATCATCACTCACTCATTGTTTCATTTCTTATTATGTTTCAAGAAAGGGTCCCACATTTGTCCCAAATTACTTGTTCCATTTCAAAAGTTTTTGTTTTTTTTAAATGCAAGCAGAGTAGATATAGAGAAGTAAAAGCTACCATAAAGGGTACCATCTTTCGGATGGAGTATTATTTTCCATTTCCTAGCTAATCTACCCTGAAAAAGTTGTTTTCATATATGAATAATTGACCTACCTATTTATGCTAAAAATATGGTCTCTAGGAGAAAAATAGTTTAAAGAAGAGTAACGCCACAGCCACCAAGAGAAGGCACATACGTAAAAGTCTTGTTGACATGCTATGATTGATGTAATTTTTTCATAGCGATAAGATACATTTTTTTTTGGTGGGATCAAAATGAGTAAGCGAAGATTTGTGCATTCTTGGTGCCCTTCTCTTGGTGGATAATATCATTATTCTTTAGAAAAAGTAGGCAATCCCCCCCCCCCCCACACACAAAAAAAAATAGCCTCTTTTTTAGTTTCCAAACTTTTCTGGGATGTCTTCAGAACTGCAAGGCCTCTAGAAGTCGAATCTTTCCCCAAATATGTTTTTTCTGCATAATTTGAACATATCAGATGCAATAATCTTTGAAGGTGAACAGCTTAATATGCTTCCGCTAGTTCTGCAATAATCTTTGAAGGCGAACAACCCTTCAAAACAAGCCCATAGTGAAGAAAAGATATGTAAAGTAGCAATCAACGAAATTCGGTTTTATAACATTAATATTTTCAAAACATATGCTTGATGGCTGTTTTATTCTTTACATAATATGCTGTCTCCTGGGATGATTGATTCTTATTATTATCTTTTTTGCTTCAGGTTTCACCTCAATACCAAAAAGAAGAAGACTGATGAATTTAGAAAACCCAAATCATTTCCTGTTCAACAGCTGATGCTTCATCTCTCCAATGATTCCAATAATGAGAATTTCAAAGATGAAACATGTAACATGCCACTGTCCAAGTCACTCGTGGGTGGTAGCACGAATATTTGCAAAACGAGGATTTTGACCTTTCTGCAGACTGAACGCGTACTTCAAGGTTGCTGGACGTGAAGTAGTTGGATGTATTTTCAGTTATGTACAAACCATCCTTCATCTTGCTCACCTTTCCATATATCTTCCAGGAACTGGGTTTTCGCAAACTAGACTGATTATGTCAGAAAAACCAAGTGATGGCACTGTTGCAATGCATTATGGAGAAATAGATGAAGGGTGCGATTACTTGTCAGCAGAGGAATGTCTTCCTACACTGCCGAATACTGTAAGTTCTTCAAGTATCTATCAAATGCATTCTCCGAATAATTCAAATCGAAGAGACTCTCTCTCTCTCTTCCCCCCCCCCTCCCTCCAAAAGGTGCAGGGTTATTCTTCCATGCATTTATTTATTAGTGAGTGGTTATATCATATTGTCATGGGATGAAGATTCCCTCGAGGGTATGCTTTTTTGACCCTAACTTCTGGTCCACTGCATGAATTGAAACTATGCTATATGAAGTTCAACTGCAAAACTTTAGTGATATTTAATGTATGAGCACGATTTAATTTCCTCACGTCATTTGATATGTACTATAGTAAGCTTTGAGAATGCTCTAACATGTCCTTGCAACAGCATACAGCGGACTTACTTGCAGCTCAGTTCTGTTCACTGGTAAGCGCTGGTTATATGAACTCAAGGATTGTGATTTCAAGATGGCAAGTAGATATTCATCATATTTTAAGAGATTTACTTTGCCTATTATGCAGATTTTGCGTGAAGGATATCATGTGGAAAGTGACCATGTCCAACCAAAGCCAGTTCTCATGGGTCGTGGTTCAAGTGGTCAACCTAGTACTCCCGGAGTATCCCCCAATTCTGCACCAATGGAGATGCAGCAAGTTTCTGAAACAGTTCCTGGTCAGCCATCCCTTGAAGCTGCGAAGCCATCTAACAGTGGTACAACGTCTAATGCATTGATAAACGCATCCCAGAATATGGCAAACACAAGGATGCTACCTCCTGGAAACCCACAGGGCTTACAAATCTCTCAATCTGGGGTCTCAATGCCGCCTTCTAGGCCTCAACAACAACCCGAACCTCAACAAACAGCTCTCCAGCATCAGCAACAACAGCAACAGCAGCACTCCTTGATGCAACAGCAGTTCCAGAGATCATCAGCTCTAATGCTTGCATCAAATCCACTGTCGCATTTAAGTTCAGTGGGGCAGAATTCAACCATGCAGCAGCTGGGTAATCATATGCTCAATAAGCCTTCACCTCTCCAACTTCAGATTTTACAGCAACAACAGCAGCAACAACCACAAATGCAGAGGAAAATGATGATGGGACTTGGAAATGTAAATATGGGAAATGTTGGAAATAATAACATGGCTGGGCTTCAAGGTTTGGGGAATATGATGGGAATGGGGAGTGCTCGGGGAGGAGTCGGAGGATCGTCAACACCAATTGGGGGACCCATCTCAGGCATGAGTAACAATATGGGTCAGAACCCGCTAAATCTGAGCCAGGCATCAAATATTAGCAATGCAATAAGCCAGCAAATTCGTTCGGGGATGATGACCCCGCAACAAGCTGCGCTTATGGCTTCTAAGTTTAAGATGGTACAGAATAGAGCAAACATGTTGGGTAGTTCAGTGCAATCCAGCGGAATTGGTGGCATGGCGGGAGCTAATAGACAGATGCACCCAGGGTCAAGTGGTCTTTCGATGCTAGGCCCCGGTCTCAATCGAGCTAGCAACATCAACCCAATGCAGCGAACAGCAATGACACCCATGGGACCACCAAAACTGATGTCAAACATGAATCTCTACATGAATCAACAACAGCAGCAGCAGCAGCAGCAACAACAATTGCATTTACAACAGCAACACATGCAACAGCAGCAGCAATTGCAGCAATTCCAGCAGCAGCAGCAACAACAAGAATCAACCTCACCATTACAAGCTGTGGTTTCACCTCCGCAGCAGGTGGGTTCACCGTCAACTATAGGAATACCACAGCAACAGCAAGCCAGTCCCCAGCAACTGAGCCAGAGAACTCCAATGAGCCCGCAGTTAAGCTCAGGTGGAATTCATCCTCCCATGAGTGCTGGTAATCAAGATGCCAATTGTCCTGCTAGCCCACAACTGAGTTCACAAACCATGGGCTCTGTTGGTAGCATAGCCAATTCACCAATGGATTTGCAAGGCGTGAATAAGAGTAGCTAGCTGTATTGGTGTTCATAACCAAAATTGAAATGATTCAGTCCTGTTTCATTCACCGGGGCGATGGCTTAGTGTTTCTGGTTCTGCACCTCTTCTTTCCCCTAACAGTTGCTCGAAGAATGAGATAAAGCCAAGAAATTTTGTGAAAGTGGAGATGATTTTTTTGAGAATTACCAACATCAAAGTAGTTCTTGTTACTCTATAGAATAAGACTGCATCATTGCGCAATTGGAGTCTGGGTCAACCCGTGGGAATAAACAGCAGTCTGGTACTGGGGTCACTGGCAAGTAGGCTTGGCGTAAGTATATAAGAATAGAGTTTCTTTTGTGATTATTTTACTTTTTTATTCATCTTTTCCCCAGTTAGGTTGATTATGTTAAGATGGTTTCAGAACATAAGATTAGATTCTCTTTTGTGATTATTGTTTCCGTTCTTTTCCCGGCTAGATTGGTTATGTCAAGAACTCAAAGATGGTTACCGAATAAAACAAGAAACTGTTGTCACAGTGCCTCTCTCTCTCTCTCTCTCTCTCTCTCTCTCTCTCTCTCTCTCTCTCTCTCTCTCTCTCTCTCTCTCTCTCTCTCAACTTCCCCGCAAGATCAAAAACGAATAAAAGGTTCTGCATAAGCGTAAAACTGAATGATGTAAAGTGGTATAGCAAACTTCACGGTCCATGCATCATTTCTTAGCAGGAAAATGTGATACTCAAAAGTCAGTAGAGCACACAAAGGAAATAGTACTCCAATCCATTGGTATTGTACCGTCTTTGATCCAAACGACATACTGATATAGGAAGGATACGAGCAAACAAAGCACGGGCATGGAACAGTTGGTGCGGCTCCACCAGAGAGTTAATGCAGAAATTCAAATTGCTCTAGGTAAACTCGACTTGCAAAAAGTCAAAAAAAATAAAAATAAAAAATGAGTCTTTTAAATGTAAAATTAGAGAAATTTGTAACTTGTCTGATCGCTTTTCAAAGCAGTGTGGCTGCATTTCGAGGGTCCACCTCACATGCTCCAGCAAAAGCCCACATCAGCAGTTCCAAATCTACAAACATTTGCCAATACGGGTATGGTTAATAGTCTGAACCTTGTCTATTGCATCATTCATGGATAGATCAGAGGTTGCATTGTAGGCTCTCATGCTGTAGCCAGACATGGCTAATTGTTACGTTTTTCAAGTTGCAGCAGCTGGACAGGGCCATAGTCAGCTCATGCTCCTTCTTCAGCATTTCAATGACTCGTCGTACCCCATTCTCCCCCTGCATTGGCAAACCATAAACTACCGCACGTCCAATCTGTATCAATCAAATTTAAGAGAGATATTCAGCTACGTCATGGGTTCGTCCTGGGCTATACTCAATTGCAGCAGAGACAGATTGAAATTTGAACCATCAGACAGAATTTCTCCCGAAAAGAATCAAAATATGTAAATTAAAAAAACCTTTGTTGTCATTCCATTGTTTGACCATCAATTTCCAAAATATACCCCCTCATAAATATAAGAAAATGCAGACCTGGCTCCTCGACATTAGACTTTTCTCTCAATTCTTAACAATGTATCGTTGGATGTTTGCCACCTATGCAAAATCGACAAAAGCGAAGAAGTAATGAAGTGGATCTTCATCCAGAAAATGAGCAAAAGTGTAACGATGGTACTCATCAATGCATTATTCTGATCAAAATTAGAAAGAGCATATTTTCCATACGAGTAAAGTTACATACTGCCAACAAAGCTTTTGTCCACATTTTTGGCTCTAGCATTACTCATATTGTAATACACATGCATAAACCAGTTACATGAAAATGTAACACTCCAAAATAAGTACACTCAACGACGACAGTTCTCCAATCAACAGGCATTGTACAATCTCTACTCCAAAATACATACTCGTGAAAACTCGCGGATGGGCAAGAAAGCATGCTAATAGGTACTGGTGGAACGAAATTCCCCAGTGGAACTTGGGTGGTGTCAATCTACGTAATCTTCTTTAACGCTTCAAACAGTGGAGATTAGAGTTTGCATCGTAGAGTCTCGTTCTGTAACCGGACATGGTTTCTTGTTATATCTTTCAAGTTGCAACAGCCGGAGAGGGCCATAGTCAGCTCAAGCTCGTTCTTCAGCATTTCAATAACTCGCCGTACCCCATTCTCCCCTTGCACTGCCAAACCATAAACTACAGGGCGTCCAATCTGTAGCAATCAATTTTAAAATAAAAACTTTCAGCGAGCGTCAATATTTGCAGCAGAGAGGACAAAAAAAAGTTGGGATTGCTGAGTGAATGATTTGCGAGTTTACCATAACAGCTTGTGCACCAAGAGCTAAAGCTTTGAATACGTCAGTTCCTCGCCTCACTCCTCCATCAAAGAGAACAGGAATTTTACCTCTAATAGCAAGAACCACCTATAACTCCATGGTGCTTAGAAATATGCGAAATGTTTTGACCAAATAGCTACGTTCTTAAAGATATTGGAAATGAATTTTCACCTCTTCAAGAGCTGTAATCGTGGCTGGACTGTAATCTAGCTGGCGAGCTCCGTGATTTGAGACGATAATTCCTGAAACTCCACTTTCCATAGCTTTGATCGCTGCCAGTACAGCACGCCAGGTCATCAGCAAACTTGCTCGATCGTAAGGGATGCTAGACTAGAAAAAGGGAAACTCTAGAACAGACACATCAAATCACTTTATTACTCTATTAGTAGCTTGATGCAACTTTTCCTCCAACAAAGAAAAAAACAAAGAATTGTCATAAGATGAAAATTACAGAAAACTTAATTACGCTCACAGCCTCATAAAAATGAAGAGCAGCAGGATTCTGGAAAGAAAACATGACCTCACCATCCTCTTGAGTGAGTACCCCCTTGATTAAAATTGGCAAATTTGTAATGGATTTTAGCCAGGGAATATCCTGCAAAGTCCATGAAGTGTGAATTAAACCAAGAAAAGAAAAATTTAAAAAGAAAGAATGATTATCACAAGACCTTGACAGTTTCCTGTACACTCCAATTCAGGAAGGCGCCAAGTCGGTGATAATCAGATAAGGGTGTTTTTTTTACATCAACTGCCACCCAAATGGGGTAACATTTTGAGCCAAATTTACTCTTACAGATTTCACTGAAAATTTTAAACAAGCACCTTACCATTAAGGACATTTCACGAGGGAACACAGATGCTTTGTACCTTCCAAGAAAAAGAAGCATCAAAGGTCCTAGAGGCAAGAGCTTCGATTTTTGAACCTTCAGTCTGCATTATTATTTTATAAATTAATTAATTAAATCTAACTTGGTTAGCCTACTAATCAAGTTTGTAAGCAGGTTCTTGGATACTTATCGATCTACAAAAATTATGGTGCTAATTACTCTACTCGAGTATCGGTGAAATTTGATCTTTTCAGCCATTCAGTTCTTTATGCATTTTTCTCTATATAGCATGCTCTCATGGCCATCTCAATCTCATTTACAGCAGTGAAGGTGCCTTTAATTTGAGACTGCTTCTTGAGACCAAGGGTTGGAATAGGTGACAAGGTTCTATACCACCTGCACATGATTTTAAGTTTGAGTTTCATAAGAGAAAGCATACCCTGATAGGGCAAAGGGGTACGAGTAAACCCATTCTTGTGCTTATCATCACTGTTAATCCAAATCTCTCTCTCTCTCTCTCTCTCTCTCTCTCTCTCTCTCTCTCTCTCTCTCTCTCTCTCTCTCTCTCTCTCTC
>JAOWAN010000005.1:754516-765689 GCA_028566635.1 Lobelia cardinalis | reverse complement strand
TTGTCCACGTAAGCGCCACATCAATGCCATGTAGGATATTTATTGCCACGTATGATAGTCAAAGTAGTCAAAATTGAGTGAGGGACTAAATTGGGCATGTTTTCAATACTGTTGTATCAAATTGGGCGCCTTTTTAGAATAGGGACTAAGTGGGCAACTGCCTAAAAGGTCAGGGACCAAATGGGGCTTTTTGCCAAATATTGCGTTTGATTGAGTATTCACCTCTATCACCATTTGTGGTGCTCTAGAGTTCCTTACTGGGCAACTTTTGCTCACCCTTTCTTCTTTTAGGTTTTGAATTAAGGCGTGAGAAGTTAGTTCGAGTAGAGGAGTTGGAGGGCTATTGACAAGTCTTACGTGTAGAAATCTAGGGTTTGTACATGTTGGAGTTATGTAATGTAAATTTTTATGAAAGTTAAGTCTCTCGTATGAGTTGGAGATTATAGAATATGTAGATGCTTTGACTCACTCGTCATTTATGGGTTTGTGTGCATTATAAAATTATTAAAAAGGTTCTTTTATTGAACTCTTGGAGATTAATTTTAGATTATAAAATTTTATGCTTATTTTTACTTTTAAAAAAAAGGAAAAAAAAGGACAAGAGACTTGATTTATGAAATTATTGATTTTGCTCGTTAACAACTTGAGAAATGCGATGTGCGGATTTCGGGGTGTTACATGACATTACTCTTTTTTATTTTTTTTTTATCTTCGATAAATTTGGTTTGGTTAATTTCGACCGACGACGGTTTAATTACGGTTTGAATTTTTTTGAAATTGTACGGTTCGGTTTCGGCACCTAAAACCGAACCCAACCAAACCAAACCAAATCGAACTTATATTTTGTGTATATATATAAATTTATATAAATCTCTCATATTTTCTATATATATTTATATATATATCCATTTTAATTTTATATATAATAGAATAATAATTATATCCTAACTTATGGTTAATTGTATTGTGATGAACTTATAAATTTTATAATTTTTAAGTTGTATTATGCTAAATATTATATAAATAAAAAGTTTCTTGAACTGTTTTCAATTTTATTATAAATTTTAGGTTATTAATATTAAAAATAATTTTTATTTTTAAACTTATGTTATAAATTTTATGCTATATATATTTTTTAAATTATAAAATTTATCCTAAATCATTAAATTGAATCACCGTTCATTGGTTCGATTCAATTTAATTTTTTAATTTTACAATTCAATTTATGTTTGAAAATTTTCGAATCAATAGGATGCGATTCTTTATAACTTGCGGTTATACTTAGGGCTGTAATTGGATTTTAATGGACGGATTATCCTAAATTCATATTCGATTAACTTAATTCATGACGGATTCGGATTTTATCCAACTAACTGTCGGATTAGCTAAAAGCTAATCCAAATTCAAATCCATTCGGAGTTGAATTTCGGATTAACAGACCAGATTAATCCATCTATTATATATGTAATTTAAATATTATATAAATTTTATGAAAAATAATTATTTTAAATTTATCAATTTAACAAAATTCAACTTCAAATATCCCCCAACGAACTGAATACGATACAATCACACAGCAAACAAGCATTCATCGCTCGACCAAAGAACCGCTGATAAGCAAAGACTTTTAAATACTAGAATTTGAAAGCAAAGTATATTTGAAAATTTAGTTAATGGCAACATGTTTGACCTCTCAATAAAAAAAATTGATAACTTAAACCAAATGAAAGTAGATAGTATTTACTCTCTACGTTCCACAATAGTGGACCTTTTGAAAGTTATAAATTATTTCAAAATAATTATCCACTTATAAATTTATGCTCTGATTTTTCAAAATTGTCCTTTCTCTCAAACCATTAATAAAGAAAGATTTTGAAAAGACTTTTAACTGTAGTGTATTAATTGAAAAGTAAAAATGGAATTATAGAAAATAAATAAGCGAATTTCGATTTTTGTGTCACATCCTAAAAAGTTTACTATTGTGGAAAGGACGGAGTAGTAGGTATTTCTTCATACAATATTGACTTTTTTATAATTAATATTTTAGTTATCCTTATTAAAATTATTTTTTAATATACTTAATAAATTTAGATCTTATCATAGTTTCAATTAGGTCATGCATGCGATAAACATGTAAAATGTAAAATGAATGAAATAATTTAAATATTAATTCACAAAGTGTTTTAAATACAAATATTTCTTTTATAATAAAAAGTATATATTTCTTAAAATTTGTAAGAAAATAAGGAAAATAAAATATAATAAAAAATTGTGCGCACTCGTCCAAAATTTAATATTCACTTTTTAGTTTGAATTTTAACATACAAGTTATAATGTCATCAAATAACTATATTTTATAAATATCAATTATATTGAAGATCCTAAAAAAATTATGATAAAAATAATAAAGTAAATAATGATATATTTATAATTTTTTTAACAAAAATTAAAATTTTTTTGTATATAAATATTATTTCAATTTTCATCTTTTTATAGTAAATAAATAGTATATATAATATATATTAATTTATTTTATTATTAATTATAAATTCAATTTAAATAAACGGATATTGGCCAAATTCATATCCAATTCATTTAGTTATCGGTTAACTGTTTAAATGGTTAGATAGTTAATCAAAATTTTTTACTCAATTTATATCCGTTTTAAACAGACGAATCGAATTAAAATTCCCTAACCGCCCTAGTTGCACTCCTAAATTTACCTTTCAATATGATAGTAGTATATCAATTTTAGCAGGTCGGTCCCCTTGAAAAGAAATTGCAGGAAAGAAAGGGAAAGGTAAAAAGTATTTGTGTGTGTGCCTGTGAGAGAGAGAAGATGGAGAACGAGAATCGAGAGGGGTATAATAAAGAAGAGGAATTGGGCTTTTCGTATGCCGTTTACCCACCAGGCCAACAATTCATTCTTCTTCTACTACTGTTTTTTCTACGATTGGGGATCTCTTTCTTTCCTTCTTTCTGGGTTTCTTTTACGTCATCATCATCAACAAGAAAAGGATGAACAGAAGTGGTGGTCGAAGCCGCAATTACAGGCCAAGAGGAGGAGGGGGATGGTCTTCCCCTCTTACCGTTCCTGTTTCTGGTTCTTCCCAGCCTCGCCCCTCTGTAAATTTTCTTTCCCTCTCTGTTTGATTTTCTTCTCTTTCTCTTCAATCTTGAATACGGAGTCCGGTGATCCTTGTGTAATTTGGGTATTACCCTTCTGTTTTGATTTCTATCTTTCTTATCTTCCGGTATTACTTGAAATTGTTAGCATGCAATTCTTCTTCTTCTTCCTCTTCTTCTTTTTTTCCTTTCTAGTTTTTAAATAAATACTTGGTTTTGTTCAAAATTTTGATAGTCCTCATTTTTTGCGTAGAAAATTACTTTTTGGATACTCTTGCGTGGGAAACTTGGTCGCTGATACACACATCAAGTTGCTAGCTTCTGCTTCTATACTTCTACTGGTTATAGCATGTCAACCTTTTAAGTTCTGCTTGCTACATTGCTGATCTAATTTGGTGCATGTTATTGTAATATAGTGCATTAGGCCATAACGTATGATATGTTTGCTCCAGCATATCGAGATTCTACTAGTATTAGTGAATTATCTTCCGCCTAGAGGATATTGAAGTCGGATGGGTGTTTCCTTAGTTTCCGAGTTTATTCATTATTATACCAAAAATTTGAAAACTTATTTTGATTTTTGAAATTAAGGTGGTTACTGAGATTATCTTAATCCCTGTATTGTTTGAGTTTCAATATTGAACCCTTTGAGCAGAACAGTGATGGAAAATTTGGGGCTTCCCTCAGTCTGTTGTGATTCTAACTAAAGAGAAATGACTGGGAAGGTTTCTTGCTCCATAAGGGTGCTCTACCACAGTCAGATTAACTAATTATGCAGGTTGACCAAATAGTTGGAACCTCTTTGTGTACTCTTCACTGCTGTTAAGTCTTTCTGAATCTTGTGCTTATGAACTTCCATAATGATGTAAATATTCTGAAGGAGAAATTCCAAAAGCAAAGTGGTCATGTTTTTACCTGAAAATTTACTATCTTTATGTACAACCTGCTTTGCTTGTGCTACACTTTATCATCAGGTCTTATTCATGAACCTCTTTCCTTTTCTTAAAAAACGTAATCTGGAACTTGATTATTATCTCCGTATTATATATTTGGGTTTTTGTTTGAGAAATATACTCTTCATTTTACAGGGAGGAACCGATGGGTCTCCTGATTATATTTCTACTGTAAGAGAGGCCGTATCGTCCCAAGTTGGCAGGCGCGCATCCGGGCAAATGTCAAGGGGTAGTTACTCAGAGCACTTTGATCATCCACCATCATCAGATCATTCATACCAGCCAGAACACAATTTTCCGTCAAGTATCCAAAACTCTCAGCTGACACCTAATTTTGCACAGGGCTTAGACCATAGTTCAGAGCATCAAGACATGTTGTCTCCTCCTAGTTCTGGACTCATGGACTTTCCATCTTTGTCTGCTCAGTCTGATATGGGTGCTAAACATCGGAGTGCAGCGAAAAGTCAAAGTGGGGGGCCATTGGATATGGCGAATTATCTGTCTGTTAGTGGCACTGAAGTTGCTCCAAGAGCATCTGTGCGAGCTCAATCTGGAATGAGAAATGAAACTTCTGAGAAGAAAAAACAGTTTGGTCAAAGTGCTCAGGATAAAACAGGTAGTACTGGAAGACCCGAAAATTCCGGAAGTAAGAACTTTCCTTCTTTTTCCGCTCAGTCTGCTCCAGGTAATAAACATGCTAATGTAGCAAAAATTCAAAGGGGGAGCCCATTAAATATGGTGGTAGAATTTGATAAGTTGTCTCTTTGTAACACTGACATCACTCCAAGCAAGTCTTCCATGATGAAAATTAAGAACGAACCTTGTGAGAAGGAGAAGCAGTTAGGACAAACTTCTCATGAGAGGGAAGTTAGTAAGGGAAGACCTGAAAATTCTGGATATAAGGACTATCTATCTATGTCTTCACAGTCTGCTTCTGGTGGTACACATCTGAGTGCAGTGAAAAGTCAAAGGGGGAAACTGTTACAGAAGGTGGCAGAAAGCAATACCATTTCGGTTCCAGACACTGAATTCACTCATAGTAAGCCATTTATAATAGATATTAAGAAAGAAGTTCCTGAGAAGGAAAAACAGACGGACCAAACTTCTGAGGAGAAAACAGGTAGCGCTGGAAGACCTGAAAACTCTAATTGCGTGTCTTTGGAAACATCCTTTGATATCTGCCCAGAGAAGCGAGGAAATCTTGTCCGGCTGAATGCCCCTCTACATATCAGAAACAGGGCAAAAAGGAATGAAATTAAGCGCTCCATGGAAGGGAGAAGCATACACATATTGAGGGCTGGGATGATACTCTTAAAAGGCTACATTTCTATCCCAGATCAGGTGCCCGTTTATTGTTGTCTTCTTCACTTCGATATGGAAAGCACTATGGCTCATTTATTCTTTCAGTTATTAGATTGGACAATCATACTTTTCACCAGTAAAAGAAGAGCTACTAATTGCATTTTGTTATACCTCCACCTCCCAAAAAGTCCTTACATTTTTTATAATTATATGAAACTCACATTTACCTACTGCTACGCTCGATTGTGACTTTGCAATGATAACGGGTATCTACAGTCAACTTCCTTAATTTCTATGAAAGACTGAATGTGCGCCTATTTTAAGGAATAGAGGGAGTACGTTTAAGCCATATGAGACATTGTTTTCCACTGCATATCCCTGGATTATTGCTTGAGCCATGCTGTGCTTCTCACTTCGAGAATTCACTTAACTCATTTCATCAGTCTTATAGTACCCAATCTGTATGGTCTATTCGTTTGCTTATGGTAGTTGCATAATGAGGGCTGTTGAATTGAATGTTCAATCATGAACTAAGGCTGAATCATGTGTGTGGGCCCCACCAATCTAACTTTGACCCACAATTTTGTCTCCTCATCTTTTGCTTCCAGGCTTGGGCATAAGGACGAGCATTCTTAGTTACGTCTGTCCTGAGAGAACTTGACTTCCCAAGTTTGAGGCATGACTAGTTATGGCCAACTTAAGTCCCTGAGGTTTTGTGTGAGTTGTCTATTTGATGTTTAACTGTGTACAGTTCATTTCTCAGGGTGTTTGGCCATAAAAATTACTCCTAGATTGTTCCTATGGGTAAACAAAATCTAGAAATGTTCTATTCTGTACACTTCTTGCACATATCTATTGAGTATCAAATCATGACTTCCTTTCTGGGCTTATGATTTTTGAGTTATCACTGTGAAAGGTTGATACATGTGACATCTTGCTTGATAGTTCCTACAGGATTAGTAGTAGTTTTCGTGTTGGTAATTTCCAAATGGATTAAAAGCCTGTTGAGCTGCCATTGTACACAGAATCTTCGTTTAGACAAGTGTGTCTCAGGATTCTAATTTTGCTATACTTATTAGAAATGGAATGGCTTCAGAGTTTGTCTGGGAAATTTTACTTAAGAAAAACTTGTAGGTGTCCTCAGTTTACATCATATCACCTTGACCTTCATACTTGTTGCATTATGTTTGCATTATGAATGATCAATTGAGTGCCTTCATCACCACAACAATCAGCAGTAAGAGCTACTTTAACCCAGCAGCAAAATGGGCTGTTTTACAGCAAATCTCCTCCAACCCTGCAGCAGATCCTTTCTTAAGGGCCCGACTTTAGAGTGCGGGACACTCAGATGCAGATGATCTTTCAATGGTGAAAAATGTACTCCTACACACTCGGAATTGATTTCAAATTAATTGTTTAAGAGCCAACTCAGGACAGTGGTCCCATGTATTTACATCTGACCATTTTTCTCGCTATGGAGGCTGCCAATCGTGCTTTCATGTTGATACTTGGCTATGACTCTCACCAATGGGGTTTGAACATTGTCAATGAGCTGGTGGGAGGAGGATCTTATTGTCTCGCGGACTGGTTAGGTCTGTGAGAATGTTAATGAGGGAGCCTGGTTCCTGGAATGGAGGCTTAAGCAATTTAAATAGGCAATGGGTGATGACTCAATCAAGCTGTTGGGCTGTTTGGTCAGCTCGTGTGCTTATAAGTTGATAACTCCTAATCTTGTACTCCCTCCATCCCAAAATAAGAGTCTTTTATTCCTTTTTGGGTGTCCCAAAATAAGTGTCCACTATCCAACGTTCCTATTTTTGGAAACCAACGAATGAATTGTTGCCAGAAATATTTTTTGGACCTGCCAGAAATATTCTTTGGTCCCACAAGTAAACCCTTTATGTCCACGCGTTAAGTGTTAACAAAGTTACAAGTTTTCCTAAAATTATGTGTTAAGTCAATTGGGACTGAGGGAGTAATACTTGTGTGTAATCCATTGATTCTTTAGTTTTGGCCAAGTAGGCTGTTGTGTTTTTATTTATCTTACAAATATTGGCTTTGAATCAGAGATAATTGAATCAACATATTGAAACTAAGAGGATTTGGTTTTGTAGGATACCACTTTTGCCACTTTTCGATAGGTGCGAGATTTTGGTTTATGCAATTCTATTGACATAGTCTTTTGTTTACGAGTCATTGTATTCCAATGTCTGCCATTTTGAAGGACTGTTTTGTAAAAGTTGTGAAATTATACTTACAAATTTTTTGGCTAAAGGTTGCAGTGCCATAATTTGATTAACTAAACAATACAAGTTCTAACAGGTCAACATTATCAAATTGTGCCGGAAGCTTGGCCTCGGTTCTGGAGGTTTCTACCAACCGCGTTATCATGATGGCGCTGAGTTACATTTGAAGATGATGTGCCTTGGTATGAATTGGGACCCTGATACTGGCACGTACGAGAACCTGAGGCCTACTGATGGTGCAAAACCTCCGGTTATTCCCAATGAATTTCAGCAGCTGGTTAAAGAAGCTATAGAGGAATCCCATGGTCATCTACAGAAACAGAAACCCTCCTCCAAAAATGTTGAAGCAACCCTTCCCTGGATGTCGCCAAACATCTGCATTGTCAACTTCTATTCAAAAACTGGCAAGCTTGGTCTTCATCAGGTTTGTCCTTCCCTCTCATTATCAATTACCACTTGGGACGTGTTCCTCATTCAAATATTGCAATTCACTTGGATTGACGAACATTTCCCGAAAATTATTTGTAGAGTCAAGCTTAAGTTTTTTTAACAAAAACCCTCTACAGAACAAGGGATTCCACTGATGCAAGTTCCCAATCTTATGCATCTTTCTTAGAGAGAGGAGAGTTTGAAAATTCAATAAGGGATTTTAGAACATCATTGGCTTTTGTTTTTATTTATAGAATTATGGATGGCTCGCTCATATGTATTTAAATCCAGGATAAGGATGAAAGTGCAGAAAGTCTTCGTAGAGGACTACCAGTGGTCTCCTTCTCGGTTGGTGACTCTGCAGAATTTTTATACGCGGATGACAGTGATCCTGAAAAGGCAGAGAAAGTTGTTCTGGAATCTGGAGATGTTTTGCTATTTGGTGGGAAATCTAGGCGGGTGTTTCACGGGGTGACCAGTATTATTTCAGATACCGCCCCTAAGACTTTGCTAGAAGCAACAAATTTACGGAGCCCAGGCCGTCTGAATCTTACATTCAGACAGTTTTGACAATCTGCTGACCTGCTCCCTCCGGGTAATAATAAGTAGCCAGTCTGTAGTTGCTGTATGTACTGAAAATAAGTAGCATAGCTTGGTTCCATCTATGTATTGTACAATTGTACAATATGCTTTGCCAGTTTTGTTCATTACAAAGTGGTCTAAATCTCAAGTAATGTTATTTTGCGATACAAAGGCCAAACTGCACATAGTACCACTCAACTTTGCCTACCGTTTATATTGAGTAACCACTTCATCTACCTTTTTTCATTAGTCCAGTTCAAGTTCCAAATTTACAGGGGTAAAAGAGGTAGTCTAAAATTTACTCAAAAAAATAGATCAATGTTGTTTTATGAAAAAAAAAAAAAAAAATTATAGACAAAATAGGGCTATATATGATCATTTGCAGTTTGTCCTAAATTTTAGTAGATAAATTAGAGCTCAAAATGTCACTTGCCAAGGACATTTTAAAATTGACGGGATGGGATTAGGGATGATAATTTTTCATAATCCGATCTGAATTCGATAATGCCTCGTTTCGAAAAATTCGTTTTTTTCATAATTTTTTAAGACCCGATCGGGTTAGGGGCAGGTTCGGGTTTAGGTTCCATCCTGTTTCGATTAGTGTTATGTCTATTTTTTTAAAAAAATATGTACATAGTATATATTGAAAAAAGGGATATTTTTATACTTTGAGTAGTTAAATTGAGTTAGAATTATATAAAAAATTAAAAAGAATTAATTTTGAATTTAAATTATAAAAAAATTAAAATTTTATTAATGTGGACATGGCGAATCGGATCGGTCCGAATCTTGTAATTGCGGGGCGGGGCGGGGCGGGTGTGAGAAAGTCGAATCGAATTCGATTTTGGAGATATCCGTCCCGTTGCCATCCCTAGATGGGATGTACCCCCTCCCTCTTATTTACCACGAAAGAGGCAGGGAGGAAAGCACCCATCTTTCTGAAATGAAGTTATACTTTTTATATCAACGTGATTAAGATTTGATCAATTTTTGTTTTTGGGGGTAGGGGGGGGGGGGGGAGACCGTATTTTTGGAATGAGTCTCATATACTTTTTTTGGTTGGATTTCACCTACCTGACTTAAAACTCGTCACTTTCCATTCATATTTTCTAACAACTTTGCTTATAAAGACTAAATTGTTTTCACTAAAATTTAACATAAAAAGGAAAAAATAAATCAAAGGAAAAGGGAAAAAGGAAAAAGAAAAGGGTTAAGGGGTCTGAGCTCTCCCCAGTTAGGTGTGCAACGGTTCATTTTGGGATATAAATTGCAAGTTGAATTGCACCCTATCAATTTGAAGAATTTCAAACCTAAATCGAACCGTGAAATTATAAAACCAAACTTAATCCTAAAACGATAAATTGCGGTTCGATTTATCGATTTATGTCAAATTTTCTAATTTTTAAAAAAAGTTAAATATAGCATAAAATTTATAACAAAAATTCAAAAGTTAAAAATAACATTAATAGCCTAAGATTCATAATAAAAATTGAAAAACAATTCAATGATGTTTGTTTACATAATACTTAGCATAATGTAACTTAAAAGTTATAAAATTCATAAGTTCATCACAATACAATTATGTTTATGATAGAATATAATTATTATTCTATTATATACAATTAAAGGATATATATATAAATATGGGTTTAATTAATATCTCCACTAGTTGTAGGAATTTAGCAATGTCCTCATTTTTATTTTTCCAAAATGCCCTCACTTTTTAATTTTTAATATTTATTTGGAGGGATAAAAATGTCAAAACTATGTATAGAAAAATATGCTTGTACTCCCTCCGTTCCACAGTAGTGGTCCTTTTAGGATGTAACACAAAAACCAAAATTTGCTTAATTATCTTCTATTATTCCACTTTTGTCCTTCAATTAATACTTTAGAGGTAAAAGTCTCTTCAAATTCTTCATTCATTAATGCTTAAAGAGTAAAGGGTAATTTACGAAAAAATGAGTATAAATTTGTAAAAGGACAACTATTTTGGAACATTTTACAACTTCTAAAAGGATCACTATTGTAGAACGGAGGGAGTATTTAATTCATGTGAAAAGTACATATGCAATGATTGAAATATTGATTAGGGAAATAATTAAAATAATAATTAATTATCAAGTATATTTTTTATATGCTATTTTAATATTTTTACCCCTCCAAATAAATATTAAAAATTAAAAAGTGAGAATATTTTGGAAAAGTAAAAATGAGAATATTGCTAATCTTCTACAACTAATGAGAATATTAGCTAAGCCCTATATATAAAAAATATGAGGAGTTTGTATGAAAATATACATATATATTATAAATTGATTCGATTTAGTTTGAGATGTCAAAACCGTAAATTGAATCGAACGGAAAAAAATTTCTCCGCCCCCCAAGGTTGCCATCATAACTCAGTCCGCCCCCCAGTCCAATACTTGATCCAATTCGCCCCCCAATCGAAAATCTCGACCCAATTAACCCCCTAGGCAAAATCGGTTGAATATTTCTGTTCAAAATAAGCACGTGCTCAACATGTGAGGGGTA
>JAOWAN010000005.1:728028-754416 GCA_028566635.1 Lobelia cardinalis | reverse complement strand
AAAAGTTTTTAAAATTTAAATAAGCTATTCACCCCCCCCCCCTCTAGCTTATTTCTTTCCAGTGGGACTAACATTAGCCGTCGTGGCCAAAAGAAACATGTACTAGGTACTCCAATATTACCAAAATAGGTGCCAACTTTTTGTTCATAATGATCGTATAGACAACACTGGTTTGGAACGGGTCAGCCTATGAATTATTAAGGATAGTTGATGCAGTTTTACCGTAAAAGGTTACTGACTCGGAAAGTCTTGAACTTCGCACTCGACTAGCAAAACAGTCCGAGAGCACAACGGATTTTGGTCATTCGAGGTCGTTTGAGGGGGAAAACATCAATGCGCTGTTTTTTTTTTCGATTTTTTAAATATTTTACTATGGATTTTTCTAATTTTCGTTTTAAGCCATATAGGGGTACGGTTTCCTGCCCTGACCTGCCTTTCAGTACAGTTTAGGTTGCACTTATGGTAGATTAGATTAGATTAGATTAGATTAGATTAGATTAGATATACTATACATGAAACTGCCTCTGGAGTTTAGTACTTAACCATTTTCATTTTCCCTTCTTCATTCATTCATTCAGTTTCTTTATTTGGCAGCCAAACTTGATCAACAGTCACCAAACCCTATATTTCTTTCTCACCTTTCTACTTACTTGAAGAACACACCATTCCATGATCACTGTTTTCTGCTTTCTCGATTTCATCATCTCAGCATACAACAAAATGTGGATTATCCACCTTGAAGAAAGGTGGATTAATGAAGAATATAAATCAATAAAACTCTGCTCTTTGTATATAAACAGACCAGGAATGATGGATTAATTCAAACATTTTCCTTTCTTCTACTTGTAATTATACTCATGAGGGAGCCATTAGAGACTTAGATTCATTATTGATAATGCAAAGGATTTCATGCAGATAAATTTTACACCGTTCACCAAGTATATATAGTAGTCGGCCCATGCTGGAGAAGCAGGGCACATGCTAGGTTAATCAAAGATCATTGATCTGATAGATCTTGCGTGTGCTCTAGCTCTCCAGTTTGGACCCTCTCCTAGATTTAGCGTGATCAGCGTTGCGCCTGTGGGTTGGTGCAGAAGAATCAACTGCGGTTCAATCACATTACAGGTAATGCCTTCCCTGTATTCTGTGACACTTCTGATTAAATTATGACAATGGTATATGTTGCACACAACGTAAGCACTCCATATTGATTTTGAGAAACTCGAACTTTGTAATTTAAATTCATCAGAGAGAAAATTTCGATTAAAAGTATCAGTCGCCAAGGCTTCCACTGACCTTTTCATTCTTTTCTGCACAATTCATAAATTAATTGTCATTTACAGGCTTCCCCAAGCTTATGCTGCTCTTTGACATGCTCAAGGCTTCGTATTAACATAAAACAACTTTAATCGCATGACCTAACTCATAAATATCACAATCCAAATATATGTACGAATGAATAATTTAGTTGAATCATCCACGATCTGATCTCCTCTCCAGAGCCGATGCAGCTGATTCAACGTGAACAAGCAAACAAGCGTACACTTTTTGCTTTAACTGATCAACAGTATCTACTAAGCCATAATTTTTCTCTAACCTCAAGTTGCTTCTGAATTTGTCCAGCCATTCGTTCGCTTGCTTTAACTGAGACAATGTGACAGCAATATGGCCATTTGGTTCGATTTGCCTACCAACATTGTCCTTCCCTTTCTTTTCCTGGCCGCCCACTTGAAATCCAGCATCAAGTGCACCTTCAAAGAATTCCAAAAACCATGATTGTGTTTCAATTAACAAGATCTTCCATAGCTCTTTTGTCTCTTTCAAACCATCCCCTTTTGCCCATTCTAGTTTATCAGCCGCACTAAGCTGAAGCTCGACCAATGGCTTGGGAGATGCTACCATATCTTTACCTTGACTGAGACCTGTCTTCTTGCAGGATTTCCCTCTTTCTGGGGTAGACGAGTTGACAGGGAGATGATTTAAGCTATCCTTCGGGACTGTGGTATTTGGATGTTCAATAAGTTGGTAAAGTGCAAAGAACTTGGAGAGAGAAAGGTGGGGTTTTTCTGGTGAGGCAGATGCACGGAGATCACCAAACATTCTGAAAGGAAAGGTAGAAACTAAATCATCTTTCCCACTTTTGTTTCCTTCTCATTTAATGCGACAACATTTGATCATAAAATAGCTGAAGAAGCTGATAGTTTTGAATTATAATTTGTTTCCATTTATGTTGGGACAGAAATGGGCTTACCCTAGGCACTTAACTAGAGTTGCTGTTTCTGATGTCTCCTTTAGAGCTTCTGCTGCAACCATGGAAGCCAAATTTCTCCTTCTAACCATGCCCTTGTAATAGCAATGGAAGATGAGAAAATAGATATATTTAGAAGTCGTTATCGAATTCTAACTTTTGTTCATATTCACACCTATATCAACATCACCCATACGAAAATGCCTAATTATTTAATTTGCTTACAGAAAACTTATTCTTAATTTGCAATTAAAGATTAGTGGATAAATGGAAAAACAAATTACCTTTGCAGGCTTTAGAAGTTTGACAGGCAGAGATGACCAATACATTGTCTCAGACGAGAAGTTCTTGTCTCTCCTTCTGAGACAGCTCGAGTTGACGTTTTCTCGTTTAGTTACTGCACGTTTCGTGTTCATGGTTCTTAAATGTATAACGGTCTCTTTCATATCAATCTTTGAAGCATCCATCTTTGGTGTCGGTATATCAGGACTAGGAGAATTACATGAAGCACTCATCTGGCGTGGTTGCAATATTTCAGGAGTCGAAAAATACAGAAAAAAAATGGAGTCAGTCGGACAGGTTCTTTTGTGTCTAATAATCAATATAATTATCTATGCAAAGATCATACCTGACCTTTTATCTCCTGCTGTTTTCCCTTCATAGTTCCAACCATCTTACCTGCTCCACCACTCTCACTTTCATTATTCTTTGCACTGCAGCTCAAATCAGCTCCTTTTACATTTGCAGTGGATGCAACCATACCCTGCATATACCTTGAAGCAACAGCTGCCTTCTCTTCTTTGATAATAATTTTCCTTTTCAGATTATTCTCCTCTTTTGCCTCTACTGATTCGCTCAATTTCAAACTGTTCAATCCTCCCTGATCTACTTGAACGGATGCTTCTGATGGCTCTAGCATTTGCATCAAATCTTTCGGGTTGCCTGCAAAAGGGTGTCGCCCTGGAACAGGTCTAACCCCAACCAGGCTTGGGACTGGAGTTCCAGCCTCCATTCTGTCAACGTAAAAAAATTGGCCGAGCTGCAATTTATTGCTTAAAATGAGCTCATTGTCTTCCTTTGACAGAGAAACGTATGTCGAATGAGAAGAATCCGAGACTTTGATGACAAAACCATGGTTTGGCCACAACTCCGACCCACTCAAGGCAGGGACAATGCTGATCACTTGCAAGAGGATTGACCGATATTCGCCGCGAACCTTTGTGCTGGAATTAATACTTTGAAGCAGCTTTAGAAGTAGTCCAGGTGTAAGGGATGCCATAGTTTCCTTTTAAAAATTAAAAAAAGCGGAAATGAACCTCTTTTAATCCATTATATCAGACTGCATGAATAGCTTTCTGAAGCATACTTTTGGCACAAAATTTTCAAAATGGTTGCAACTTATGCAAAACACCAAGTAGATATAATGGATTAAATACAATGTGTTTGCAGGAATGGTAATGATGTTAATTAGGCAACTGACTGCACCCAAGAGAGAGAGAGAGAGAGAGAGAGATGAAATCAACGAAAAGAAAATTCAGATAGGAAACCGATTCTTTTCTTTGTGTGCGAGCATTTTGGTCTTGCATCGTCGCCCTCTGAATTAAGAAGTTATAACGTAAACAGTGTTTTTTGCAATGTTCTTTGATCATATTTACCTTTACGGATAAAAAAAGAAGTTAAAATGCAAACAGAAAGTTGGTGCATCAGTTAGAAAGAACATCGTCATATTTGTGAACATCCATTATAGGAGACGGAAATTCAATCATCGTTCATTTCACGAAAGATGACATGAACACAAACACAAGCTAGAACCCAAACTGCAGTACTTTAATTCCATGACAGAGGACATACACACAAGCACACACACACACACACACACACAAACCACCCAAAATGCACGTATATATCAATAAACAGTGTTCTTCTGAAACAAATTAAGCAAAAGATGAAACAAAAGAAAAAGGAAAGAAAAATACCTGATGGTCGATAGAGATTTAGGCAGCCAAGAAGCAAGATTACGAAAGAAAATCCAAAGCAAGATAATCAGCCAGCCAGCACGTACGACGTTAGCAGTTCTCTGCCGAAAGAGAAGTTTCAAAAATCAAGATCCAGAGCTCAACAACCGCAAAACAAAGAAATGAGAATTAGTTAACATTCCTCGTAACAAATTCGTACAAGGTTTTTGTCTAAACTCATAAAGAACCTTACTTTTTTTCAGCTTTGGATAGCAGGCACGCTACGTTTCCCATTAAACTTCCAAATGTGTTTGCTTTCAAGCCAAGTCATAATCAATCTTTATGTGCACAATGACATATCTACCCTTTAATCTGCTAATCAAGTCTCTGTAAGAGTCCTAACTAGCGGTTCTAATTGGGTAATATTCATTAGAGAAATGTTATGGGATTTCTTCCTTCCAGGCCGGTCCCCTGTCACTTTCCAGGAAGACTGAATGCAGCCATTGGTAAAGGTAAGGAATCAAGTGCAGTGTTCAAATTTCCTATGATGGATGGCATTCTTTGTCCTAAAATTGTACCTCTACAAGAATTACTCCTTCGCTACGCTTGAAAGCTACATTTGGTTTCTTCGGCAGTGGTCGATAGCATCCACAGCGTTCTTTCAGTTTCAACAAGTTGATGAACTTCATTCAGGAATCGATAGCATCCCATAAGAAGTTGAAAATTTTCTAGTACCACCTGATTACTAGGTCAAGTATATACCGTCTCTTTGTTAAAATTAAGAATAATGTTTCACTTGAGAACCAAAACGAATCGAGTATATGTGGTCAAATAAATGTGTTCTTATATTGATTCAGTCAAAAATGCTAAAGGGATTATATGAGGTAATTTACATCCTATTACAGACTTTCTCCATTAACAAAGTAATGTGGTCGACAAAAGGTGAAGGAAGTAAAGTGTAGGCCGGAGACAACTGTGAAGGCTCAAGCAAAAGCATTGGCTTCTGTTTCAGCACGAACAAGGCTAGCGTAGATACCATCAACATGGGAAGCCATTAGTTTGTCGTGGCTTCCATATTCTGATATCGTACCATCTTTGACAACAGCGATGACATCGGCTTCTCTGATAGTGGAAAGCCGGTGAGCCACTACGATGGTGGTTGTCCTCTTAGAGACCTTCCTGAAAGCATCTTGAACGTGCTTCTCCGATTCCAAGTCCAGTGCACTGCTAGCTTCATCCAGTAATAACACCTTTGATTTCTTCACTATTGCTCTTGCTATGGCTATCCTTTGTTTCTGACCACCCGACAGTTGCACTCCACTTTGACCAACCTGCATCAAGAAAGATAGCATGTCACCACTCTGCCCCAACACTGCAATTGCATAGGAAATCAGCTTCCTCGTGCTACCTCTTCGGGCACAAAAAAGGAAAAAAAAAACTAACCATTACTTCAGACATACCTCAGTTTCGTAACCTTGAGGGAGGGTACAAATGAACTTGTGAATGTAAGCTTCTTTAGCCGCTTCTTCAATCTCAGCCCAGGAAGCATTAGGATTTCCGAATCCAATATTCTCTCTTATGCTCCCAGAAAACAGCGCGGGCTCTTGACCCACCAAAGCTGTTTGCCTCCTCAGCCACTTCAAGTCGAGCTCCCTCACATCCATCCCTCCCATTAAAACCTTACCTTGAATTGGATCATAAAACCTCTGCGTCAGCCATATCACAGTTGATTTACCGGAACCACTTCCTCCCACCACAGCAACCATACTACCGCCTTTGACCTTAAGGTTAAAATTCCTCAACACAATGACATCCGGCCTAGAAGGATAAGCAAAGGTCACCATCTTAAACTCCACATCAAATGGCTTTGACCGTTCGATGATTTTCTTACCTTTCCCTCGCCCATTTCCTATAAGTGGCCTACGACCAATGATAGCAAAAACAGCAGGGATAGCACTGGGAGCCATGGAAGTATCTGGTGCAAGACCAGCCAATTGTCCAACTGAAAATGAGCTGAGAACAAGTATTAGGAAGATCTTATAAACATTCCCAAAGTGAGTGTAGCCTTCTTTCACGAGGAAAGCCCCAAACCAGAGAACGAGAGTATACGCTCCATACATTGCACCCTGAGAGAGCCCCAATGCTACCCCAGTAATTTGTGACCTTCTAACTGATTTTTTCTTTGGCTCAGACAAAGATTCATCGAAATTTTCAACTATCTTTAGTTGGGTTGAGAATGTTGCCACTGTTCGTATGTTTGATACTGCACCCGAGGCTATACTACTGGCTTTGGCATAAGATTCATTATCCAACTTTGACCCCATATTAATGATCAAGTTGAAATAGCTAGCCCCAAGTGTAAATGGAGTGAGAAGAGTAGCTAAGAGTGCTAATCTCCATTGGAGAACGAACGAAACACCAAGGCCCACAGCTGCTGCACTTAAGCCCATGAACAACACAGAGAATCTGTCGCCAAGGACTGACCTAAAACTAAGACAATCAGTTGACAGTCTTGAAACAAGTACTCCGGTTGAATTTTCGTCAAAATCAAACCAACCAGGATCTTGGTTTAGAATCGAACGGAAAAGGATACTTCTAACTCGCTTCGTGAGCTTTGTGCCGGCGCAACCGGAGAAGCCTTGCTGGCCGGTCATTGCGAGAATACAGCCAAAACCGAGCCCAACGAGTGCCAAACAGAGGTATCCAACCTCCCTTTTCAACTTATCTGTGTCTTTATAGTAATAGACTGTAAGTGCTTCGCCTAAAACAAAGGGGAAAACGGAGAGGATGGCACCTGCTACCATACCCATGATAATTCCAAGTAAAATCAAGCTCATCTCTGGTTTCTGAAGGTTCCATACCTCAGAGATCCTAAAATCCCTTTGTTCCATTTTACCCTCTTCTACTTGGTTTCCCGCTTGCATGGAGTTTAAGTACTCCGACTTCGAAATCTCATACACATGCTTTGATTTTGACACATCGTGATTAGATTTCTCGTAGGTGGAGAATTTTGAATCCATTTGTACCTCATGATTTGGCCTGGATGCTTGTTGCGAGATTGATTCTGATGCAAGTTTAATGAGATTGAAGTAGGCTCCTGATAGCTCCATGAGCTGACTATGGTTACCAATCTCAACCACTGAGCCCCGATCAAGGACAGCGATTGTGTGAGCATTTCTTACTGTTGCAAGCCTATGAGCAATGACCATGGTGGTTCTGCCCGTGGAAATCTTTTCTATCGCTTGTTGGACTATAGCCTCTGACTCCGGGTCTAGTGCACTTGTGGGCTCATCTAAAAGAAGGATTTTAGGGTCTTTGATCATGGCTCGAGCCAATGCAATTCTCTGTTTTTGACCGCCTGAGAGTTGAGTACCCCTGTCTCCAACCTGCAGGCATTGAACCAATATAACAATGTTATGCATAATTTTCTTAGCTTCATCTTGTAGTGCAGCATAAACTTCCCAAAACAGATGGCTCATCAGTAAACCTGGGAACTCAAAAAGTTGAGTTTTCTAATAAAATTAAGAATGTGCTGCAACATTTCACCTGGGTATCATAACCTTGTGGAAGGTCAGAGATGAATTTGTGCGCATTGGCAGCAATGCATGCTTTTACAGCGTCTTTGGCGGTGGCATTCTCTTTCCCCATTAAGATGTTTTCTATTATGGTTGTTCCAAAAAGAGCGGGTTCTTGACCCACCATGCCTATCTGACTTCTCAGCCACTTCACTTGCAGCGTCCTTATATCATGACCGTCCAACGTGACCACACCTGCCATTGTGTTAGAAATCAGATTAGGCGATTTGCAGAAATTCACATGAATCAACTCATTCTAAGACTATGAAGCAAGAAACAGAAACGTACCCTCGATTGGATCATAAAACCTCTCTAAAAGAGCAAACATTGTGGACTTTCCACCTCCACTTACACCCACCAATGCTAAAGTTCTTGAAGCCGGAACCGCCAAATTGAGAGAGTTCAGAATTGGAACTGTAAGACGTGAAGGGTAAGCAAAAGAAACATCTCTGAACACAACTTTTCCACGTAGATTGGAGAGCTGCCTCCCTGCAGGACTGTACGGGTCAATGGCTGGAATTCTGTCAATAACTTCAAACACTCGACCGGCTGCTACAGTTCCTTGTGCGAATTGCGCAAAGTACGATAGTGATAGTGCTAAACCCCTGTAAAAAGCATACAACTATATGTTCAATGGTGGACCTAGAACTCTTTAAGGGATAATGATGCTAGTTCCCAATGGTGGACCTAGAGCTTCACAATGCTTGAGGTTTCAAATTTGGTCCACACATTCCTAGCATCCCCCCGTCCATAACACACACACACAAAGGAGGGTGAGGGAAGCAAAACAGAACTTATCAAGAACCAGAATAATTTTTCAATTCACATCGATGTTCCATTACCTCCCGCCTACATTGACACCGAAGAAGCAAGCAATGGCATCACCACCAGATATTTTTCCACTAGCAACCAAGATTGAACCATACCAGAAAGCCAATGCCCATGTTGCATAAGTAACCAAGTATATAACTCCCATTCCTATGCCCTTAGCAAACCCAAGCTTAGTTCCAAGAGGCACTGATTTCTCCAATAACTCATCATATTTTGCTGCTAGATTATCCTCTGCTACAAAAGAAAATACAGTTCTGATTGAACTTATTGCTTGCTCTGCAATACCTCCAGCTTTTTTATATGATTCCTACATATAAAGCATCAAGATAGTGACAATTTCGATTAACAAGAAGTTTGTAGATCTTCATGTAACTGTATTTGTAATAATGTATTCATCCTTCTTACCACTTCTTTTGTAGTGAGGCCAACATAGACTGCCTTGTATGCAAGGCCACAGAACATTGTTAATGGAGTGACAGCAAACACTGCTAAAGAAACCTGCCAAGACCTTAAGAAGCCAACTATGTAGCCACAGATGAAGGTAAAGATGTGATGAACAAAATGTGAAATCTGCATTGTATCATGTAGACTAATATCAGCAACAAGGAGAAAATTTCTAAAAATAGAAAATAAATGCCACAGACACAATCAAACAGAAAGAAGGCAGAAAACAGAAACCTTAGATGTGGCATTAAACCACTCCAATAACATTGATGAATTATACCCCATTCCTAGGTATACATATGCATATGCAGAGTTTTGTTCAATTTGATCTTTTATTTAGAAATTTCGTATGAGTTGCCTTTCCTGACTGTATATTGATCGGTAAAAAGCTGTAATTAGATATAAACTTAAATCATCAAATGTGTCGAGTTGCAAAAGTAAGGACCTTCTCTGCCATAACTTCTTGAATTTGAGCAACATCACTTGAGATTCCATGCATGATATCACTAGTACTCATATCAGTATCAAAGAAGCCAACATCCTGTCTTAGAACTGCCTTCAGGTACTCAGTTCTGATCCGATGAGCTGATCTCTCGCCTGCGATTCGCCAGCAAGTAACCTCTGCCAATCAAGGATCACATAGTGTCAGTAAAACTCCTCTCAAATATATTGTCCTCTAAGAAAAATAAACAAATATGGACAGCGCAGCTTACGCAGATATGCTCCAACCACCACGATTCCTGACAAGCCAGTCATAAGCAGACATATCTGGATTCGTACACCAAACAAAATCAAAACATTTAACTAGTTGATGAAATCAAATGAAATGAGAGCATTTCTTTTTATAATGAAAATTATGCATAAAAGAAACCTCTTACTCTTTGAACATCCTTCATCATTTTGTCGTTGTCGTTGTCCTGAGCAATCTTGTTTACGAAATTTCCAAACAGGAAAGAATACCAAGGTAGAGAGCCTCCGTTAACCAAGGCTCCCAAACAACCCAATACAATAAGGATTATATCCAGCTTCGTTGAGTATCTAAACAAGTCAATCAGTCCAACTACCCGCGGTGGCGAAAGATCATCCTCATCAAGATCTTCTTCCTCGTCAACATAATTGATCATACATTGATCATGATCTCTATGATAGTGATGACTAGCCGATTCCGTAGCATCTCCACCATGGATATGGTGGCCGTGTTTGTCAAAATTATGGTCACGGCTTTTAGGTGTGATCCCGTGATGATAGTGAATATCATGACCATGAGAAGTACCACCATGACTTTCCATATCACGCCCATCATAAGCATGTGACACAGAAGCCCATCGGGGGTCATGATTTTTCTGGCTACTTGTTCCATTACCTCTCATTACATCTTCTTGGATATCATCATAATCAATTGGGCTTAGTTCATCGTTATGGGACTTGAGACTACTCTTTCCCTCCTTAACATTAGCCAACCCTGCAAATGTAGGGGACTTGGGAATACCACCAGGGACGTAAGTGCTCCTTCCGAGAAATGAGTTTTCATTGATATGATCTCCAGCAACATAGCTCTGGAGCTCAAGCCTTCCAGACGGCAAGGCACCATAGGCAGAATGATCATAGGATGGATTAGTGAAGCTATTAAGGTTGCCATTAGAAGTACGTGAAAGATAGTAGTCATTAGCAGACCTACGGAAAACACGAGAAGACGGGGTTACTGCAGGATTGGTCCACGGGCTAATCACTGCACCAAGGTCATTACGGCTGTCACCCAACCTGGTAGGCTTGAAACTCCATGAAATCTCATCTTGCCATGACCTATCATTATCAGAAGCAAAGGGAGTGGTTGGAGGCAAAGGGGTGCGAGTCCTACGTGAGGTAGGAGGATTAGGATAATGAGAGAAATCCGAGGAGCTGGCGAAAGAGGGGAAGTAGTCGGACCTAGCGGGTGTAGTATGGTGGCGTGGACGGGGAGGGTTAGAGGAGCCGCCGGAAGTAGAGAACTCCATTTCAAAGGAGGAGTCAGACATGGAAGGAGGAGGAAGTGTTAGATGACATGCAGCAGAATGTATATGACAAAGATGAGACAGAGCAAAAGGAATATAGAGATGAATATGTGAACAGAAGACAGCCAACTAGTCTATGAATAGCAACCCAAAGAAAGAAGTCATGGTAAAAGACAGGTTTTTTTTGGTACTAATGTGTATTGTTTCTATCACACACACACCAAAAAAAAAAAAAAAAAAAAAAAAAAAAACCTACATTACATTGAAAGAATCACTTAAAATGCCATAAAGTGTCTGTGCCAAAATGTAAATCTAAAAAGGGGGTGGGTTTTGCTCTGTTGGACTTAATTTGTAGCATATATAAAAAAAAAAAAATCCAATCCCTGCAACTGCTGGCTGCACAAGAAGAAGAAATGTTTTGGTACATTTTCAGTCATTCGTTCAGATAGCTGCCAAGTTTTGACGGATGGCTTGAGAAGAACAAATTATTGCTGTACGTAGTTTGTCTTAATTAAATGGCACCAAGGGAATGCTCAAAAATAAAATATTTTAATAATCATTATAAGAAGAAGAAGAAGAAGACGAAGAATAAACTTAACCATGTTTGTGTTGTGGATGGTCGGCTGCACTTATAACATACTACTGTCTACTAAATAAATAATCAGCCGGCTCGGCTGGCTGGCTTTCTAATGTGGTGCAGGGGAATTGACGACCCTAGCGATTATTTCTATCCCATATCTTCTTCCTGGCTACAA
The DNA here is from genome assembly GCA_028566635.1 of Lobelia cardinalis. NCBI lineage: Eukaryota > Viridiplantae > Streptophyta > Magnoliopsida > Asterales > Campanulaceae > Lobelia > Lobelia cardinalis. Next base: position 742,617 of record JAOWAN010000005.1, on the reverse strand, counting down.
TTTTTTTTTTTTTGGCATTAGTATTTAGATATTGTTATAGATTTTTTGATGTGAATATTTTATTTATTTAATTGATATGAGTAGGAGGATGAAGCAAATCCATGGGGGGTTCGCCCATGCAACATATGTCTCCTCGTTAGGCAAATAAAATCACTGATTATGGATTATAGAATTTTTTTTTTTTTAATTTAATTCATAATTTTTATGTTTCTAGTGGGTCAAGATTTTCCTGTTTGACCGAGAAATAGGATACCCAGTGAAGCGACAGTGAAATAACACGGTGAGGGATGGGATGATATGTATAGGCCAAGAAGGAAGCTTAAAGAAAATTATCAAACAAATACAACCCCCCCAAATGTCACCATATGTCACCACCACAACAAAGAGAATTTTTTTTATTTTTTATTTTAAAAAGAACAAAAACCAAAATACTGATAAACATAAAATATGATAGTTATCTTCTTAAATCCCATATGCGGACTCAAACATGCATTTTTAATTCTTGTAATTTGCTTTACAGAAAGATTAAAAAAAAATTAAAAACTAATAGAAGAAGCTAAATAAAAGTCATATGAGATGATGAGGTATATCAGCATAAAATCACTTCAATTTCAGATGGTAATATTTTTCTCTTTGCGAGAGTTAGAGGCCTGTTAAAATATTACCCATTAACTCACTTTAACTTGCTTTACTCTGCTGAACAGCTCAATTTATTTAACTCAAATTGCCGGGCTTAGTAGTAGTAGGTAGGGGACATAACTAGCGAAGAATTCTTCGCCATGAACTGAAGCTCAGCAAGGGACCAACTGAAAGACAGCACAGCTTCAGCACTCTCTGAGCTCTACCCGGCACACAAATGTGCAAAGCCCTCGTTGCTCAGCAGTACCACCATCATCACACTCTCTTCCATTTGAACTTACAAGTAGACCACCCTGCCTAGCGCCTCCCTGCCCTGCTTAGCGAGCTACGCGAAAGGCCCCTTCTGTTTGGGCCCTTGGGTGAGTACTAACTAACTCTGACCCAACTTCCCCCCACCACCCTCCAAACAAACAAAAGGCTTGACATGTTTGAAGGGTTTGCTACTAACCAAACCAAATATTCTTCTCTTTATCCTGTAAGGACGTGGGATCATCACTGGTGAAAGACCACCAAGAAAACCACAGGACATCCTTCTGAAATCCCCCAACAGTACCAAACATCACATTGGTGTAATTAATAGTGAAAGACAATACTACATGCCAATAATATTCATTTATATCCGATAATCACATTTTTCCTCTGAAAATTGTCTGGGTAATAAAGTAACAACAGTTCAACTCTGATATACACTCTGAAGCTGGTACAAATGAAGATGACAAAGAAAAATACACTACTCGGGCTACCAAAATCATAATAGCATTCCGCCGACTGGGTGCTTTGCTCGATACAATATACAACAACATATCTCAATATCACTAACTAAATCACTAGGACGGCTCCAAATTTCTTGAAGATTTACAAAATAAAGTTTGGATCTTATACAGATGGCTGTATAATGCCAATCTCAACCATTTGCTATTCTTTAATATATATATACCTATCAATGAAGATGTTCCCAAATATTTGGTCGGACGATATTCTCTGCAATAATCATCTAGGCTTTGAGTCACTTCCCTTGCTCCGAAATGACGATAAGGAGAAGAATGATCTAGGGGCTGAAGAATATAAACCAAGTGTGAGCAACAACGGTAGGCATGCAATCTTCAGTTCTCATGTACAGGATAACCAATAAGAAACACAATGAACATCCAGATTTGACAACCATACAGAACCCTAGTCTCCCTTCTTGAAAAAATGTCACCCCAGCTCTCATGGAAAACTTGAGATCAGATTATACCAGCTCAAGTTGTTAACTTTGGACGTTTATTATTTATTTATTTTTATTGCTCAGCATTAACTTTGGACGTTTATATAGGTAGTTGTTCAAATGAGACCACAACTAAATTGTGAATTGTGCGAAACACTGTGAACCATGAAATTAATATTTATAGTGCACAGTTAATAAACGTTGTGAACCATAAATACCAAACGTCAACCATAAAATATCAACTGTGAATCATAAATATAATTTTCATGGTTCAAGTGATTTGCACAGTTCACATTTTTTTGAGGTTCGCAGATGAATAAGCCCCTATATATAGTCTTTGTTGGCCATCTATGGCTGCAGTGCAAGGCACTGACCAGTAGAGAATCTAATTATAAAAAATATGCACGCCAACAAAGAACTTCACCAGAATCCAGAAAGTAATCTGCAACCTTTGTTTCCCTAAAACCCAACTATTTTCTCAACACGTTTGGTAACTAAATGTCTTGATGAAATTTGGTATTATGTAAGCAAGGAACTTCAAGAAAGAAAATAAGAAAGAGGGGAACTTCAAGAAAGAAAATAAGAAAGAGGGGAAAGGGAAGAAGTCTAACAGTCCTTCATTTCAACATATCTCTCCATCTGAATAGAGACCCTAAAGAAGACCAGATTGTTCGAGAGTCAAACATGATTCTAAAAACATAAAGTACACTAACAAGGAAAATTCACCAATGCATCCAACTAAATTAAATACCATGATGCAGGATTATTCTTTACTATACAGAGGCAAAGAAACAATTATGCTACATGCCACCAAGTAAAGACACATCAAACTGAGAAGAGTAACCGAATTTAAGGAGCTTTCAGGTCATTGATTGACCAGAAGCATACATACATTGCCAAATAGGATCAAAGGCTCATTAATCTTCTGGTTTAAGAAGATACCAAAGCAGAAAAAGCAGAAAAGGGGTGTCTTGTGATGCATATGTCTAACAAAGATCAAGACACACATGCATTTAGTCTAACATAGAGAACTGGTGCAAGAACAGAAATTACCTTTCATTGAGCTTCCAGATAGGTGATCCTCCCTCAGTCTAAAGTTAGCTGGAGGTGCCGGGATAGAACTGTGCAGGGCTGCAAGAAGAAAAAGAAGAATTATCAACTCAAAAACGACAGAATGTACATATATATATATATATATATACATGTAACACAAAGGGAAAAGGGTGGGGGAGAATTGAGAGACATTAAACTCGGAAAATACAGGATCATTCACAGATGAAAAGAGAAAAAATATGAACTACGAGCAAGCACCAACCAATAACTCCCTGCTGCTCAAATGTAAAATTGTGCTAGATGGATTCATTTCATTTTACATATCACGTGTTTTTATTAAGAAGGTTTTACCTTTGGAAGCAGAAAGAACAAGAACAGCAATAAAGAAGCGCATCTGCGCATGTAGTGCTAAAATAACAACTTTATAAAACAAAATGTGTCTGTAATTAGAACTAATCGCTTTTTGCCTATCATGATATTTCATTCCAGAGCTCTAGAAACCAATTCTCTAGGCACACATCAGTAGGATTTCACAAGTGAGAAACCAAATGATCAAATGACCGAAATGCAAGATACACAACTTCAGCAAAGTTCTAATTAAAGGCTCCAGAAGTAGTGATCTCATAATAGATGTCAAATGACTGAAATGCAAGATTTTGCAAACAATATAAAGCGAGACATATTGAAAAAAAAACATAAAATCTGAGGTAATAATCCATCACAATCATTGTGTCAACCACCAATCTTCGCGCACAGAATTATATGAAAAAGAACTTAATCATGTGCATGTATGAGTGAGAGAGAAAGCTTTAAGACTAGCTTAACCACCCACACACAGGTGAGTGGTGACACTATCTTAAACTAATCTTAAACCAACAAACTACCTGCAACAACTCAACTCAAGTTAATATTAGTCCCAATCATTTGCCGTCAGCTGCATGAATCATTTTTCGTCATCAAATACGGTTCAAGGCTAGGTAATCTCAAAGGCCACATTCCCTAATATCCGCTTCTATTAAAATGGAAGTCCATGTTAGCTTTGCTCTTTCCCTACCGCTAGCTTGGATGAGATTGATAGTATCACAGTTCCTAAGAGCTGTAGTAAGAGGCCTACACTGTATGTAGCCAGACCATCGTCTCTCTCTAATTTCACTATCATGGTTCTGATTTTTTTTTCCAATGATTAATATATTCTCCTACCTCCCCATGTTGAAATTAATTGATTCTAACTATCAACAGAATTTCTTTTGTGGTTTTATTTGACCATCTAACCTAACCTGTTTTCTCCCTTAATACTCCTGTTACCGTTAAAGCTGCATTCCATTATGTTTTCCTCCTGCTTATTTTAAACCCCTTGACCTCTAGGACTTCTCTAGCTTATCATTGCCTCTATAACGTGTTTGTAGCTTATCAAAGAACATGCATCACAATCTAACAAAGACTCTCACTCATCATAAACCACCAATAATAGAGCACAATTTAGTGGAAACAAAAACAATGAAAAAGTATTTATACACTCAATAAAAGGTTCACATTAAGGGATAAAACTCATTACCTTGTTCGCTAAAAAAGTCGCTTTCATTGAAGCTATCTTCAGAGGGATGACCCTGAGAAAATCCCATTCTCGACTTTCTTAGATCTTCTGAAGATCGATTGGCAATATCTCGTCCATCTTCTGTGTCATCATCCCCCTCGGAAGTTGTCGCAGAAATCCAATCAGCCAAGCTATCTGTACCTCTACTCTTCCTTCCAAATTTTAATAACCGCTTAAATCCTTTTGTCATATCCTTACGAGACGTGTTACTGGAGGAATTGGCGACAAGAATTGGTTTTTGGGCACTTCCCCATTTCTTTCTCATTCGGGCTGCCTCCGCTTCTGTTTGATTAAGAGAGTGTAGATTCCAAGATGCGGGGCTCCCCATTGGAGAGTATGCAGAGGCATCAATATCAGATGCTTCATGAGGATAAGAAAATGGATGATGACTGCGAGAATTCCATGATATGGGGCTTTCACCTGGTGAATCTTGCACGGACCCCAACGGATGGAAGGTTGAAGATATCGCTGGAGGCAATTCAGCCACTTGAGAAAAAGTTCCCATGGGATCACCATTTTCCGATCCAGAGTTCATCAATCTCTCGGATTCTTGACTCAATCTTGATTCTGATTGATCCTCAACAGCCTGTTCTTCCGTTCTCAAGGTCTCAGACTCTTCCTCTTCTTCAACATTGACGAGATCTTCTGCCTCAAAATCCAGCTCATTGTATTCTTCATTATTCATAGCCTCCACCACCATCGAAGCCTTCATTTTGGCAATACCAGCTCCAGCACCAGGTACTATACCATTATTCTTCCTAAGGAAAGGCTTAGATTCCCTCTGTTCCACCTGTTCCCTGTCAAACTTTAATGGCGTCAACACAACACCCTCCGAGCTCAAAGGATCTGTGTCGTTCGACTCACTGGGATTTGCAGAGCTCTTTCTTAAAGATTGTGACCTCTTTGGCTTCTCTTCTTTCGGAAGGGGTACCTCTTCATTAGCACTTCTGCTGCGGGTGAAGTTTCTATTTTGCATGCGGACTGTTGTTTTAGCTGCAGAAGAAGGCTTGGTATTTTCTTTCCTTAGATCAGAAAAATTGGGGACAGAGTGTGCAAGAGGATTTTCAGCTTGCACTCTTCGCCTTCCGGAAGTAGAGGCTTTGGATGCTGACCTAGGAATTGGCGCAACTGAGGTGCGTGGGGTGGATGTCGGCAACACTCTGTTAGGTAAAGGCTTTTTACCTTGAGAGCTCCTCGAAACCCCATTGCCAAAAGGAACTTCACTGAAGGACTTGTCAAAACCAAAGGGCTTGCGGTCTGAAAACTCAGATGGATCATCATCTTCATCGCTCTGCCCAAAATCTAATGACTGGATTCAAGTGGAAAATACTTTTGTGTATCAGTAATTACGAAAATAATTCAAATCAGTATTCAATTCCAAAAAAAATCCAAAAATATATGCCTTTAAAAATGACAAATACCTGCTCCCTCTTCATCGCTGACCGATTATTGAATGACCTGAGTCTCTCAGTGCGCCGACGGATGCTAGCTGAAGTATCCTGTCTATCAGCAGATCCTGAAAGCTTGGCTTTCATCTCAGCTCTATTGCGCTCAAGACTATCGTGCATGGCTTTCAATTTGGCTTCCTTCTCCGCTCTTCTCGAATCCCATTCTTCCCTTAACCTTTCATCTCTTTTCTGCATGTACATCTCATAGAATTTTCCTCTTGAATCATCGGAAAACCCGAGCTCTGAGATATTTTGCTTTGCGTCATCACCATAATCCTGATCATCGACCATTTCCGCGACTGAACTAGTATTCAACTTTACCATGTTGCTGGAGCCAACAGAAGCTTCAACCACAGCATACTGTTGTGGAAAATCAGAAGGAGCAGTTTCTACTGCTTGTTTTCTACCAATCTCCGTGTCAGCAGGTTTGCTTCTCCTTGCAGAATTGGACTGATTTTCAGGAACTCGAAGCTTATGCTCTGCGAAAAGCTTTTCAAGTTCGTGTGCTTTCATTTTCAGCTCATCATTTAGTTCCTGGTTTCCCTTAGATTGCCTTGCCCTCTGAACTTGCTCGAGTTGTTCTGTTGCCATCGAGCCAAAGCCGTCCTGACCCTCTGAAGAAACCAATTTGCCAGAATAAGCAGACTGACTATTTCTATATGCAAAACTGTTTTCTTCCCTCCTACCTTGAGACATCTTAATCTTTTCGGTGGCAGAAATCTGTTTCTGGAACTTCATTTTTTGTAGCCCCGATTCCTCCAACTTGTTCGCTAAACCACCAAGTGGCTGCTCCGATGATGCCAAATCTTTCTTCCCAGCTTCCTCAATTTGTCCAAAGAACTTCAACCTGGGCTGACACGACAACGAATCCCCTTCCTTTCGGCTCGAACCCACAGCTATTTTTTGAGGTTGCCTAAGACGTGATTGTGAAACAGACTGATCTCTTAATCCAACATCTTCCCCTCGATCTAAAAATCCTGCACTTGCAGGCTGAAATATTTCTGCAGTATATCTGATGTCTGCAGACCCACTAGCAGAAGCTCCAAAGGCCGGCGGAGCAGCCCTCTCTTCTGGCCTAGTAATTTGAGTCGTAGAAGCTACATGCTCTTCAATCCCACCCTTATCATCACCACAAAAAGAAGCTTTTAATTTCCTTTGGGACCCAAAACCAAAACCCTCAGTTTTACCATCAGCCAAAGACTTAAATTGGGATTGAGAAAACGTGGCAGCCGGAGCCTTCAAATTAGTATCCTCAGCCTTATTTAAGGTTGACCATGACTGAGTCTTAACTAGACCTGAAGTAGACTTGTTGGGCCCGAAAGAAGAATCTTCCAACTTATTGGCAGAAGCTGTACGTGGTAATCCAGGGCCTGTCCCTACCTTAGTCGTAGTCGTAACTTCTTCTCCAAGCCCACCAGCCTGCGAATCAGATTGGGAAATAGGAGTATATCTTATCGACTGAGAAGCTGTTGACGAAGATGGAGGGCCCGTCCCTACCTTAGTCGTAGTCACAACTTCTTCTCCACGGGCACCAGCCTGCGAATCAGATTGGGAGATAGTATACTTTATTGACTGAGAAACGGTTGAAGAAGATGGAGTGCAGAGAGGGCTATCAATAATATCCTTCTTATTGTCAGCAGTCAAATCAAGACTAAGGCTCATGTCGCTGACACCACTCCATCTCCTCAAGACGGCCCTCTCGACAGCAGCGGGAGCCGATGAGACGTCAGAGGACAGTCTGCGGAGCACAGAAGAAGGCTTATTACTAACAGCAGCAGCAGGCTTCTCACCACTACCACCACCAGCAGAACCACTCTCTTTTTGTTTGTTCTCAAACTGTTTGATCCGGTCCTGAACGCTCAACCGCCGAGCAGCCGCAGCTGTCTGACTACTGGTGCTGGTCTGAGACGCCGAAGGCTCTTCAATACCTTGTTCGTCTTTGTCCACGCTGGACTCCCGACTTGTAGGAAAAGAGGAGCGTTGGACGGGAAAGCTCAAGGAAGAAGACAACTTGGCTTGGGCTTGGGCTTGGGCCGCGTCGCCTTGGTCTCGTCCCGTGGAGGGTGGACGGCGGTGGGACCCAGAGGAGGGATCTTCGTTGGTGGTGGTGGGGTCATCATCTATGGACATGTCGGACCCATAGGAGGAGCGGACGGCGGATTGATCGTCGGAACCGGTCTTCCATTGGTTGGGTATCAGCTCCGGCCTTCTCTCGTACAGAGATACGTATTTGCTGCAAGCTTCGCTGCACCAACAGAAAATATTTTAGCTCCACATTTTTCTCTTCGGTTTACAGACCTTTTTGTAATTTTTTTTTTAAAGAAAAATTACAAATTATGTACCAAAATATTGCAAATATGCACGTCGGATTTGATTAAATTCTAGTGCTCGCAAGTATTTTGCAATTATATTTGTTTACCGTTCAAAATGGGTGTTTACCTTTTCAATTAAAAATAACACAATTATCATTTAAAAATATATGGTATCATATTTTAAATTAAAAAATTTAAACATCATAAAAACATTAGTTAATTTATTAATAGCTCAAAGGAGTACATTTCTTAAAAACATTTTGCAAAATTAATTAAATTGAAAAAAAAAAGATAGTAAAATTAAATACTCATTTAGATTAATTACGAAATAATTACTTTGTTAATTAATACTAGTGAAGAAACAAAATAATCCGACCATTTTCGGGAACAAAGCAAAATACTCTACATTAAATTTAATTAATATTCTTGTGAAGAAATAGAATAGTCTGGCCGGGCCGGCCCGGCCCCTAGGGGTAAATGGAAAGGAGTACCATTGCTCCAAATTTTGACAAAAATACCCTTATTATTTATCGCCCCAAATTTTTTATTTTTCCCCGTATCATATAACTATTTTAATACCTTAATTTTAATATTGAGTTACTAATTACTACCCATAATCTCATAATTATATAATTAATTGCTTTAAAAACTTTCTTTTAGATGAAAAGTTATGATTTCTAATTTTAAAATGAGTATATAATAATGAGACGATAATGAAAAATTAGGAGCGATAATTACAAGAATATTTTTTAAAAAAATAGGGCAATATAAGAAATTTTAAGGGATAAATAGCAACCCAGTTAACGAGTTGATTTATAACCAGAGGCCCATTAATAAAGGATCCAATTCAAACCAATCCAAACCAGCTGCCAGCTCCCACCCGGCCCTGGTTCCTCGTTTCAGACTTTTTTAATAACAAGCTTTTAATTATGGTTGGGCCCAAATGAAAAAATGAGCTCCGCATTTCTCTGACTTACATGTCAAAAGAATGAACCAAACTTTTGCCATCAAACAGTACGAGGTATGAATGAACAATGAGAGCTAAATGCATTGACCACTTTCGCTGCTGAAATTTGTAGCTTTTGACTTTTAGACCATTCTTAAATCTAAAATGCTACGGTGCGGACATCCGCATATGTGGACGTTTGCATATCAATGTTAAAAGGTTACGATTAGATCGTATAATGTTACGATGAAATGGTAAATAGTCGGAACATCGTTTTAAAACTATCAACATACGAATGAATTTATCTCAATTGTAAAAAATTACGATAAAATGGTAGAATGTTACGATAAAATGGTAAATAGATGCAAACGTCCGCATAAGTTCACACGGTAGCAGGGTCGTTCTTAAATTAATGACACATAATCAGTTAAAGATTTTGTCCATGTAATAGCTCGAAAACCTTTCATTTTAGTTCTTACTTTTCCCATTGCAGTTTGTTTCGACACACACACACAGAGATGAGATGAGTTCCAGAGTTCTTACTTTAGACGACTGGCACCAAACCTATCCGCAAACATTTGAAGGTCTGAGACTGTGTCGGGGTTAAACCCGGCAGAGGCAGCCCGAGCACAAGCTGTAGTCAAGTCCTGCTTAACCGCACCAAGGCGTACATCAATTGCTCTCAAAAGTTCCTTCCTGAAAAAACATTAACTTGTAGAAGTTAAAAAGCATCAGGGTTGTTCAGAAAAACTGCTGACCAAAAGACCACCCAGCACTATAAACAGCCCCATGTTAGATGCCATTTGAGATTCTGAGAATGAGAAGAATGAGATGATATTATAAATTCTAGCTCTACTATCAACTCATGAGACTGATCTCTAATACTCCCTATCCAGATGGGATTACCAGGATGACAGAAAGTGCACAAGCATGTATATATCAACAGAGAGGGTTATTACTTTGTTGCATCAGCCGCTGCCGTGGAGCCAATTTTACCCCCACCTGTGCAGATTATAGATCACATAACAGCGTCAGGATACTAGTATTAACTCCACAAATAACCAAAGTTCAAACCAGTTTGAAATCATTATTAAGATTCAGATGCTAAATGGTCGAACAGAACAAAGTAGAATAGCTATTCCAAGAAAACGTGTGATTTAAGCAATGTTCCCATTCAATAGACCAAGGGTTCATTTGCCATCCTTGTTGTTTTTGTGGTTTTATGGTTATTGGCTTCTCTCTTCTCATCCCACTATCTTTCTCTCTATCTGTCTCACATTTGAATATGATCATTACAAAAAGAAAACCACCAAACAACAAAAAGAGTCACATTTCCAAATGGACCCCAAATACTGAAGTTCTTATGTGGTAAGATGCAATCACAAGAATCTGTAATAAACTTATGGCCATGGACACCATGTATAGCTTCCAAGTAGACAATGAAAGTGCCCGAATGCTCATAAACATGCACAGTTTTATAGTTCTCTATCATGGTGGAACTCTTAATTAATTACATATGGAAACTTCATAATGATGACCAAGCCCCCTCCATTACTGCTAACTTAGTTCCTACTTGGCTAGCCTATTAACCGTTCACCTTGGAGCATCTTGGTCTATAACTTGTCGTAGCACATTAGAAAACAAACAATCTCTTAACATGCCCTCTTCGTAATACTCAGGAACTAGTCCAGCACAAGAGTGCACAAGATGAACGATTAGGGTCAGTGTTGTATGACACGGATTATAACGTTGGCATGTGCATTGTGCCCCTCATTTACTCCTGTCTCCAGTCTTCTCCCTAATCCTACTTTACTGGACTCGTCTATGGGTGCCCGATCCACCAGAATTCTAATATTCTGCACTAAATGTAGGGTAAAACAGCTACACCCACACCCATGTGTGTAACTCGTGTCGACATCGATAGTTTGCCAGAAATGAAAGGTCCAACGTCATAGCCTTAATCTAGTCATGGCATCTCCCTCCATCCCTTCACCTGCCCTCTTTAGCTCCCTAATGTTTATGTATTTCCTACTAAGTAAGCCTTCAGCAACAAATCCTAACTTCATCGACCAAACAGACACCCAGGATACCCAAGTGGCCCGACCTCGTGATACTGTGTTTACAGAACACTAGCTCCAAAATAGCCCTTGTTCAGTATGGAAATTCTATGTGCAAATCTTATGGCTTGCAAAAATGCACCTGGTGCACAAGTTATATGAGGTGGCATGCAACAATACTATGTGAAATTATAAGGATGGCAAAGCCATAGAATGTAGAAATTTACCCAATGCAGATAATTGGGCATGAAGCTTACGAAGGGTCTATTAATCAAAAATCCCAGCAAAACCCTACCCCACCCCCACCCCCTGATTTTACCAAGGAAAGTTGAGTGGCATAACATACGTATGGCTAACATGGCATCTATGAGAGTAAGCCCACAAAGAACTCATTTTGGCATGCATCACATCGACAATGATACGCATAGGGACTTGAAAGCCTTATGTCTGATTAAGCTCTATACCGCACATAGTATTATTAACTTGCATGGTACTTGTTGGTTGGAAAATGTTACCAGATGAAACGAACTGCCACAACACATCATTCCTGATCCTCTTTTCTACAATTCCTTTATGGTTCCCCTACTTTCTTCATTATATCAATTATCAACTACTTTCTATCTCATGCTACACTCTAAATTTTTAGCATCTACTCCTTTACTAGTGAGTCGAATTTTTCATTAGAGAAAAAAACTTGGGTAGACTCCTTCTCAATTGAGTAGTCTATCAACTTCATAATCCTTGTTTTTGTTTAATCTACGCAATGTCACATGATCAATTAAAGTATTTCTTTCCTATTCATGTTGAAACTGGAATTTCAAATTGAGCTTAGGATGACTTATATATGGTAAAGTTGAAAGAGAGGTAAATTTGCACCACATACAGAACATCTTTTTTAAGCAATTAGATCTACTAAACTTTTTTTTTCTCCAAAATAAAACAATATGAAACATTCAGGTTCTATCAGCAGGACGGACCTATAGTGGGGCTGAAAGGGGCCAAGCCACCCCCCTAGGTTTAAGAAAATGCCCTTACAACCCTTATATTTTATGTTGTTTTCCAAAGCATTTATTTATTCCAGGTTACAGCCTCTCAACAATTTGAAATTATCCATTATTAACTTTTGGTTTCATTTTATAAGCAATTAGTTTATGGATGATTAATAAGAATGAAATACACTATTTTTCATAGGAGTACATATGGTGTCTGTTAATGCTTCGGCCCCCTTAATGTACTGAGCATGGGTCAGGCCCTCTCTATCAGTTAATATCTTAAGTCAACCATCATAACAGTTCACACTTTACTATCTTTTGCTCTTTTGCATCACGAGTCAAAACAAGTATAATTATCCTACCCCTCAAACATCCGTCATAACTACTTCAACTGTTGTGGATGAAATGGCTAGCACAAGAAATGCTCTCCAAGCAATCTTTTCTTGTCCTTGGATTTTTTTTGAGGGGGTTGGATTTAATTATAAGAGAGAATGGTTTACTTCACTTGCTGCATAAGTAAAAATCTTACAGTGAATCACAGGTTGTTTAACTTAAGATACTATGTTAGAGTCTCCCCATTGTGGCGCAAATCTAAAGGATGCGGTTTGGTTGTGGGCATAATGGGGTGTTAACCATCTTATGGAGGATTTGGAGTCTATGGACCGAGAGGAATTCCAGTATTTTCGGAATCGGTGGTTGCTTTAGAATCTTCTCTGGGATAGAGAAGTTTATATGGCTTTCCTCTGGGCATCAACTCAGGTGCATTTCAAGGTATCCCCATTTCAAAGTTGCAACGGAATTGGAAAGCTTTATCTTCCTTCTAGCCTTTATGTTAGTTTCAGATTTATACTGCTGTTTTTTTTTTTTTTTTTATATGGATGTGTCATCCAACTTCATAGTATTTTTTCCCTGTCTTATTAATTCACTAGTGTAAGCCCGTGCCCTCGGGCACGGCATCACATTTAAAAAATATTTTATTTGTAATTTTATATATTATTTGAGCTAGAGAAAAAAATTAAATTAATTTTCATAATAAACAATAATTTTTCAATGTCTTAAAAATAAATTTTAGGATCCATGAATAAATACTCCTAAATTACCATAAAAGAAATTACCAAAAAGAGCAGGAAATAGGAAAAAAGATTGAAATGATAAAAAAAAAAAAAAAAAAAAAAAACCATTATTTTTCAAGTGAGAAAAGTCATCATCTTGGTCTTATCATTAGCTAAGTACTTCCTACTGCTAGCAGACCGCTAGTCTGCTAGCAAAATTTCATGGAACATTGAGCAGGCAGAGAGAGAGAGGGAGAGAGAGAGCACCTCCTTCAAGCTGACACGCCTGCCTGTCTTTTTTAAACCGTTGGATTAAATTTGGGACTGTTCATTATATTCATACACTACTCTAATTTATACTATAGATATTTTTTCCTATAAAAATTACAGAAAAATAGCACATATACAAACAGGTGTCCTGGGTATTTCATGAAATCTTAACACTTCTTGATTAAAAGCATGATCTAGTTCTCAAATATGTAGCCACATAATATATACTCCCTCTGTTCCAATTTAAGTGACAACTATTCCTTTTAAGGGTGTTCCAAAATAAGTGTCCACTTTCAAATTTGCCATTTTGGGAGGCAAAAGAGTGATTTATGTCCACGAGTTTTTTGTCATCCCACATTTGAACTAATGATAACCACACAATCTTTTATTTATGTGAGTCAAATAGCTTACCTACAACTACGCGCCGGGTCAAAGAGGACATTTATATTGGAACGGAGGGAGTACTTTATATCAAAATTATTGAATACAAACACTTTTGTTTTGTTTCCAATAATCAGCAAATAGTCAAAGGACAATCCTGACATGCATGTAGCAACTATAATGATAACTTATAGCAGCTGCAAAGGTCATGGCATTCTTACTACATGGAAGATGAACAACCCTATACTATGGAAAGTAGTGATGCTCAGGAATATTGTAATGAACTCAGCTCTTCTAGTATATTGCCAATCAAGTTTGACTCCTACGTTTATGGTCGAACCTTCTTGACACGAAAATCTAACAAAATGAACCAAATAGGTATAAATAACTACTGCATGAAGAAACAAGTACCCAAGAAAAGGAACTCGGGAAATATATCATTTTAGAACAATTAGGACAGAAAAAGGGATAAACTGGACCTGTATCAGACATAGCAATTTCAGGCGTTTAACTATTAGCTTAAGCTATATTCTATACCCTTTAAGGGTTGAAGAGGAATATACAGATAATCTGATGAGCGCCTAGGCGCTCGGTTTTATTAGGAGCGCCCAATGCACATATATGTTATAAATTATGCA